>CM056950.1:34007071-34601354 GCA_029856935.1 Cyclocarya paliurus | reverse complement strand
CCTCCGCGTAGGCGGAATTGGTGGGCGTTCCTCCTCCATTTCGTTTACTCGGGTTTTTATGGAGTCTATGTTTTGTAAGTTTTAATACCTCTGTACTGTACAGAGGAGTGCTATCTTAGACTAGATCTGTAGAGATGCTTTGCTTGAACTAGACCATGCTAGTCACGGAGGTGTACTGGGATTCTACGAACGCTTGTAATGACTTATTTTTAAGTCAATTTGTATGTCCTACCTTATTAATAGAACGAAATTTCTCTGTTTTCAAAAAAAAAAAAGCAATATTTCGTTCTCGAATTAGTAACGACTAATCGGACGAATCAATATTATAGTTGTTACGGTCACATGTATATATATGGCAGTAACATTAATAAAGAATTATTACTCCTTTACATTAATATAATCTTTTTATTAATACTTAATTAAGATCAATTACTTTTTCCAATATTCATGGCACATGCAGTACCTTTCTCGTGTCCTAGAGATCTGTTACGTGTGACTTTTCGGCCCGGATTGAGGGTTTTTAATTAGCACCTTAATCCCCCTGTACAATTAATTAAATTCATACATATATTTACAAAGTTATCTTTGTCTCAAATAAAATAATAGGACCGCTAGATCTTCATAGAAATTCTATAAAACCAATGTTATAAATTGATGTGATTCGATACGAGACAAATATCATATCTATATAATAGTAAAATGAGTTTTTTCAATCTACCATACCACATTGTTTTGTAAATTTATTTTTATTATAAAGTAGATATAACGTATCATATTATCAACCCATATCAGTTTCTAAATTTATTTTTATGAATTTTTTTTATGACTGTATTACTTTTTTTTTCATAGATTGAATGGATAAAAACAAAATGAACTACATAAGTGTATTTATGCAGTCTAGTAAGCACTAGGTAATTTGATGAGGGGGTATATTATATGCTGCCAAACGAGTTAGGTTATGCTTTGTAGATGAGATAAGATGAGAATTATTAAAAATTTTGTGAATAGTGTTAAGATAATAGTTTAAAATATTATTTTTTAATATTATTATTATTTTAGAATTTGAAAAAATTAAATTAGAATTTGAAAAATTGAATTGTTTATTATATTTTATATAGAGATTTGAAAAAGATGTAATAATGAGATAAGATAGAAATGAGATGAGATTTTCTCATCTTTACCTCCAAACAAGTGGCCTATAGCAATATTTGAATTGCCAATTGATTTTGAGATGAAATTGATTGCCCAATCTATTGCTAACCATGGTTAGATGATTCTAGTGAAATTTGTCTTCATGTTCACAAAAGATGCTTCTTCTAGTGCTACTCCAAAATCTGGGTTTATATTGTCAATAGTACATGTTTTGATAAAACCAATTCTCATGTTACATATTACATTCTCAATTTTTGAATTTATTATTTTACAAAATAAAAGTTAATTTAGTGATTAAAATATAACAACACAACCTACACTAAGACTACGTTTGAGTAGTCTTATAATAATAAAATATTAAATAATAATAAAGTGACCTCAGATTACTCGACTACTCAAACATAGCCTAAGACAACAAGCTGTTAAAATAAGTGGTTAGGATCCATCACCCGTTGGAAAATCCCATGTTGGGACTTACTATGGATTAATGTAAGGATATTGAATTGTTGTGATCAAAATAGGGATGGAGATCTCGATGATTCAGATTAATTACGATCTCCATCTACTCGACTCTTTTAATTCAATTATAAAAATAACTTATATTATAATTATAAAAAGAAGATTACTATGTTTACATATTTTTTATAAAAAAAAAAAAGGTAAGATACAAGATACATGTTGACTTGAAAAATTTTGATCCAGCAAAAATGAGTTTTGCTATACAACCTCCTACTATTCATCCACACTCCACATTCTACATTTTTTAATATTTTTTTTTAAAATTTTTTTGAATTTATTTTTTTAAAATATTTCAAATTTTTTATTTACTATTCATATAAAAATTATTTAATAAAAAAATTTAAAAAAAGATGGAGTGTGGAGTGTTGAAAGGTTGAAAAGATTTATTGATAATTCTAATCTTCAAAAAAAAAAAAATAATCTCAAATATTTATAGGTAAAAATAAATGAAAAAAGAAAAAAAAGGAACTCTTGCCGTCGAGGACCCGAACATGGTCGAAGCTGCCATCCTCTGCATCTCTTTATCCCTCTGAAACTCTAACTCGAAGTACACAAAAAGGGAATATATGAAACCCTAGATTGTTTTTTTTTTCCTTTCCCTTTCCTTTTTTTTTTTGGTCTCGCACTCTGTTCCTTGTGGTTGAAGCGAGGAATCCAGTGTTATATTGAATCCCTGAAATGTGCGTTTGGAGAAGTATACTTGGAGACACTTTCGTCGTCTACGGGTCTCATTGATGAAGCTGATTCGTCCATGCCAGAGGATTCTCATCCTCTCTCTTCTCTATGTCACCGTTTTCGCTCCCATCATTTTTTTCTCCCACAGGCTCAAACATCTCTCTCATATTGGTATCGCATCATGTTTTCATTCACTAAACGTATATATACGCATTATATACTGAATTATGTCTGTGCGTGTGTGGTTATACGTGATTTGATTTGGAGAACTTGCATGCATATGGTGATTGACTCTGCATCTGTGATTTTATTTTATTTTATTTTTCATTTTGCAGGAGGCGAAGAATTTGTTGAGGACTTATCGAATATTGTACGGATATTGCTTCTCTCAATCCCCCCCTTTTTTTCCCAAGTTTAGTGTTCGTTATGCACTATTTGGTTGCTGAGAAAACAAGGAAAAGGAAAGAAAGTGAAACATTGGGATTTCGTGTTTTGGTGTTGTTTCTTAGTTTTGCCCAAGAAAATTGAAAGCATGCTTATGATCACTAAAGTGGAGGTTTTACGTTCTTCGGAGTCTAAAATTATGAACTTATTACTTGAAAAAACGAACTTCTATTATATATGTAAGGTTTATAATTTTATTTTATTTTTATAATTTTATTAATTAATTTGTTTTCTGTGAAGAGTCTTTCTTAACCAACTGAATGGAGTGTGGATGTTGTGTTTTAAAATGGAGATTGAAGATGGAATTTATTTGTTTGGTGCAGAAATATAAGGCAGATGCTGCTTCGTGGCTTAATGCAGTCGAGCAGGTGATTGAAAGCAATACTATTCGTTGATATTGTAGTTTTTTTTTTGTTAATATTTATGCATGTGGATCTGGGTCTGTATTTTTTGTTTAGGAATCGGGCGAAGACTTGAAAGAGCCAAAACAAGTTGTTTATGAAGATAGGTACTTGGGTTCTGTTGCAAATTATGGTTCTATTGAGGATCCCGATAGTCAGGATTCTGGAAATGCTGGAGACCCGACTACCCTATTGGAAAGAAAAGAAGCTCAAAAATTTCAGCAGAGCAAAGCGTCAACCACAGAGGGTCAAAAGGTATATATTCGTACAAGTAGTTTATCTTATTTTAGAGGAAAATGTGATTTTGATCATGATCATACTTTAAAGACTATTGTATTGGCACCTATATCCTTGTACATGGATAATTGACCTTGCCATCAGTTTCCAAGATCATTTTTTAGGAATTTTACCTTATAGAAAGGTGATGATTGGTATAGAGCTACTACTAGTACAGTAGTACACTATATAATAAGGTACAGATATGTGTATACAATCTTAGTCATACCTTTACATTCTTTAATAAAGTTTTCAATTACCTATTAAAGAAAAAGATAGTAGAAAGGGCCTTGGTCTTGGTGGTATGCTCCCTTTGGGTCTAAGGTTTGAATCCCATTGGGTGCAAACAATTTCTAGTAGTCATCAGACTGGGGGAACTTCCCCATTTAATTACCCGAGGTGCACTTGCGGAAAATTCTTTGCCGAGTGCTTGTGCACACTTAGGATTAGTCAAGACTTTGTTTTCAGATACTCAATGCCAATAAAAAAAAAGATAGTGGAAAGAATTTTTCTTTCTCTATAACTAAGGTCATCCTTTTGTTGTGATCCATATGATGCCAATTTTATAATGTTCCATATCCTGGACTTAGGCATTGGTGTTATGTATTGATGACTTGAAAAAAGAACAATCTAGGTTTTGCTGACTGAAGTTCAATTATAAGTCCCAAATTGAAATTTTTCATGGTCAAGGTGGGGAGTGATATCATTTATGTGAAGAGTGCTGCAAGGACAAGGATAATGCCAAGGATGTGTTGAGACAAAGAAAAAGGATGAGCTGACTTATGATTTCGTATATAATGTGGCTTTTGGTAGGACAGAACTGCAATGCAGATTTCTTTGGCTGATACAAGACAGTAGGGATAAGGCTGCCTTTGGTTAACCCTCCTGTGTTTCCTGTAGGAGAGCATGTTAAAGCTTGAAAACCTATAATCTTTTGAGTTGGTGAGTAACCTTTTTTTAGCTAAATCAGTATGATCAACTTGAAATTTCAGTTCGCATTGTTCTCTTTAGTTAAAGGTTTTCTTTCCAGCTCTAGAGCTATTTTGTCTCTTGTCTATTTGAATTAGCCTTGTCAATCTTAATTTTGCCAGATTTACTGTTTTGTGACACTGTTTGCTTGACAATGCAATTCTACCCCTGATGCACATAAGTGGTTAAATCACTCGAGACGAATTTGGATCTTGACTCCATGTACGAGATAACTCATTAAGACCTCACAATTTTGGGATTTGATAGGAATGTTCTTATTCAAGTAATCATGGGTTACATCGATTCTTTGATTATTTTGGAAGGATTTATGTCCCCTAATTTCCTTTATAATTTATTAGTTCAATTAGTTGCATTGACATAATATTTGAAGGTATAATGTACTGGGAGACTAGGTCTGCGGCCCTAAGATGGATCGTTTAGCGATGAAGATTTTCATGCTGATACATTCAAGCACATTTTTGGTTGTCCATTTAGTTAATGTGTCAAAACTTTTGTTGTGGGGATTGAACTAGGAATCATTGATATGGTATCACAAAAATGGGGATCAAGGAAGTAATTGTAAGTTTAATTGTCGAAATGTTTATTTGTTTGATGTAATATACTTTGTTATATTCAAGCATGGGTCTCTGTTCATAGACTTCAAGTTGAATAGAACACTAGCAGTACCCTTTACCTCTGTTCTTAATTTAGGTTTGGTTGCAGGAGCATTCTAATCAAACTACGGTTGAACACGATCAAAATGCATCCTCTCGATATCGGAGAATGATCACTAAGGAGATTAAAGAGATGAAAGATGGGCAATCTAATCAAACAAGAATCTGGCATGATCATAACATACAATCTCAGTCACAGAAAGGGATGAATGAGATGGTAACAGAGATGAAAGATCAAGTGATTAGAGCCAAAGCATACTTGAATTTTGCACCACCAGGCACCAACTCCCACTTAGTGAAAGAATTGAAACAGCGGATTAGAGAGGTGGAACGAGCAGTTGGTCAAGTGACCAAGGATTCAAAAATTTCAAGGAGGTATAAAACCAGTGATTTTTATTCGTCACTTTTCGCATATGAACATATTTGATTTAACTGGATATGGAAGTGGAATTTGAAATTCTGATCAGTTTTCTTTTTTTGGATAAGTAAATAAGCATGTAGCGATTGTTTGTTTTATCTAGAACTTATGAAAAACATTTTTTTTATAAGGGTTTAAATAAGTTTATTTTATTTTTTATTTTATCTAAAACCAGTGAAATTTGCAGTTCTTTGCAGAAAATGAGATACATGGAGGCTTCATTATCGAAAGCTAGCCATGTTTACCCTGACTGTGCTGCTATGGTCACTAAACTCCGTGCTATGACTCTAAATGCTGAAGAGCTGGTTCAGTCGCAGAAGAATCAAGCGACATATCTTATTCACCTGGCTGCAAGGACAACTCCAAAAGGCCTCCACTGCCTTTCTATGCGGTTGACTGCGGAATACTTTGCTCTGCAGCCTGAGGAGAGGCAGTTCCCCAACCAAAAACGGTTGCAAGATACAGAGCTACATCATTATGCTGTTTTCTCTGACAATGTTCTGGCTTGTGCAGTTGTTGTGAACTCCACTATCTCCACTGCTATGGTACACAGCCTCAGCTTTTTCTGCACTATGATTTTGTTAGTTTTGATTTATCTGTCAATAATTTGTGGCATTGCTGCGAGTACAAGTTATCAAATTTTCGGATTGGACACTTGCGCACATCAGTGATTAATGTGCCCGATTAATGTGCCTTGTGCATATTCCATTATAGTCAAACTGTGAATTTGAATATAAGCTGTATGACATTTAAAAATCTCCCAACCCTCACCTGACCTGAGTTAGACAAATTCGTGTCAATCTAATGTTGGACCTATAATCGATTATGTAGCTTTCTTAACTATATGGTGCATATCCAACCTCTTCCTGCTGCAGCCTGCCTTGATTCTCAGTTTCAGTTTGCATGACATATGCTGCATGTCAAATGAAGATCCAAAGGACCAAAAAAGGGAGTGGTAAGAAAAGAAGAAAGGAAGAAAGTGAAGAAAAAAAAGAAAAGGACGAGAAATAAAAAATAAAAAGTAGTGAAGAATAAATGGCAAGGCAAGTGAAGTTAGGTGATCCCTGCTGAGTGTAACAGCAATTGGTTTTGCATCACAAATTCATCCCAGCATGAACAATAACATAGTACTCCCCAGTGTTTAGATCTACATAGGACTTATTTTTTGGGATGGCCAATTAACTGTAATGGGAATGAGTATCCCCTTACCCTAAACAGACAGACACAATAGAGCTTACAGTTACTGATCCCCGCACCATTCATTCCTTTTTTTATTTTTTATTTTATTTTATGTTCAAGCAACCTTTTTTTTTTGGGGGGGGGGGGGTAACATTGGTTATCATTTAATCTTTCACTACTTTCAAATCAAACTCCAGGGATTGTAATTCAACATCTTGCTACTTTGATATCTGACTCTATGGTTCGGTTCTGTCGCATGTGTATGCACTCCATTTCTGTGATTGGCTGCTATAGATACCTGCACAGTAGGTTATTCAAACTGGCTGTCATGATATGGGTCAGTTTTTAATAGCTTTCAGAAAATCTGAATTTTATTTGTGCTGAACAATTTACAGGAATCGGAGAAAATTGTTTTCCATGTGGTTACGGATTCTCTCAATCTCCCAGCAATCTCGATGTGGTTCTTATTGAATCCTCCTGCCAAAGCCACTATCCAGATCCAGAGCATGAATGATTTTGAATGGTTCTCCACCAAGTATCATATGACATTGAAGAAGCAAAGTGCTAGTGACCCAAGATATACTTCTGAACTGAACCACCTCCGTTTCTATCTTCCAGATGTCTTTCCAGCACTGCATAAGATTGTGCTTTTTGACCATGATGTGGTGGTGCAAAGGGATCTAACTGAACTATGGAGTGTTGATATGAAGGGTAAGGTAAATGGAGCAGTTGAAACTTGTCATGTAAGTGAAGCTCTATTCCGTCGGATGGATATGCTCATCAATTTTTCAGATCCACTTGTTGCAAAGAGGTTTTATGTCAATGCATGCACATGGGCATTTGGGATGAATTTGTTTGATCTACGAGAATGGAGACGACAAAATTTAACTGCTGTCTACCATAAATACTTGACATTGGTAAATGTTTTACACTTTTCCTTGCATTTTCTTGCATGCTTATATATTGTGGATTTTATGTTCTCTCTGTTGTCATTTGGAACACATCCACAATTGCCAAGTCTTCTTCAGTTATGATCATGTCTGTTTTCTACGTATTTATTTATGGCATTCGCTGATGTATCTTCTTTCTTATGGAGATTTTCCTCTGGCCTGTGTACTGTTTTTTTTCCTTTCATGAATTTGTTCTGTGGCAAGCTTTCCAGATAGTCGCTAAATAAATTGCTTATATGGATAATTCTTATTGTATATGATTTTTTTGAGGAGCAAACTTCATTTGTTTCAGAAAGTTTCATATAGGACTATTAGTTATAAGAAATATATTATGCGTGTATTTACTTCATTAAAGTTTGTATGAATTAACAAAAAACCTAGGATAATAATATATTTTCAGACGATGGTTATCAACCATGTTTTTGCTTTGAATGATACTTTTCTTTTTATCCCTTCCTTAAATATATGCTCTACATTACTTCAAATATTGGTGGGGTCCTATTTACAAAAGATATTAAAGAAGTAATTGATGAGAGTGCCTCAGCTTTCTTGTTCAAACTATATGGAAAGTTATGGTATGAACAAAAAAATCAGACCTTCTCTATGGAAACGTAAATTAGAACTCTTTATGACTTAGATCATGTAATTTGTATCATTCCTCTTTTGTGAGAGGTTAATGAGACTTGAAAAATGTCAATGTAACCTTATTTTTATATCGAATGTCTTGTAAAATGATTTTTTTAAATTAGGTAAAGAATACGAATTTATTGTATCTGGACATCTAATCATTTTCCTATGTATAATAATAGTAATCAATAATACGAGGGTTACTGTATACAATGTACCTCCATTTCCATTCATGTATACATGAGCTTATTCTAAGACTTGTTTTCACTGGGCGGTGGTTTGCAGGGTTATAAGAGGCCATTGTGGAAGGCTGGGAGTCTGCCCTTAGGTTGGATTACTTTCTATAATAAGACAATGGCTTTGGACAGGCGATGGCATGTCTTAGGGCTGGGTTATGACTCAGCTGTCAGACGAGGTGACATCCAGCAGGCAGCAGTGATACACTACGATGGAGTTATGAAGCCATGGTTGGACATTGCTATTGGGAGGTATAAGGGTTATTGGAGCCAATATTTACAGTATGACCAGCCTTATTTGCAACAGTGCAATATCCATGCCTAGGCAAAATACTGCACGACTGGTGGTATACACTCACTCATGCCCACATAATTAGTTGCTTCTTGTTCTAGAATCTATACTAGTTCCCTCTATTCTTTCTTTTTCTTATAGAAATTCTTCTTGTAAAGTTAAGCTCAATTATTTGCCAAAATTTTCGGGCCGCCGTCTTCTAGAAGTTTTGAATTAATTAATAGCAATATCTGGAATGAAATAAGAGTCCCTTCTTGTAGTTGAGATACTCCACTTGATGGTTACATCTTGCATGTACATAATTGAGAATCTCCACTTGATTCCAAGCACCTTACACTTCCAATACACAGATTTACTGTGGTATCTTTTCATTTATTCAGTAATTATGCATCCTCCATACAAGCTTAATGAATGCTCTCTTTCTGACTTTGAGAACAAGTTCACTCGTCGGTTTAACTCGCAGTCTCATGAGCCTAAATGTTGTGCCAACTATCATCTTGTCTTTTTGTACGCATGTGTGCTTTGTGTTTTCCACTTAATGAAGCTCCACGAGTAATGCTATATACGGTATGCCCAAGTGTTGTATAATTGTTTTGAAAAAAAGGAAAGTTTACTATTAAAAATTAATTTTTTTATTTATGTAAATTTCATATTTATTCATTTTTTTCAAAGAGATTATAATTTACAAAGTATTTATATATTCTACAACGGTAAATATTATTTTTCATTAAGTTTACGGCATTTAATCTCATTTTAGAGACCCATTTCGGCCGTTCTTACCATGTTCAGGTAGACGATTCCACATTCTGGTCTCTCCCCTTCCAATGGGACACATCATAGTCCAAGAGCAATCAGAAAAGAAAACCAACGATAAAAAGCAGACCCTGCGTGATTCATCGCAGAGTTGTGTATAACGGCTAATTAAAAAGTCTGTTTTGAAAATTTTGAAAGCTTAAAAACTCATGCTGAAATGTAATAATTAATTTAATTTTTAAAATTTAAAATAATAATAATATATTATTCAACTTTCATTTAAAATTATTTTATCTCATTTAAATTATCGGACATAATTCTTTAATTTTTCTTTCACAAACAGCACAAATTTTGGTCTTTCGAGAGCGTTGTCAAGATTGTGTGACACGTGGAAAAATTTGGTTGGGTTTCTGCGGATAGGGGATATCTGAGGGCCTACGTACTTATCTATCCAAGTTTCAATGGTGCATTGCTACAGACTTGGGGCCAATAATATCATTGAATTTAGTAACACAGACGGCACAGAAGGACTGTTTTGCAAAACACTACTAATTTTCCGATCCATTTCCTACCAAATATCGAACAGAAATGGCAACAATCACTTCGGGCATTCCCACTTCCTCAGTAACCCGCACGGATCTCGTATTCAAGCCATTGGCAGGGGTTCAATCCTCACCTGTTCTTGGTAAGATATAAGTTCTCACTTTTACTCGGTTTCTTGATCTTTTTTGGGTAGTGAAAAATTGAAATTACTTTAATTTCCTTTCCTGATTATAAGAACATTCAATGCTTTTCAATCAATAATCTTGCATTCATTAGGTTAGTCCATATGAGTTCATCAAATCTTTCGCTTATCGAAGTAGGGAGCGAAGTAGGGAGATGGACTGAGAAAAGAAAATTACAAATATACGAGTATGCTTTAAATTGTCATTACAAAGAAGAAAAACAGTCGGTTTAAGTACTAGAATTAATGGTTATGCCAAGTGCAAAGTGCAAAGCAATATGATCTGTTCATAACTTTTCCCAAAAAAAAAAAAATTGCATGTAAATGGTTCCTGCGTTGCCAGCAATGGCGAAGATGGGCGGGAGAGTGAGATGTTCCATGGAGGGAAGCCTAGAATAATGCAGGAAAGTGGATCAAAGATGGGGATGGGTGCGTCAATGATGGCGGCAGCCTGCGCAGCAGCCATGTCAAGCCCTGCGGCCATGGCTCTGGTGGACGAGAGACTGAGCACTGAGGGGACAGGTCTTCCCTTTGGTCTGAGCAACAACCTTCTGGGCTGGATCTTGCTTGGTGTGTTTGGTCTCATCTGGTCTTTGTATACCATTTACACATCGACTCTTGAAGAGGATGAGGATTCGGGATTATCCCTCTAATTCAGCCCAAGTTTTCTTTGAAGAAACCGAATGTATAAAACTACCTTGTCCTTTCCTATCTCTTCGTAAAGATTTTAAGTGTGTTTACAGCTTGTTTCTTTGCAATCCACCAAAAAATGTTGTTATTCATCTCTAATTGCATATGCATGCGATATCTTTTGAATGATTGTTCATTAAATTAGTCATTTAAAGTTATTAAAAATGTGTCAAATCAACAAGTTTAATTGGAATTGATAAAATTCTAAAATGAAGAATAGTATTAATTAAGATTATTTAGTTCATATTTATTTACATTTATCTATAGTTGACATAAATATGAGCTAAGTTCTAACGATTCCTTATGGAGAAAGAGCCATAATACCATAACAATAATAGCATATTAAGATTGATAAAATTAGGCTCCGTATGAATGCAAAAACGGTTTCATCTCATCATTATAACTTTTTAAAATTTTTATACAAAATATAATAAATAATTTAATTTTTTTAAATTTTAAAATAATAATAACATGAAAAAATAATATTTTATTCAATTTTTAAATTTTATTTAAAACCATCTCAAAATAAAATAATATTTTTATTTAAAAATAATACTATATAGATGGAAGAAAGAGGTGCTTGCTTTTCATATCCATTGTTTTCAAGTATGACAAAGTTTTCAACTTTATAGAATATTATAAAGTTAATTGGTTCAAACGAAAACCATGTTTGACCCGAATCTTATCTCCATTTTTGACTTATATGATGTTTGATTGACTGCCCAATTATTTCAAACAACTCAAATTTGGTCCATTTTGTTAACATATATGTGAGCCTCATAATTGAAACAACTAGGAAGGAAACACCCATTTGAGAAATAGTATCGATAAAGATAAATAAATTGAGAAATATTATCCATCATTATCATTTATTTGTTATTCTTTAATGTAATATCAAATAATTGGTATGAAAATAACAAATAGTTTTGATGAAAAGTACTGCAATTTTTAAGAGATTTAATAAGAGTAAATTCACCATCTAATATAATTTTACATAATACGATATGTTTATTTTATAATAAAAATAATTTTATAATCTAATATATCAAATGAAATTGGATTTTGCTATTCATTTTCCCCACACTCCACACTTTTTAATATTTTTTAAAATTTTTTTTTGAATTTATTTTTTTAAAACTATTTATAATTTTTTATTCACTATTCATATAAAAATATATTTGATAAAAAAAATTAAAAAAAAGATGGAGTGTGGTGTGAATAGTAGGAGGTTGAGTAGAATTTTTGAATTAATTATTCTTGATTTCGTACCAATTAATTTGAACCATTTGAATAAATTTGTAAATCAACTACTCAAATAATAAATAAGGAGTAGTTTAGAACGTGCGATAGAAATTGAGAAAAATTCAGGGTAACAAACATCAATTTTCCTTTTTATTCGCTTCGTCAACTATCCTGCGGAACAAGTACATGAAAAGCTCGTTACGGTTGGCGTGCTGCTATTCAAAAGGAATCACGCACGTTAAAAAGTAGTTGGGACCCACAGATAATCGACGGCCTAAAATTCATCTCTACCCAAAGGGCAAAAGGTATATTTAGTCCTGGAAATGAAAGGAACAGAGGGAAAAAACGTAAAGAACCCAATGGCGACCTCTCTCAGAGTCGTCGTCTCCACTCCAAATCTCACAAACACCTTCTCTTCCCCAATCCTCCACGCACTTTATAGAAAGTTCCCATTCTCGATCTCCCTCTCTTCCTCCCACTATCTCTCTGACCCCAAAACCTTAACTTCTCTTTCTCTCCGACACCGCCGCTCTCTCTCTCCCTACCACTCCCGCCGCCGAGGCTTCGCGGTGGCTCGCGGAGATTCTGAGAATGGATCCGAGCCTATTCGCCACTACGACTTCGACCTCTTCACCATCGGCGCCGGCAGCGCTGGCGTCCGGGCCTCCCGCTTCGCCTCTAATTTCGGGGCCTCCGTCGCTATCTGTGAGCTCCCTTTCTCCACCATTTCCTCCGAAACCACCGGAGGTGTCGGCGGAACGTAAGTTTTAGAATATGTAGGTTCTCTAAAGGTTCTGGGTATACGGGTTTATGTTCCTAGTGGACGTTAGTTTTGTTTGTGGTAGCAATATTGGGATATGGAAATGTAGTTCAAGGTTTGAAATTTTTGGGATTCGAGTCTTGGGATGGGATTGAATGTTATTAGGCCTTTTTTTCTGTTCGTTTCTGGGTACGTGATATATGAATGAAGTTTTTTTTTTTCTCATTTTTCCTGATAAATAATCAAGGATTGAAGGAAGTTCATTTGCTATGTGGGGGTTTATAGGGGCTTCGGGTTGCTTATGATAGCAAAAGGAGTGGAGACTTATCATTGGAAATGATTGGAGGAATATGAGGTTGCATTGGTGATTTTGAAAAGTTAAGGAACCAGTTATCAAAAAACAGAGTGAGGAATTACCGGACCTTTGACGGGGGTGACATGTTCTAACCTGAACGTAAAAGTGTATCAAAATTAACCATTTGACCATTCAGCCTGTGCGGAGCAAGTAGTGGCAACGGCAATCTTTCCTTTGTACTTTACATGCTTGGCTGGCCAAGTCCACTTCATCTTCTCTTTTGGGTTCAGTGTTGCCTTGGATAAATTTTCATTTTGTCTTGCCTTTTGACTGAGTGGTTCTCTCTTGCTTAAGAAGATTTACTTCCATAAATAAATGAGCATTTAAATAGTCTTCACATAATTTTCTAATGTAGGTGCGTGCTTCGTGGATGTGTGCCAAAGAAACTTCTAGTGTATGCATCTAAATATTCTCATGTATTTGAAGAGAGTCATGGTTTTGGATGGAAATACGAGGCTGAACCCAAGCATGACTGGAGCACCTTGATTGCTAATAAGAATGCCGAGTTGCAGCGGCTAACTGGTATCTACAAGAACACTCTTAAAAATGCTGGTGTTACATTAATTGAAGGTCGTGGAAAGGTGGGATGACGCTTTGAGTTCATAGACATTAACATAGTTTTCTTTATTTCTTGGTGCTTAGTTTCATTTCTTATTACTTTGTTGAATATGGATATATACTTTGGTTTTTTGCGAGTGATGCATTAATCACAATGAAATGGCCACAGATTGTGGACCCGCACACAGTTGATGTAGGTGGGAAGCTATATTCAGCAAGACACATACTAGTTTCAGTAGGTGGCCGCCCCTTCATTCCTGAAATTCCTGGAAGTGAATATGCAATAGATTCAGATGCTGCCCTTGATTTGCCCTCAAAGCCTACAAAAATAGCAATAATTGGTGGCGGGTATATCGCTGTGGAGTTTGCTGGCATCTTCAATGGCTTAACATCTGAGGTCCACATATTTATACGGCAGAAAAAAGTTTTAAGGGGTTTTGATGAAGAGGTGAGAAACGGTGAATGATTGTGGTATCAGAAATTTAATTACATCTTACCTAGTCAAGATGAAGTTTTCACATCCAAATTTGTGCCTTCTATTCCTGCAGATCAGAGATTTTGTTGGAGAACAAATGTCTCTAAGAGGGATCGAGTTCCACACAGAGGAGTCACCCCAAGCTATAAATAAATCTGCTGATGGGTTGTTATCTTTGAAGACAAACAAAGGAACAGTTGAAGGTTTTTCGCACGTTATGTTTGCAACCGGACGTAGGCCTAATACAAAGGTTCTTAATTTCTTTTTTCTCTACTTTGCTTCTACCTGGTACAGGATTCTTTATGCCTAGTGGATTACCATTAATTGTGTCTCATCAAGGCATACATTTGAGTCTGTGATTTTCATGAACTGTTTTGAAGTGTGTAACTAGGCTTCCTGCCTTGATGCAGTTCTGGGGAAGCAGTAACTTAGTGAACATGAAGATGCCCCACTTCTCACTCTATCAGTTTGGAAGCAACTGTAAATTTTGGATGGGATGAGAAAGGAAAATCACTTATTAAGAGTGTAATTTGATTGCAGGACTTAGGATTGGAGACAGTTGGGGTGAAAATGTCCAAGAATGGAGCAATAGAGGTAGTCTTTGCTGATACTTTTGAGATTTTGTTTTTGGAAAAAAAATCGTTTTTGTCTAATCTTCTATCTATATTTATTGTGATGTTTCTTCAAATATAATGTCTCTATTTCTTTTTTCATCAGGTTGATGAATACTCACGTACATCAGTTCCTTCCATTTGGGCGGTTGGAGATGTTACAGATAGATTGAATCTCACACCAGTTGCTTTAATGGAGGGAATGGCACTAGCAAAAACTCTGTTTCAGAATGAGCCAACAAAACCTGATTATAGGTTGCTTCCTATATTTTGATGATTAATTAATAAGTTGCATGATTTTATAGTTTAGGCAAAGTATTTTGAACAAGAATTACCAAATATTAGTTACATAGGATCCTACGGTCTGAATTTCATGCCAAGTACTGTGAACTTTAGTTACTTGGTTCTGTTTGCTCAAATTTATAATACCGTTTTAATAAACGTTAGTTTATAGAAAGGTTCTCCGATTCTTGCTCGTCTCTGAGTAAAAAGTTTGGATAGGTTTATGATATGGTGATAGTCTGAGCTAACATTTTGCTTTCTTTTTTTTTTGGAGCAGAACTGTGCCTTCTGCTGTGTTTTCCCAGCCACCGATTGGACTAGTTGGCCTTACTGAAGAACAGGTGACATGTCTTTGGTAGATCAGAAACTTATAAAATGATCCTTCAGTGCTTGATGTTTATGGATATAATATATATATATATATACAGGCAATACAAGAATATGGTGACGTTGATATATTTACAGCAAATTTCAAGCCCTTAAAGGGTACTCTCTCAGGGCTGCCAGACAGGATCTTCATGAAACTTATAGTCTGTGCAAAAACAAGCAAAGTTCTGGGGTTGCACTTGTGTGGAGAAGATTCACCAGAAATTGTGCAGGTTTCTGCTGTTGCCCCAGATAGTATCCCCCTTCCCCCTTTTTTTCTTTTTCTTTTTTTAATTAGATTCAGTTATTTCTATCGTCGGTTATTAATGTGGCTGCACAATGCATTAAACTCCCAAGGGATTTGCCGTTGCTTTGAAAGCTGGCTTGACCAAGGTAGACTTCGATGCCACAGTGGGTATTCACCCAACAGCAGCTGAGGAGCTTGTAACAATGAGAACTCCTACTAGGAAGATTCGGAAGACATCTGAGGTTTGTCGAAGACAGATTTTTTTTCTTGATTTTCATTTTATAGCTGGTATTGTAATGTATCCCTATCAGACGAGACATTGATTTTATCATCCTTGAGAGGTTAAAATAGGCATGATGTTGCCACTGTTGGCTAAGAGGATTTTTTGTTTAAATCTAATTAATTCTTAGGTCTTATCTGATCTGGTTGTGTATTGTTGATCCTGAGGTTTTCATCTGTGTCAATTGGCGAGGAGGCCAAAATTTAGTTCAGTGCTTTGATTATGTATCTTTGGACTTCAGTCTGCTACAGTCTTGTACCATTCTTCAATGCTCATGAATTGTGTTGGTTAGTCACCATTGTTTCTTAAATTTGCTCCAGGGAAAGACAGATCTTGAGGCCAAAGCTGCAGCAGGTGTTTAGCAAAGGTCTGGATCAATCTTTTGCAGAGCACAGCTGGATTTGTTTTTGGGTGTGAGCAGGCATGTATCGCTATAACTTAGACAGGAGACTCAGGAGTTAATTTGACTTTTCATGTTCCTTTTTCTTTTCAGGCATGTATAACGTTAACGTGCACAAAAGATTTTAACTTGCATTTTCATATAGAGGAACTTTTTTCGCAATTAGATATGAGATTTATATAAGATTACCCTGACGATGTATTTGTACACCAACATCCTTTTGTCAACGTGGCAATAAGCACAACTTATCAGTATTTTTTAAGGAAAAATTTTAGATAAAGAAAAAAAATAAGACAATTTTTTATCGATGTTCTTTATTTACCTGTATAACCAGAATTGTTTGTTGTCAATTGGTTTTACTTCCATAAATGAGAACTTTTCATATGCTGGATGTTTGATTTTGTCAGCTGGTATAATAACCTTTTAATTGGTCACCATATTATACAATTGGGCAGATTGTCATCTGGGAGATTGCAGCTGAAAATCTTATTCTGGAAGGGATTGATAGTTTGAAAACTAAGAAGTTGATTCGTGATGGCGATTAGCCTTCTTGGGGAAGCATCATCAGTTTTGTAAGTTTCCCTTCAGGATTCAGGAGCCCCAATGAACTGATCAAGCAAAAGAAGGGAGAAGTTCTCTACAGATGTTTCTATCATTCTGTTCTAAAATTTTGCTCTTTTTCTGCGTGGCGATGATTGGGACTACGAATATGGGATTATGAATTTCGGGTTACGCCCCTTCAATAATATTTTTCTCTTTTCCCTTAAATAGAAGAAGGCCTAACTTCTTGTTTCTCATTTTCTTTTTTTTGTGGTTTCCTTCCATCTCATGTTAGTCGATGATGTTTTATTTTGTAAGTTGATCTGGTTTTACATGTTCGTCAAAGATGATTATGTAAAGCTTTAGGACTCATTTAATGCCTCTCTCTCTCTCTCTCCAAGTTGCTAAAGATTGACAATTTAACAACTAAGGATTAAGGGCTTGGATGTCCAGATTTGCTTGATTCGAAATGGCCAACATACTTGATGTATAAGTATGGGTGCAACGTCAAGACGAAAACATGAAGCCATCACATGGCAAAACTACTGCCGAAACCTTTGATCTGCAACCAATACTGGGAGCTAGAATTACAGCAATATCTATCAAGCTGGGATCCAAATATTATTTAACCAAATCTCACCAACAAAGGAGGACCCGAGCATAGAAGACGTACAATCAATACGATCCAGATCATATGAGGGTGTGGAATATGAACGAGACAACTCATACAACACAACACACACTATGCATGGCTCCACCGCACGTGGGAAATGCATTAATTTTCTTTATATTTTTACAGCTTTTTTGAGTTCTATTAATTTAATGCTTTTTAATTTTAATCTTTCACGTTTCAAAATGTTGTTTTTAAACGATTTAGTTTTTTTTTTTTTTTTTAATCTTCACCTTGTAGTTTTTAGGTTTATTTGGTAAATTTATGTATTTTAGTTTAATTTTTTAAAAATAAATTTTATTATTGATTTTATTAATATTGTTCTAAAAAATATGTAACTTTTTTTATTAATTTTTTCAAGTTTTTTCTTAGAGCACGTGCCAAGAAGACGTGGTAATTAATTTGTGAGTGGCAGTACGGCTACCGTTAGTGCTCCTCAGATTTTTATTTTTTTTTAATTTTTTTACATGTATTTTTTTAACATATTTAAATATTTTTTAAAAAATAAAAAAAGTTTTACTACACAACCTTCTACTATTCATCCATACTCCACACTTCACATTTTTTAATATTTTTTAATATTTTTTTAAAATTTATTTTAAAATTTATTTTTTTTAAACTATTTCAAATTTTTTATTCACTATTCATATAAAATTTATTTAATAAAAAAAATTAAAAAAAAAAATTTTAAAAGATGGAGTGTGGAGTGTTGAGAAGTTGGGAAGATTTATTGATTTTTTTAATCCAAATATACTAAGATCGAAAGTCAGCTCAACAAATTAAGAGCAGGAAAAAGCTTGATCCCCCTCCGGTGAGTCCCGCTAAAAGCCACCTCTCTCTTTTATTATTATTATTATTATTTTATTAGGTAATTAAAAAAATATTATTTAATAATATTGTGAAATTTTTTAAACAATTTTTAATAGTATTAAAAAATAATATGAAAAAAAAAACTGAAAGCGCTTAAGTGGGACTCACCAGCGGGAGTCTCAACGGTGGGTGTAGAATCACTCTTTGATCAAAGAGTCAAAATTGTTCAGAGTCCACTTACACGGATAAAAAAAACAGATAAGGATAGATTTATGCATGAATATTGATGTTGGATTTACGCTATATATTATATATAATTTAATTTATAAGATATATATTTTAAAATTTATCTTTTAAATCAAATTATGTCACATAAATAATATTTTGTATAAATATTTTCAAATAAATTTTAATGCTATATACGTCAATAGCACATAAATTTTACCTTTCATATATTTTCTATTTTCTATGGATAGTGATATCCTTAGAGTACTAGTAATGACTTCTCTATTTTTATCTTCATCTTCAAATTTAAAGAATCTGTCTTTAAAAAAGTTTGAAAATGCTTCTTCATCTTTATATTTTTACATAACTATAAACAGTTATTTTTCAAATATGAAGAAGTATTGTTCATTCTTTAAATATTATTTTATTATTTTTCTCTCTCTCATACATATTAAAATTAATTTTATAAAATTTATATAAAAATGATTTTGATACATAAAATTTGTATTAAGTTGATAATACAAAATAGATGTTAATTGTAAAATATATATAAAAAATAATTTTAAAAAACAAATAAAAAATAAAAAAAAATATTTTATTATTATTTAATTCAAATATACATAAACTAATGTGAGAATCATTCTTTAAATACAAAATTATTTTTCTAAAAAGATAATTTTATATATAAAAATAAAGAAACCACTACCGATACTCTTACCCCTCTAGTACTACCGGTTTACTACTGATTTATTTTTTTAATTTTTTACCTCTGCAGGTCAGGTCTTCGCCCATTTCATCCTGCTCACTGGTCAAATCACACTCTAACTCTGCCAAAGATTTGACCGAGGCTCAGGTAAAAGTGTCAGTTTCTGACAAAAAAAAATATGAAATTCCTTTATATCAATATTCAAAATAAATTAGTAGCCCACGAGTTTACTTTCTCATCTTCACCGTTCATCTATTTAATTTTAATTTTTAATTTATTTATTTTTTATTTAATAATTAAAGAAGTAAGTTTTAATGTATTATATAATAAATATGAAAAAATAAAAATAAAATAAAATATAAAATTTATACAAGTGAACATGTCCAGTCATATATTAGAAATGTGAAATTTATATTAAAAAAAGGATAATGCTAGTCTCCACTTGTATTTTTTTATTCTTTTTTTTTTTTGTTTCTTACTTCAGGATTAAAAAAAAATATTTTTTAATAATATTATAAATTTTTTAAAATATATATATATATTTAAAAGTGTTAAAAAAATACATATAAAAAAAATAAATAAATATACCAAAATAACTTGCCAGAACTAATAGTGACTGTAGTGTCATTTTAAATTTAAGAAAAATAATATTCTCATTATTGATTTTTACAATTCGGTGTTATTATTGAAATTTTTTATTTTTATTTTTTTACTTAATTATTAAGAAAATATTTTTTAATAATATTATGATTTTTTTAAAAAATATTTAAAAATGTAAAAAAACATATGTAAAAATAAAAAGAAAAAAAAGACCAATTATACTTAACTGTGGACGGAGCACAAAAGAAAAAAAAAAAGAGAGTCTATGCCCATTTATTTATATCAAATCTAACCGAAAATATGTGTGTACAGAAGAACTGATAAAACTGACCAAATTCTGAAGTGAAGCGAGCGTGCAGCACTGCTGAGGCAAAATAAATTAAAAAAAATAAACAGGTAGTAGACCAGTAGTACAGCGTAGTAAGGGTAACATTTTTCATTTTCTATACCATTAGAGTATTGGTAGTAATTTTTTTTATCTTTATATGTAAAATTATCTCTTTTAAATAATAATTTTGTATTTGAAGAATGATTCCTACATTGGTTTATACATATTTGAACTAAATTATAATAAAATATTATTTTTTTTTATTTTTTATTTGTTTTCTAAAATTATTTTTTATATATATTTTACAATTAGCATTCACTTTATATTATCAACTTAATAAAAATTTTACGTATCCAAATTATTTTAATATAAATTTTACAAAGTTAATTTTAATGTGTATGAGAGAGAAAAAACTAGTAAAATAATGTTTGAAGAATGAACAGTACTTCTTCATATTTGAAGAATAACTATTTATAGTTATGTAAAAATATAAAGATGAAGAAGCCAATGCAGACCTTTTTAAAGACAGATTCTTCAAATTTAAAGATAAATATAAAGATAAAGATAGAGAAGTCACTGCCAATGCTCTTAGAAGTATTAGTGTGCTCGTGTGTTTATCACTTCTCATTTTTAAATACAGGCTTAAACCTACTAATCATTTATTAATTCCCTCTTATTTAAAATAATATGAAAAAAGATATTTGTAATTGTGAATTATACAAAAATTTTTTAGGTCCAAATGGCTTGACGCACCAAACTACGTACCAACATTCACATAGTTTTTTTTTTTATTATTATAAAAAAAATAAAAGAATGCCTTACATTTAACATTAGTACGCGGTTTGATGCGCTAAATTGCTTGCAAGAAGACTTTTTCAATTATACAACCGCCGCGTAATTACTTTAAAAAAAATAAATAAAATATGGGATCCACATGAAAAAAAATTAATTTTTTAATAATAAATTCTACTATTTTTCAAAACGACTATGCAGCATTTACGCACTTCACAGTTGTATGTAGAATTACTCTTAAAATATAATGATTTCTTCTTTACTACTATTTTGCTTTTCTCCTTAATTTCTAAATTTTGGTAAAATTAAGAAACTTTTTTTTATGGTTCTTTACTTAAAACTAATTTGAAGAAATTTTGTTTACTTAAAACAGCGTTCTATTGACATTATATTAAAAAATATTATTAAATAAAGAAAAATATTTATCTACCTTATATTATAAAATAGTTTTGTACGTCCTTAAAAAGATATGTAATAATACACGTATATATAATTAGTTTCTATCATAAAATTATATAAACCTTTATTGTTGGAAAAGGATTTTATCAAACTATGACTTTCAACATAACAAGCATTGTGCAATCTTTTTCAAAAAGTTTGGGCTCTATTACTATTAAAAAATTAGTTTTTGTACATGTGAGTCTAGTATAAATTTTTTTAAAAAGATTGTGCGAAGTTTGAACATTCTATGACTGTAAATATCATTTCTCTTTCCTAATTAGCAAAGTTGGTTCTTTTCTTTGCATCATCTCTTCTTAATTAATTGGGCGGTGGAATTGAAAGAGGTTAATTAGTTTTAATTTGGTTTTATAAGTTGATTTCTAATTTGACATGCATTTAAAGCTGGTTCCTAGTTTAATACTGAAATTGGCTTTCCCGAATTAAAAGGAAAAATAAAATGAAACACAGAAGGTATTTACACCCCATGCACGTCTAAGTAATTAATTAAATTTTGTATTAATTTTCATATAAACAAATTAACTAGCTAGTAAGAGGAGCCTAAGACTATATATATATAGTCTAAGCAGCAGCAGGATCATCCCCATGTTGATCATCTGAAGCCAGGTCTAAATATTGCATATGATCATCATCCGGAGTTCCATGACAATAGAGATCGTCTACTCGGCGTTCGGGCTGCACCCAGTGCCCGTCCTTGTTCCTCACCATTCCCTTATTTTCATCCTGCCTCCAGTTAGGCGGGACCAAATATTCATCTTCCAGGAAATCAGAGGCTTTGTTCACCAATGAAATATCTCTTCCACTTGCTAGCTCAAATTTATGGTTTTTTCCATGGTATCTGCATCACATTATTAACCAAATTAATGACATTAACCCCACATGCAAGAATAATGCCATGCCATGCCATGCCATGCATGCACGTACGATATTGAAGAAATATATAGCCTTTTTCATGCAGAAAATACGAACAAATTATATATTGAGATTCTAGTTACCCATCAAGCAAATGCAGGTGAGCCTCCAAATTATGTGCACGAATAGGGTCATCATGAACAGCCTGCTTTAAGAACGGCGAGTTCCTGTGATCCAATGCAAGTTCAACCCCAACGTGCGAGTAACTCCACGGCAACCACTTTGCATACTTCATCATCATCGGTGGCGATCGCTCGTTGAAAAATAACCCCGGCACCTTCGGCACCACGTCGTGAACATTCACCACCCTCAACACCTTCAAACCCAACGTCGACTCCAGCCTCTCCCTGAACATCAAATTCCCTACTCTCGGACCCGCAAACGAGAACACGCACACCGGCACGGCCGGCCTGTCTGCGGGTAACTCTTTCAAGCTCGTTTCAACGATATCGTACGCACTTAGAATGGCCAACGCAGCCCCGAGACTATGCCCCGTGATGGTAATGCTTACTTCTTCGTCTGCGTACATATCGAGTAATCTTCTGACCTCTGAAAGTATCTGCTCTCTCGTTGAAAGCCTGCAATACTTGCAGTCCTCTTCCTTGTCTGTATAGAGGTCTAAAAACCCTGTTTGGACTTTCACAGTTGGATCCGGGCATGGGATTTTCGAAGAAATTGGCACGAGGAAATCCTTGATGTCCTCTATCCACTCCAGCCGTGTCACTGTGCCTCTCCATGCAATAGTTATGTCACGGCGGCCTAAGCGCCGGGAGGTTTCGTTGTTTGAAACGGCGACGTATCCGATCCAATTATTGTGCTTGCTCCACACTTTAGGCGAAGCTGAATTCCTGCAAAAATTTGGTAGATTGATTTTTGAGGTCGCAAACAGGTAGCGAGAGACATCGTAGCCGAGCTGTGACATTCCTAGGGAGTCGAAGAATTCACTTGGGATGTACCTACAGGTGCCGCAGTACTTGGAAAGGGGGTCATAATCGAAGGCGTCGTAACATGCTTGTGCCATTTCGCCATACCGGATCAGCTCCGATCGAAGACGCCGGTCCATGGGATTGAGTAGGTCAACCCAGTTGTTTTGGCCGTGGATTTCACGCCAGAAATCAGCTATTTGGCGCTCAGCTGCCGATAATTAGATGGTTATTTCATGTTCTTCTTCAATATCTTGTTCTACTTGCTGTATTGATCTCTCTTTCTCGAGCTCGGTGAGAATGGTTGATACGGATGAGTAGTCGCTAGTTTTGGGGAGTACCTTGAATTGTTTTGGTGTTTTTGTGGCAAAGTTCGAAACTCCATGATGCGATTTTTGTCCTAGAAATGGTAGTACTGGAAAATGAGTTATGGATTGGAGGGGGTTCTTGGTACTGTTTATAATGGTTCTGAAGGCCGCCGGAATTAGGACAGTGCTAGAGAGAGAAATGGCTGACATTTATAAACTTCTGGTCTATGAATTAATTATTGTTATCAAGAAGAGGGCTCGATCGAGGAGATGCCGTAATTCTCTTCTGTATAAGATGGAGATATTTATAAACGACTGGTCGGGAAAGATCATGTACATGTTACTTTCTCACATTCTAGTTCACATGTACATTAATACAATATCTGAACGTTATTTTATTTTTATCCAGTCGATGAATTTTCGAACCTAGAAAAAGTCAATGCAGACTGCATGGCCATGTAGCAGGTTGCAATATTATTGTTTTCTTGTACCCACGTAAAAGCGACTGAGAGAGCAACTCCGATCACCTCGTGCGCGTTACGTAGGAAATAAGGACGAGGTCTCGAGTCAAATTAGGAAGGCATCATATAAGGGTATATGTAGTCAAAGATGATATGCATCAAATCGACATCACGAAAGACGTTTCAATTACATCACCTTTTTCGATCGATTTAACGTAAGCCGGTTTGCGGATAGATCGATCAATACCGCAGAGCCAAGTCAAAGAATTCTTGTGTTTTTAGCCGCCATTATTTAAGATCGCATAACCAAAGTCATTTATAATTAATGAAAACGTACAGGGAAGAAAAAAAGTTGAGTATCTATTGTTTGAGTATCTATTGCCTGCTTAAATGATTAAAATTCCCTCGTTCTAATTAATTTTGAGTTTAAAGTATTGAGGCCAGCAATCAACGTGATATCGGGAACATGATGATACAATTCTTCATAAGATTGTTTTGGAAACGCAAACACCGATGATGATCTCAACCCAAATGAAACAATTTGATTAGAGCAATAGGTACTACTTTTCATTCTAATATTGTCATTCCCAAATATTACACGTGACATTAATATATCACAATATTTCAAGTGTCTTCTTCTATCAATCATTTAAATTGCACCAATATTCGAAATGTGTCACATCTAAATATATATATATATATATATATATATGACTAGAGATGATAATGATTAAAATTAAGAATAATATTACTCTTTTAATTATGCATTTGAAACAATTAAACATAACAACTAAGAGTACGTTCGTACTATTGCATGCATGTACATAGAAAGTATCTTCCCAAAAGGGCAAGCTTCAATTTTAAGTCGATTTCGTAAGTTTCGCATGGCATTAATTTAGGCAATTTGCAACTATGCAGCAGCCAATAGTTAATTGAGTAATGATACACACACAACACTTTTCACAATATGACTCTTCACAATACATGATGTAAAATGAGAGTATTTTTGTAAAATGATGTTACTTTTATATGGTATTTTACAATAATACCCCTTATTTTAAAACATGATTAATGCGAAATATGTTGTGAAAAGTATTGTGTGAGACAGATTTGAGGCCTTTAATATACTCTATAATAATTAACCTGTCCATAGTTACTATATATGCAGCTTTAAGTTTGATTAATTTGTTTGTGTTTTATGTGGGCAGGCATGCAGACCCCTTATAATAATAGATGCCCTCCTCTTAGACTTTTTCTCATAAATTAAAACAATTATAATTTATATTAATGATGATTAATGATATTGACCTTTTTAAATATATAAATATATATATTTATACTAACAGTTGTTCAACGTGCGAGGCACATTTGCCTAGTTGGAAGAAAAAAAAGAGTACCCCTAAAATATATAAATCCTCCGTAGAAGTAGATAATATCACAAAAAAAATTAAGAAATATAATTATCATATCTAATATGGAAGAATGATGTTTCTATTCTACACTATAAATATAGGGTAAACTCCATGTAGAGATAGCAATGAGAAAGTAAAGATGCATGATAATTAGATTGTAATGATAAAGCATTATGTTACAGAGTGGAAAGTTAAAACAAATTAGAAATTGGTACAAGTTTAGCGAATAAGTAAACTATGAGAATTCATATTATAGTTCTTCCTGGCAACAACGTATATTTCTTTTTCCCAGTTTGAGGGAAATTTATATTTGGAGCTCATGTTGTTGTTTTAGTAACTGGATTAATATTGGACAGGACGTTGAATCTCGATCTTATGCCGCTGTTGAAATTCATTTAGTTCTGCACCAAAATGGATGATCCATACTTTTTCTGAAGCGTATGCCGCAATAGTTTGCAGATACAGTAAATGTTCCTGCATGAAATAAATTTAGAATTTTAGGATTATATATTTGATCTAAACTTTATGTCAGAATTCTATACACATAGAAAGACAATATATTAGTGCGTTGAAGTTATAATATTTCATGAAATAATTATAATAAATTTTAGTGTAGGAGAACAATAAAAAAAAAGACAAAAGGAGAATCAAAATGCGCTGCTTTCAAAAATTCACTTCGCAGTTTGTCATCTATACGAAGCACTACTAAATGTTATTAAATTTTTGAGAAAGTGTGACATAGCATTCTAATTAATTTTAAAATCATACAATGGAAATAATCTAATAAATATTCAGTTATACTAAGATTAATAGAAGTAATATTATTTAAAACTTATAACATATTCCTTAATTTTATATTTAACGTTTTTTTTAAGAAGATGACAGTACTCAAATTTTATTGATAGCCCTCACTTATAGTGGAGGAATACCGTGGTTATAACCATAATACATGGGGTTACATATAATCATAAAATCCAAACTCAAATATAAAAAACATGATTATAATCACTCTAATTACTACACAAAGAGTTGAACTATCGATATTAATGACAAATTAAGAAAAACCGACAAAACTACCTGCATAAAAACATAAAACAATCAAAACTGGTCAAATTAAAGACAAAACATAAAAGAAAGCAAACCTGTATGAAGCTGCTATCTGCGTCGAATAATGTGTAATCCAACCTGGTCCATTCAAAGAGCGCCCAAAATGTCTTTCAGAAGACCATGTTTATTAGCAAAGAAAATATCATTCCCATTAGATCTCAACTTGGCTAATCTGTCAGCTATGTGATTTGTTTCCCTAAAAAAATATGGGAGATCCGCATCACTAGCGAACTAGCCTTCAACTTAGCCTCATGCCAATACGTGTGACTCCTCCA
Source organism: Cyclocarya paliurus (assembly GCA_029856935.1). Taxonomy (NCBI): domain Eukaryota; kingdom Viridiplantae; phylum Streptophyta; class Magnoliopsida; order Fagales; family Juglandaceae; genus Cyclocarya; species Cyclocarya paliurus. The sequence continues at coordinate 34,574,271 of CM056950.1, read as the reverse complement.
AGGGGCTTGGTCGTTCTGATCCCACCACTTGACCACCAGTTTAAAGTCAGTTTCAACTTCAATATGCGTAATATTCATCTGTACACAGAAATTAAGACCATCCAAGAGAGCTCTGATCTCAACATTATTATTGGAACTGATGCCATAGTATCTGATAAAAGCAAAAATCATATGCCCATCTGCATCTCTAAGAATACCTCCGCCCCCACTCCTTCCAGGATTCCCAAGACTGCTTCCATCAACATTAAGTTTGGCATAACCCTGAGTTGGTCGCATCCATTTCAAAATCTGAAAAGTCTTCTACTTGATATGCATTTTCATTAAGCCAAGTTATTTCAAAATCACATATTCAGAGCACTTGATAAAAGGTTTATTCGTTCTATTTTGGAAGATTTGAGATAAGAGATTCTTTATTTTAAAACACACCTGCTCTGTGGTTTCAAAAATCCCTTCCATGCGAGCTTTACATCTGGCTAGCCACAGGAACCAGCTGATCAAAGAAGGAAGAAAACCAATCATCACACTGAGTTGGGATACCGCCTAGGCTTTGGAGAACCATTGTTGTATTTTTCCACCCCAAGTACGATTTGGTTGGCAATTCAGACCCAAAACAGACTAAAAAAAGCCTTAGACAGAAGTGGAAAGTTCACCCAAAAGAAGCGAGTGATCCAAAGTCTCACAGGTGGCCACTTTACAACATTCACACTTAAGGCCACAGCTATACTCAAACTCATAATATTCTGGTCAAAAGGTAAACCTTTATGCATACCTTTCCTCATAAATGTAGAAATTTTATTGGGAAGTAGTCTATGCCATATCCATATAGCCCAAGGTACTTTGACACTTTGAACATAAGTGTCTTGCCAAGCTGACAAAGCAGAAAATTTACCATTTGTTTCAGCTCTCCAAATAGGAATATCGTCACCAGAGGAAATGTTGATCTTTCGAAGTTTCAGCTCTTGACATAGAGAATTCCCAACAAGCTCCCGAATTCTCTTCCAATTTGCTCCTGTATCTGAATATAAATCTGCTACAGTTAACGAGGGATCAGTAATATTCGAAATTTGTCCCAAAATTTCCAATGAGGACCAATTCTCAAACCAAAAAGACATCTTGACTTCATTAGTGATCCAATCTGCACCTCTAAGAACCAGCCTCACTAACGGTTTTAAAGCTTTCCAGAAATGAGATTCATAAGAGCATGGATGAAGAATGAAAGGATGATGTCAAACTTTATACTTGGCACGAAAAACATTGGGCCAAAATGAATCCCCATACAAAAATTGCCAAATAAATTTCATATGAAGGGCTTTTTCCGTATCTTCTAATTTTCGAATACCCAGCCCACCTTCATCCGTAGGTCTACAAACTTTCTCCCATGCCACCCATTTATATTTCCTTTTACCATCCTTGCTGCCCCAGAGAAAATCAACAAACATCTAATTTAATATGTGAAGAACATTGCAAGGCATATTCAGCACTGCTAAGAGATCAATGGGAATACTGGACAACACATGCTTCAATAAAATAAGTCGACCCCCCTTAGAGAACAATGCTCCTTTCCATGACGCTAATTTCTTTTGCAATTTTTGAATTAAAAACTCAACATGAGAAGCTCGTGTATTACCTATACAAATAGGGGCACCCAAGTATAAACAGGGGAAGGAGCCCTCCTGAAAACCAGTAGTATGCAGACCAATCGTCTTGCGTGAAGCAAAAGCTTGTTTGGCAAAGAACACAGCTAATTTGTTCTGATTTACCTTTTGACCATAAATATTCTCATATAAGTGCAAAGTATCCATACACGCCTTCAAAGATTTTTTGGACCCATTCAAGAATATCATGAGATCATCAGTATAAATGAGATGAGAAACATGAGGACAGTCATTATGAGTTTTATAATCAATCATCTTGCCAGTTGCAGCACTCTTTTTAATCAAATGACTCAGAACTTCTTCAGCGATGATGAATAAATAAGGTGATAGAGGATCCCATGTCTTAAACCTCATGTAGAAGGAAAATAACCTTTGTTTGTGCCGTTCATTAATATGGAGAAATAAGGTGTAGTAATGCAATTAGAGATCAGCTGTCGCCATTTTGCAGAAAATCCCTGCCCTTGTAAGGCTTTTAAAATAAAACGACATTCAATCCGATCATATGCTTTGGCTATATCCACTTTAATCATTGTGTTTCCACCCCGAACCTTGGAGTTAATACTTTGTAACATTTCCTGAGCAAGCGTAATATTTTCCTGAATATTGCACCCTCTGATAAAAGCCCCTTGCTCCTTTGAAACAATTTTAGCAAGTAGAGGGTTTAGTCTGTTGAAAATAATCTTGGAAATTTTTTTGTAAATCATAGAACACAGACTTATAGGCCTGAACTTAGCAAAACTTGTAGGCTTGTCCTCTTTAGGAATGATCACAATGAAGGTGGATGAGTAAAACTGAGTGAGAGGAGTCCCACTGAGAAAATCTGCAGCTACCTACCTCAAAGAGATCTTCCTTAATAACATCCAAATAGTGCATAAAAAAACAAAATCCAAAACTGTCAGGTCCAAGACTGCTAGGTTCTGGAATATCAAATAAGGCAGTTCTTACTTCATTCAAGGTTGAAATCTAATCTGACATAATAAATCTGTCTTCTCATCAGTGATAATGGGGTGGAATAATTCTTTCCCAGTATCGTTAGGCTGCACCCCTTCTGTGCCTAAAGGAGCCTGAAATAAATGGACAGCTTCTTCATGAATCTCCTGATGTGAGTTAAGAGAGGTGCCATTTTCTAGAACCATCTGCTGCGGCATTCCTCTATTTCGTTTAGCTTGTAAAGTAGCATGGAAGAATTTAGAATTAGAGTCTCATTCTTTAAGCCATCTCACACGAGACTTCTGTTTAAGGAGAATTTTTTCTTACAGCAAAAATTGTTCAAGTTCCTTTTGTTTGGATTCAAATTGCATCTCAAGATCATGATTGTGAGAAACCATCATCTGAGCTTCTATCTTTATGATATCATATTCTGTGTTCTAAATATGACTGTCCACACGACCAAAAACCTCTTTATTCCAAGTTCTAAGAATCGGTTTTAGCCTTTTAATTTTAGCTGCGAGTTTCAGGAGATCGTTTCCGTAACTAGGTTGATTCCAACTATCATGGATAAGCTGATTAAAAGTCATATGATGACACCACATTCTCAAAAATCTGAAAACAGGAGGTCCATAACTAGGAGCTATCTCCTTGGGCCGAATAATAAGAGGGCTGTGATTAGAGCAGGTTCTGGCCAAAACCGAGGTATAAATCAGAGGAAACACTGCTAACACTCTATGAGAGACAAGAGTTCTGTCTAACTTAGCCCATATCCGAGTAGTACCTTCACGTCCGTTGCACCAAGTATATTTAGAACCTTCAACAGTAGGTTCCAGCAAACTACAGGTCTGAATCAAGTTATTAAAATCATCGATGACAATTTGAGGTTTAGCTCTACCCCCAAGCATTACTCCTAATAACATTAAAATCCCCACAAAGCATCCAATTAGGACTCCACACAAAGACATTCTGTAACTCAGTCCAGAGCTGCCTTCGATCTAAATAACCACAACTAGCATATACAAAAGAGACCATGTAAGACAAAGAATCATAATTAATCATCCCAGTAATGGCCTGTTGATGAATAGAGATAGGAGAAAAATCAATATCATGTTGCCATAAAACCCAAGTCTTCCCTTGCTACTTTCATTAGCAATAAAATTCTGCATATTCAGCTTCTTGGCAATTGCATTAACCTTACTAAAAGCAATAAATGACTCTAAAATGACAATAATTTTTGGTTGAAATTTCCAGACAATTTTTTCAATTTCCCTACAGTGGACATATTACCAATCCCACGCATATTCCATATTAAGGTTGTGGGAATCATGTAGGACTAGTAGCGATGGTCCCGTAAAGTAGGGACAAGTATTTTTTCCTTTTACTTTTCTTTTTCACAACTTGAGCCTTCCTTTCAGAATCAGAATTATACCCATTGCGGCTTAACTATTGCTTGTAACGAATCTTCCTCATCATCCATATCTTTAAGAGAACTAAACAAGTTTGAAATAGGAGTCACAATCCCCTCGTTTGAATCTGAGTCACTTTTATGTAATTCACTATCAATCTTCTAAAAGTCTGCAACTTCAATAGATTACTCCCATTGACTTATTTCATTCTGATTTTGGATGTGAATTCGCTGAGACACCTTTAAACTATGTTTGGAATGTTTGGATCTCTGTGCACTTTTCGGGTGGCTATTATGATCATTATTTTTGGATTGAATGGAACTCTGATTTGTATCTTTGGCACCTCTATCCTCAATAGCTTTTTCTGCATTATTCTCTTCTTCAATAGTAATGTCTTCAATTTCCACCATTTCCATAATAATACCATTCACAATCTCTCTAGGTCCACTAACCAAAGACTTCTCGTTAGCTGCTGCCATTGTCGGATTCTGACTTAAGCATCCCTTCCCAATCTCATCTTTTTCATTAGTAATCTCCTTTTCATTTTCTATCCTCCCCGTAGATTTGTTCCGAATCATCATAGAGTTAGCTTCAGTTTTGGCCATCCCATTTTTAATTTGGTTGGTCTCCTCTTGATTTGCAGGTTTTTGATTCACATTTTGACTATTATTGATTTTTTTCACAACGTATTGCATAGTCTTAGTACTTTCTTTCTGTTTGTTTCTAATAGAGGCCTGAGTACTCTTAGAGAAATTCCTACAAACACCTGGTGGGTGGCCTTGCTGCTTGCACTTAGTGCAATAGGCAGGCACTTTCTCGTACACAATCGATTGCCAAAATCCACTGACCTCCGAACTACCCACCCAGAAACCATCAACCAACGGTTTAGACACATCCATTTCAATGCACACCCTCGCACGAGAAGGACGAGTGCGATTAATTGTGGGATTATTAGCTTTCAAAAATCTTCCCATAGCACCGGAGAACATGCGTAAATAAGGTAGTTCAAAAAAATGTAAAGGAAGTGATGGAAAATTTACCCAAACCGGAGCTAAGGGAGGTTCCTCACGTCCATTGAAATCTGGAACCATTTGAAAACTCTGAAGTTGAAACCATCCATCTCTCTTGATTCCCTAGCCCAGGCCTTCTCAAAATCTGCTTCAGTCTTCATCATGATCATTATATTCTGGTAGTCAAAAATTCCAATTGTTGGGATGTTAGCAAGGCCCCATCATTTAACCGCATGCAACCGAGTATTGTCTAGTGATGGGTGACCTCTGGGAAACTTCACAACCAGAGTATGTTTAACAGTCTTATCTGCCATAGCCAGTTCTTTCTCCGAAAAAATGAATATAGGAGCCCCGTTGATCTGAGTTGGAGACACCATTGGGATCACAGTTGAAATCTGCTGCGTCAATGGCTTCAGAAGATCTGCAAAAGTGCGTGAGGACCCCGCCGCCAACAACGACGGGGCCTGAGTATTTTCCATTCGCTGGGGAAACGTATTTGTGTAACAGACGCAGACGAAGTCAGATCAGGTTCCTCGTGGGTGACGGTTTTTGTTCACTCCGGTTTGCAGGGGCACCTGGCCCACGCGAACCCATTTTCTCTCGCTATGCAATTGCCTTGTCTCTACGCAATCCTATTTAAAGTATGAAAAATGACAGGGATTCCGATTTTTTTGTCCGATTGAGAATTTTTTTTAATTTTTTTTTTTAATTTAGTGTTTAAGAAAATATTTTTTAATAATATTGTGAATTTTTTTATTTTTTTAAAAATATTTTAAAGTGTTAAAAAAATGATGTGAAAAAAAAACCAAAAATTCTTTAAAATTTGTTTTTTTCACATCATTTTTTTAACATTTTAAAATATTTAAAAAAAATAAAAAAATTTACACTATTATTAAATAATATATTCTTAAATACTTAGTAAAAAAAAATTAAAATACCTAATCGGGCAAAAATAACGGAAGCCCAAATCGGACTCCCTAACATTGGCCTTAAAGTATAACATAATAATTTTATAAAAAATCTGACAAAATAAAAGAAAATGGAAATATTAACTTCATAAAATAGACACCATGATACTGTAGGCTAATAAAAAGTTTAACACTTAGTAATATACTTTATATATATATATATATATACTTCAAATTATTTCATTATTATTTACAAATTATTTCATTACTATTTATCGATTTATTATCTCATCTTATTTCATTTCATTCTTTCAACATTATCCTAACCTACTAATCTATTTTTTTCTTTTTTGGTGAAAAAAAATGTTACTCACCATTTTATCTCATCATTACAATTTTTTTAAATACCAAAACATAATAATATTAAAAAATAATATTTTAATAATATTTTATTCAACTTTTAATTTTTATCTTAACTTATTTCATCTCAAATTATCATCCAAATGACAACTACTCTTATTGTGTTTGGCTCTAAAAAGATGTACTAGTTCCTTAATTTGTGCTTTATTTGTCTGGCTAGTTTAGAGCATTGGCAATGACTGAGTCTAATATTTAGCTAGAATGTTATCTTTTGGCTATAATATGGACTTCTAGCTAGATTAGTCCATATTGGACTAGCTATCTTAAAGTCTAAATAATAAAAAAATGTTATTAATTTTAATAATATGAATTTTTTTTAATATTTTACAAATACACTTCATATATTAATTAATCACTTTATTAAAAAATAAAATTTTTATTTTTCAACTATTTTTTCCCTCAACCTAATTATTTAATAAATATATTTTACCAACCATTCACCCAACAATCACATATACAAGTATACCAACATTTCTTCTACCCAATATTTATATTTAGAATTGTGGTTGAAGCCAACAAACATACCAACTTATTATACCAACTAATCACCATCTACAATTCTTGAATGAACTAATTTTTGTCAACAATTATTCTTTTACCAACTTTTTTAGTTGTAACTAATAGTTGAGGATCAAACCCTATAAATCGACCCATCCTCTAACTACACTCATCAAAAACCAAACTTTCTTCCTCAAATTCTTCTATTTTTCTTCCATCAATTTGCTATGGATCCCTTTTCAAATTTTGATGATGATTATTCTGATTATGAGTTGGATATGATGCAAACAATTGCAATGATATCCGAGGGAACATCTTTTACACCTCGTCGTACTCCTCAACGTTGTAGGTTCATCAGACGTGATTCATTCGAAGGTCATCAATGCCTTTGGAATGATTATTTTGCTGAAAGACCAATATATCTGCCCTATCTTTTTAGGAGGAGGTTTTGAATGAGTCATGATCTTTTTTTACACATACATGTTGCAGTAGTCTCTCACGATAATTATTTTGTCTAAAGAGAGATGCCAGTGGGAAGCTTGGATTGTTTCCCTTCAGAAGATGACTGCGACGATTAGGATGCTAGCATATGGGGTCACCGCAGATCTAATGGACGAATACATCAGAATCAGAGAAAGCACCGCACGACAAAGCATGAAGAAATTTGTTAAGGCAATTGTCTCAATTTTTTGGGGTGAGTATTTGAGATCTCAAAACAGTAGTGATATAGTGAGGTTATTAGATGCCAGACAAAGATGTGGACTCCCACGTATGTTGAGTAGCATTGATTGTATGCACTGAAAATGGAAGAGTTGTCCTACTGCATGGCACTATAAACAAAACAGTAGTTATGAGATCAATATTTATTTTATGCTTTTTTCCCCTGTTTAATCTGCACTCAGGTTTATATTGGGAAAGATGAGTTTACATACGATTAAAAAACGCATACGGCCAAAATATTTTACTGTTTATACTGTGGAAACTGCTACGTGCAAAAAGAAACGTAGCCGTAAACATGCAAAGACGCAGTAGATCTAAGCTTTCGAACATTAGGGGCAAAAACGTAATGAGGAATAAGTTTTGTTTTCAGTGCCCAATTAGTCGGTAAAAAGAAGGGATAGTGATAGGGTTATTACCTTATTACTACCTATCTACTACTCAAATGCATTTTAAGTTTTTTGATTTTTTTGTCATTTTCTTTTAAGTATTTTTTGTACATCCTTAGTGACTAAGAAAAATTATAACTTTCTTAATATTCACTTTCTTAATCATTAAGTAAAATAAAAAATTAAAAAAAATCAAATACGAAAAGAGTAGTAAATGGGTAGTAGTAGGTAATAATCCTATCATTATTTGAAAAGAAGACACTACAAGACACGGAAGGTTTGTCATTGTAAATGAATGGTAGATAGGTTGTCATTGTATCATTGCTCAAGGATAAAACCGCATGAGGGGCAAAAACGTAACAAATTAGTGAACTAAAAATACTATTGCTTAATCAATAGCCGCTTTTTATATATAAGAGATATATAAAGAATTATCTTAATTTTAGAGAATTGGCAAATTAGAAAATGAGTACTTTTTTTTTAATAATCGACATAGAGCAATTGTTTGTTGGGTAAAGTGAGCTTAATAGTTTGAGAGATTAAATTAATGTAGTTTTCTTTCTTAAGAAAAGAAAATCAGTGACTATCACTTTCCTAGTTTGAGATTGGAAGGGATATTTAGGATCCCGGAAGGATAAGCCTATGTGTTAGAGGGCCTAAGTTTGAGGCTTCAAGAATTAGGGTTAGTCTGCAAACCCAGGGATTCAACCTATGGACATGTGGAGGATAATATAGTGAACAGATAACGCCTTCGTTTGATCAGGAAGGTTATCCTACCAATTTATTTTAGGGTTATCCAAGATAGACTCTGAGATCAGTCATTATCATTACCTTCATACTCTGATAAATAACACTTAAAGGTAACCTATTGGGCATTCATTCATATACTTATATTGAGATTACTTCTCTCTAACTTAGGCATCAAAGTTCCACTAGGCACACTGTGCTGCCATCTCCTCTGTTGCAGGTCATTCGTGCAGTTGATAGTATGAAACATATTCTTAACAGTGGTGCCATTTGTGGGATTTCTGCAGACTTCAATGTGACTTTCACGTGCCAACTACCACGCAGTCTCAAGCAACCCGTGACCATGAGATAAATACAACAGGCATAGAAGCAAAGTTGGCAAAAGCTGAAGAAAAGTTGAAAAAGGCGACGATAGTGGTTGAGTAGCTACGAAAGGAGAATGAAAAGTTGAAACGACAGAATGCTGCAACACCACCTGCCCACAATGAGTAGACAAAAGGAGACGCACAGAGTGCAGAGGCATGAACGCTGAGGAGTTAGAAAATAAGAGATTACACGATGATTTGCGTAGCCTTGTAGATAAATACGAGGAGATGGCAAGAAAAATGGGAGGATCTTCGTTTGTAGAGCAGCTGCTGAATCAAACTGATCTTCCCTACAACGATGAAGTGATGGCGGTACCACACCCACCTAAATTCAAAGTTCCCCATATCGATATGTTTGATGGATCCCAGGACTCAGTAGATCACTTGGAGAATTTTAAAGCAGACATTATTCTCAAAGGCTTCCCAAGAGAAGTAGCTTGTCGTGCTTTCCTGTTAACATTAAAAGGAATAGCACGAGGCTGGTTTGGAACTTTGCGACCAGGATTGATCAAAGTTTTGAAGAGTTAGCCAAGCAATTCTTAACACAATTCACGGTGAGTAGGGGACATTGACGGCCTACCGCTTATCTTATCACCATTAAGCAAAGGGAGAAGAAAAGTTTGAAAGTATATTTAACCCGATTTAACAAAGAGAAATTGACCACAAATAATCAGGATGAAAAGATCACGCTAGCTGCCCTTTTGGGAGGTATATGGCCCCGGAGTCCATTAAAACCCCATCGAGACAGAGGAAATTCATGGACAGGGCTGATGATTACATTAAGCAGAGGACATGCTACAAGCTTTCTTAGAACCCAGGAAGCAAGAGGTGAAGTCAGAGACCAAGAACTCAAAAAATGCGAGAGACAAAAAGACTGGGTCGAGTCATCAAGATGGGCAATGAGAAAGGCACTCCACCTAGTGAGACCAATGACCTTGCCTCATCCACGATAATCTGAGCGTGCAAGAAAAAGTGGGAACCATAAGAAAAGAAATGTGCCCATCCACAAGGGGCCAGCGTTATTGCAAGTACCACCAATCAGATACCCATTGTAGAGAAGAGTACTACTCAACCATGAAGAAAAGGGTAGCCGAATTAGCGGGAAGCAGGTAACTTGAGTGAATGTTGGCTGAGCACGTCAAGCCAAGTAGAGAAGAAGGCCAAGGAAGTGAGTACAGGTGGAGCAGTAGCCCCAAAAGATAGAGACAGGAAAGGGAACGAGGGCATGACGTCCCCCGCCAATCTCGCGACCAAGACCAGGCTCCCTTAGGAGAAATCCGCACCATAGCAAGAGGGTTCGCCAATGGAGGCGTGACAACATCCAGCAGAAAGGCTCACGCCCGTAAAGCTAGGTACCATGAGGTGTGCATGGCAGATAAACCCTCCAAACATCCCAGACTGGGTACCAGACCTACTATCTCTTTTGAAGACGAAGAATGTCAAGGGATCCTGTACCCCCATGACGACACCCCCCGCCAATCTCGCGACCAAGACCAAGCTCCCTTAGGAGAAATCCACACCATAGCAGGAGGGTTCACCGGTGGAGGCGTGACAGCATCCAACAGAAAGACTCATGCCCATAAAGCTAGGTACCACGAGGTGTGCATGGCAGATAAACCCTCCAAACATCCCAGACTGGGTACCAGACCTACTATCTCTTTCGAAGACGAAGAATGTCAAGGGGTCCTGTACCCCCATGATGACGCCTTGATAGTAACCTCATTAATCACAAACTACACGACCAGATAGATCTTAGTCAACAATGGGAGTTCAACCGACATCTTATTTTGGGATGCTTTCGCCAAAATGGGCATTAGCCCCGATAGGCTATGCTCGTCACCTAACCCCTAAAGGGATTCTCCGGTGAGGCTGTTCAACCAATGTGCGCCATCGCACTACCAATCACGGTCGGCCAAGTGGTGCATGTGGTTACAACAATGACGGACTTCTTGGTAGTTAAAGCACCATCATCCTACAATGCCATATTGGGACACCCAATTTTGAATGATTTGAAGGTTGTTACTTCTACCTAACATCTAAAAATGAAGTTCCCAACAGAGACTAACGTCGGCAAGGTTCAGGGGGAGCAAATATTGGCATGGGAATACTACATGCAAGAACTCAAAGCAGGGGCAGTAGGCGTATGTGTTGCAGAAAGGTTGGAAGGGAAACTGCCACCCCCATCGCTAATCACAACTTGCTAGGGAATGAAAGCTAGGGACGAGAACAATTTAATGCAGGCAGAGGCAAACGAGCCTCTAGAGATAGTAACGCTACACCTAGATCCATTGAAGCCACAACGCGAGTGGAAAAAAGTCTCCCCCTGAATATAGGGAGGTGTTAAAACAACTGATGATCGAACGTAAAGACATATTCGCTTAGAGTCATGAAGACATGCCAGGAATTAAAAATGTCGTCATAAAGCACAGGCTATATGTTGATCCAACAACAAAGAAGATACGTCAAAAAAGAAAAACCTTTAATACGGAGAAATGCACAACCATAGCCAAGGAGATAGATCATCTCCTGGCCATGAGGTTTATAAGGGAAACATACTACCCCGAGTGGCTCTCAAACATGGTGTTGGTTAAGAAAGCAAACGAAAAATGCCCCAAGGATAGCTTTCCCTTACCATAGATCGACATTATCGTTGATGCCACGGCGGGACACTGAGTTATGAGTTTTATGGATGCATATTCAAGATACAAATAGATCTGCATCAATCAGTTGGATGAAGAGAAGACGACATTCATTACCGACAGAGGGCTTGACTGCTATTGAGTTATGCCTTTTGGGATGAAGAATGCCTGAGTGACTTACCAAAGGCTAGTCAAACTGATGTTTAAACAACAGATCTGGGAGACTATGGAGGTATACGTCAAAAACTTGTTGATGAAAAATAAGGAACCTGCCCAACACCTAGCAGACCTAAGAGAATCTTTTAGTGTGCTTTGCAAGTATAAGATGAAATTAAACCCGGTGAAGTGCACTTTTTGGGTAGATTTGGGAAAATTTTTTGTCTTCATCATCTTTGAAAGAGGCATCGAGGCAAACACTAAAAAGATTGGCGCCATCTTGAATATGAAGCCATCGCAGAACATCAACGACGCCCAACGGTTGGCAGGTAGAGTGGTAGCCTTAAATAGGTTTGTTTCAAGATGCACAGATAAATATCTCCTTTTTTTTAGGGTTCTACGAAAGATACACCAATAGAACGAAGAATACAATTGGGCTTTCCAGAAGTTGAAGCAGTACTTATCTAACCCACATCTATTAAAACAGCCCAATCAGGGGGACACCTTGTACGTATACTTGGTGATATCCCCCCATGCCATCTCTGCGGTCCTATTCAAATAAGAGAAAGCAATACAGGTGCCAGTATATTACATAAGCTGTGCATTAAGGGGCGCTGTCGTGCTGAGACTAGATACCCGTGAATCGAAATGTTGGCATTCGCATTAGTGACAACCGCCAGGAGATTACGGCCATATTTCCAGGTTCACCCCATGAAGGTATTAACAAAACACCCCAGTAGGAGAATACTGCAAAAACCAAACAGCTCAGGAAGATTGGTCAAATGGTTAGTGGAATTCAACGAATTTGACATTGATTACGTGACTAGGAGCGTAGTGAAGGGGCAGGCTTTGGCAAATTTCATCATTGAATTCACGGGGTTTCCAGCGGAAGCTGAAGTTGCACCCCATCGACAACCTTGGCTAGTATTCATTGATGGATTCGCCTATCAAGTGGAAGGAGGAATAGGGATCTACATCATGGGAGAAAAGGGATAGGAGCACCATTACATGGCCACACTTACATTTAAAACTGCCAATAATGAAGTCGAGTACAAAGCCCTGATAGTTGGACTCTCAATCGTGAAAACTCTAAGTTCAGTGGAGATTGAAGCAAAGGCGGATTCCCAAATTGTGGTAGACCAAGTACCCATACTGTATGCCATGAAAGGGAAAAAGTTGTAAAAGTATCTGAGCTGGGTGTTGGAGATCCGCAACCAACTTGCCTATTTTTGTCCTGAGCAGATTCTGAGGGAGGGTAACATAGTAGTAGACAGGCTAACTTAAGCTGCCTCTGCAAGGGATGAGGCAGATTTACCTTGGGAGGTATAGAGGGGAGTGATAGAGATCCCAGCGATCCCAGTACAAGTAAACCAAGTAGGGCCTACAAGGTCAGAGAGGGCCAATGCAATATCAGAGTAATTGGACATAGGAAAACTCCCAGAGGAGAAAGAAACAACAATGAAGATAAAGAGGAACACAACACAACACAATTTGTCAGGATTGATGGAATCCTTTACAAAAAAGGCTTTGCCGCCCCATTGTTAAGGTGCATCTTGCATGAGGAAGCACATTACATCTTGACAGAGATACACGAGGGCATCTGCAGCAACCATTCTGGCAGAAAGGCTTTGGCGAGGAAAGCCCTTAGAGCGGGATACTACTGGCCCAATGCCCTTAGAGACGCCAAGCAGTTTGCAAAGAAGTGCATCAGATTCTAAATCTATGTTCCCGTCTCACATTGTGCCCCCAAGAAGTTATTTTCAATCACTGCCTAATGGTCGTTCGCTCAATGGGAAATTGGTCTGGTAGGTCCTTTCCCGTCAGGGAAGGGAGGAGTAAAACATGTAGTCGTTGTTATAGATTATTTCACAAAATTGGTGGAGACAAAGCCCCTTACAACCATAACGGTAAAAGCCATCACCAAATTCCTATGGAAGAACACTGTCTGCCGGTTTGGCATCCCCCATAGTATAATCTTTGACAACGAAAAAAGCAGTTTGATTCAGAACATTACAAAGAATGGTGCTAAGAGTTGGGAATCCAAGTCAAGTACTCATCACCAAGGCACCCGCAAGCTAATGGGCAGGCAGAGGCGACAAACAAATCCTTGGGATTTAAAAAAAGAAGCTCATAAACAGGAAATGAGAAAGGGTGGAAGAACTCCCATGGGTGTTGTGGGCCTACATGACAACTGTGAAGATCCCAACAGGCCAAAAATCGTTTAGATTGGCTTTTAGGAGTGAATAAATCGCCTCGGTAGAAGTCGACTTGCCTACGAACCGAACTTGCCACTTCAGCCAACCTGAAAACAACAAAGCGCTGGAAAAGCACCTTGACCTGCTAGAAGAGAAAAAAGAAGCAGCTGAGATTCAAAATGTCCTCAACAAAAGTAAGACGAAGTGCTACTTCAACAAATGAGTCAAATCCAAATCTTTTAAAGTAGGCAACTTGGTACTCAAAGAAGTGGGAGTGACAACGCAAGACGAAGGAAAACTCTAACCACAATGGAAAGGGCCATACGTAGTAGTTGCTAGCAACCGACCGAAGTCATATCGCCTCAAGGGTAGTCAAGGAAATGAGTTGCAACACCCTTAGAACGTCAAGCATTTGAAGAAATTTTACCCTTGATTCTTTTCTAAGATGTATTCAATAAAGCAAGATCAATAAAGACGGATGGTTGTTCAACTTGCACGTCCCAGCCTAATGTTACAACCACCAAAGTCGAGTCCAAAGACTCACGGTGGATTCAATGGGCGTGGAGGTCAAGAGACCTCGCGACTCCTTTACTTAACCACCAAAGTCGAATCCAAAAGACTCGTAGTAGAGCTAATGAGCGTGAAAGTCAAGAAACCCTACAACCCCCACATTTAGCCACCAAAGTCAAGTTCAAAGACTTGTAGTGGAGCCACTGAGCGTGGAAGTCAAGAGACCCCACAACTCCCTATTTAACTACCAAAGTCTAGTCGAATGACTTGCAGTGGAGCCAATAGGCATGGAGGTAAAGAGACCCCACAACTCTCACACTTAGCCACCAAAGACTTGCCGTGGAGATCAAGAGGCCCCACGACCCCCTACTTTACCACCAAAATTGAGTCCAATGACTCGTGATAGAGCCAATGGGCGTGGAGATCAAGAGACCTCACGACCCCCACACTTAGCCACTAAAGTCAGGTCCAAAAACTCATGGTGGAGCTAATGGGCGTGGAGGTCAAGAGATCCTGCGACCCCTTACTCAACCACTAAAATCAAGTCCAAAGACTCGGGGTGGAGCCAATGGTCATGGAGGTCAAGACACCTCGCAACCCTCATACTTAGCCATTTAAGTCGAGTCTAAAGACTCGCGGTGGAGCCAATGGGCATGGAGGTCAAAAGACCCAACGACCTCTCTACTTAACAAATAAAGTCAAGTTCAAAGACTCACGGTAGAGCCAATGGGCATGGAGGTCAAGAGACCTCACGACCCTCACACTTAGCCACCAAAGTCAAGTCCAAAGATACGCGGTGGAGCATGTAGGTATGGAGGTCAAGAGACTCTACGACCTCCTTACTTAGCCACCAAAGTCGAGTCCAAAGACTTGTGGTGGATCCGGCCGGCGGTGGAAGTGTATATCAATAAAGAAAGCTTAAAGGGAGCTGCATATCAATAATATAAAATGAGGCTAAACCAAGAGCCAACATTATAAAGGGAAACCACAAATGAAAGGTTATCACTACAATCGTCCAAAGTATTGTTTGAAAAAAAAGAAAAAAATAGAAAGAAAAAATCTTCATGAAGGTGGAGTTGTTAGAGGCTTCGAAGGCACAAACAAGAAGGCGTCAGGCATAGTATTGCCCCTCAAAGCAGCCACAAACAGGCATGAAACCTCATCAGGTTTGAAGGCATCAAGGTCCAACCACCTCAAGTTAGTCTGAGGATGTGCCAACAGGGGAGATCGTAAGCTGGTCATGCCAGCCCCATATCCATATCCAAAGGCCCAATCCCTAATAGCCGTAGCTGCCACCAGTTGTGGAAGCAAATGGACCAGTTCGCCCCTCGAAGCAGCCAATTCTGATTCCAGTTCCAACATCCGCTTCTTCTACTCCTTCACTTTCGTATCTAAATGTAGCATGGTTTGGTTCATTTTGTCCAGTTTGGCATCTACTTCTTTCATGTCCTTCTTGTAGGCAGTATACCTGCAAATCCTTTCATTTTTGAAAGCTCAAGGGCAAGTTACATTTGGGCTTCCTCAGAGAAGCCAACACTTGGGTAGACCCTAAGCATTGTTGCTTGGTGGTAGACAACAACTGTTGAGGGGAGTTCAAGTTTTCAACTCTCCACTCATGCAGGATAATTGGGCATGAACAAAATCTCGTTCCAACTCTGCCAATTGTAAGGCAAAGCTGTTACGCACTTTGATAGATTTGGCGCAAAGTAGCTCACTGCAGACTTAAATGCTTCGTCGCTAAAGAGCTCAAGGTCTCCCTCTAGGGAGTGGATGTGCCCATCAAACTGCTCCAGGTAGGACTCCACCTCAATTTTCTTGGCTAGTAGCAGACTCAGTTCCTTCTTGGAAAAAAACTCCAACCATTCGCTTGGTACGTACTTCTAACTCCAAGTTGGCGCGATCATCCACAATCCAAGCCGCCAGGTCATCCACACCCAGCAAGGCACAAAGACCCAATAAGGTATGGGCCATACATGCAAAAGAAAATGCAACTAAGCCATCAATGTCATATCAAAGACAAAAAAATTTCATTTCCGCCACTACTCCATCCTAAGGAAGGGAACGCAAGTGAGAAGGCCCCTTAACCCCTTTTGTTGTGGCTCACCGCCCCTCCATATGGGATCTCCCAAAAGAATGCGTCAAAAGCGTAGAAAAGGTGGCTGAAACTTCTCCCTTAGGCACAGATGCACCCTAGTCCTTGAGGTTGACAACCTTAAAGCTGTTGATGGGGCCACCATCTCTTCCGTCTTCCCCTTCCACTCTGTCAGCCCCTTACACTCCACCCTCCCTGGATGACCCACCCCCTCCTTAGGGGTCGAGGAATCCACGTCACCACCAAAAGAGGAGGGGAAAAAGGGAGGGAATGGAGACTCTTTCATGGTCTCAACCCCTGAGACGGTCATAAGGAGGGAGCTTAGATTGGAGCCTTGGTCCCCATGGTTAACCAGGTTGCCCTTCGTAGACAAAGAGTCCACGACATAACTCTAGGTGTTGCCATTAGTAGAAGTCACGACTTCAGACGCTATAACCCTAACAACACCCATAGAAAATGCATCATATATGTCAACCGCAAACTTGCCGCCACTTTGAGTTGAAACTGAGGAGAGGAGATGAGGGAACTCAAACGGGGGTGAACCCATGGAGTCTGACCCCTTGGGGGGCAGATCAAAGTCAAAGGTCATGGCCAAGTCGACGAGGGCTTGGCCTATGAGCCCATCGAGGTCATCAAGCCCAGGAGAAGCAAGCGGTGACATGTGCATAGGAGAAGCAGGGGGTGTCTCCACCCCGTAGTCATATTAGCACAAGAATCAACGGCCTCCTCTGGCCCAACATCATCAGCTACGCCCTCTAAGTCTTCAGCAAGGCAATTAGCAGATGCCTCGCCCTCAGTATAGCAGAGTCATTTTTTAAGAGTCTTGGAAGGCGGGGAAGCAAGCCTTTTATTTGAAGGAGGCGTCACAACCATTAATATAAGCCCTCTAATGTGGGAGCGATCATGCACAACAAGGAATCAGTCAATGTTAGCGGGGGTCAAGAGCTTCTCAGTCCACATTTCATCCTCATTATCTTTGGCCAAACTAAGGACTGTGTCGACACAAGAAATCTCTCGATTTGTCAAATCTATAATAATCTTCTTGTCATCATGAACCCTTCCCCAATTAGCCTGGACGAGAAAGTCCCATATAGCCATTTCAGAAGTTGGAAATTCCCAGTCACCACCAAAAATAAGGAAAACTTTCTTTTACCATAGTTTGTCATTCGAATGGTGGCTTTTAAATACAGCCAAACGTTGTGAGCAAACATGAAAACTACAAATATTACATGGTAGCCCTTTCACATAGTAGAAAGACAGGAATTCGCGAGTAGTCAAATCTAGATACATGCCCCACAGACGTTCTAGAACCATATGAAACACCACGCATGACCCATGAGCACAAAAGTACACACCAAGCGTGTGAATGAAGTTGGACAGGAGCTAATCGAAGGAAATCAAGGACATCACAAATGGGACAGCAGAATGTAAGGTGCAAACCGTGCCCTAGGGCACAAACTGGAAAAGCAATGCTCCTCGAGAAACCTTCCTCGTTGACGGCGCCCTCGGAGGGAAGAGTGAAAACTGCAGCGTCAGGGACGCGATACGAAGTCCTTAGCTTTGTCAAGTCCCAGACGAAAAGTGTGAAGCGCCATGTGAACCCCTCAAAGAAAGGTAAAGTTTGACCATTAGAGGATTCGAGCGTAGAATTGGAGGAAACCCTTGGTGGGGCTTGGGCATAAGCTCGACTAGGAACACAAGAAGAACCATGTCGAGCCATTGCTGTGTAAACTGGAAGAAACAAAATTGAAAATGGTGAAGGGTTGCGAGTTTTTCTCGAAACTTGAAAAGAGGAAATGTTAAGGAAGGAATGGAACAAGAAGATGGAAGGAAACGAGAAGAGGAAATGATGCAAGAAGATGAAAGAAGTGGAGGGGGAAAAAGAATAAAAAGAAGTGGATTCTTGGGAAGGCAAAAGGGTGATAGCGTCATTAACTATTGTTTTTGAAAAAATAAATAAATAAATAAAAGCGCTGGAACATTTACAAATGACATGGGCTACATCCTTAACATAACGAGAAATTAAGTTTGCCAAAGCCTGCACCTTAGTTAGCATAGACCCTCAGCGCGGTAAAAAGAGTACTGATCCCAGGGTTTGTTCATCTATCCCATACTAGCGGGGTAATGAGAGCACGAACTGGTAATTTTCCACGTGTAGGCACGAAGGAAATTAACAGGGTAACTGGAAGGAATATTTAGGTCTCTAGAGGGATAAACCCATGTATTGGAGGGCCCAAGTCTGAGGCTTCAAGAATAGAGGTTAGTCTGCAAGCCTAGTTATTCAACCTATGGATATGAGGAGGATAATATAGTGAATAGATAACGCCTCTGTTTGATCAGGAAGGTTATCCTACCAATTTATTTAAGGGTTATCCAATATAGACTTTGAGTTTAGTCATTATCATCACCTTCATACTCCTATAAATAATACTTAAAGGTAACGTACTTGGCATTCATTCATATACTTATATTAATACCACTTTTCTCTAACTTAGGCATTTGAGTCAAATTGGGCATATTGTGCCGCCATCTCCTCTGTTGTAGGTCATCCGTGCAGTTGGTGGTGTGAAACACATCCTTCACATGGATATAAATTAATATAATTAAAAAAGGATGTTATTAATAATTATCAAATTCTAGCAATTAATTTGGGCGAGTGCTTTTTCTTTCAACAATTAAGGTGCGGTTTGGATAGTGAGATGCGATGAGAAGATTTTAGATGAAAGTTAAAAATTGAATAAAATATTGTTAGAATATTATTTTTTAACATTATTATTGTTTTGAGATTTGAAAAAGTTGAATTGTTTATTATATTTTGTGTGAAAATGTTAAAAAGTTGTAATGATAAGATAAAACGAGATGAAACACTTTCACCATCCAAATAGGGCCTAAAGGTACCCGGAGTGCCATCGCAGTTGAAGACTACAAAACAAGCATTAACACTATGATTCTAAGTATACAAGAAAAATAATGGGATATTGACATGTTAGTCTCCCGCTGGATGGTGTGAACAACCTAACATCCTATACACACTTTTTTTTTTTAAATGAGTTCAGCCACAACAATGTCCAAAGATGGTAACAAAGTGCGATGTAGAAGGGATGCTCAAGTAGATTCAAAATCATCAAGAATGGCAATTAGGAAGTGCATGAATTATCGGCGATTGGAATATTGAGCAAAAAGTTGTACATCGGTGGCACATGTGTATTGTGGTTATGCAGCAATCAACTGATCCCAAAGATTAGTAACGTGAGAATAAAATTCAGAAATTGATTGACATAGTTCCTAGAGCATCTAATAAAGTTTAGTTTCAATTTGAAACTTCAAGGATGGATCATGGGTACAACTATACCGATTGGCCAAGAAATCCCACACAAGTTTGGCATTCCCAAGCTTGGGAAGTAACCAATGAATAGAAGGGATGAATGTGTTAATATACTAGGAGAAAATCTACCTTCCAAACGGATTATAAATACATCACCGGTTTCATTTAATACCTTTTCTGGTTTGGAAAGTTCACCGGAAACATAACACCATATATAATTTATGCCCTTTTAAGAATACACTTATAGTAGAAGCTCACATGCTATAATTGGAACCATCTAAGATAATTTCAATAAGATGATTAATGTCATTATCGAGAGAGTGAGGTATTGTTTTTTGTTTTGGGTCAATGGTCAACGGATGATGTGCCGGACACATTGGCAGGTGAGTTGGCAATGATGTGGCAATTGGGTTGGAGTGGGTTTGATTAGGTTGGGCTTTAAAGAGAGTGGCGGGAGAGAAGAGATAGGAGACTAAGGACAGGTTTGAGGTATGAGATGAGATATAAAATTTTTATCTAATCTCATATTATCTCATCCAATTTTATTCCCAAACATAATTTAAATACAAAAATTTCAAACTAATCATTACAACTTTTTCTAACTAATCATTACAAGTTTTTCAAAATTTCAAATAAAAAATAATTCCAATTTTTTCAAATCTCAAACGAAAATAATATTATAAAACTATATTATTACAAGATTTTAACTTTATAATATTTTTTATTCAACCTTTTCTCTTTGCTTTTCCAAAATCTAAAAAAAACTCAACCCAAACTATTTCACTACTATTCACAAGCTATCTTACTACTATTTACAAAATTCTCATCTCATCCCACTCCCCCAACGAGCCATTACTTGGGTTGGGTAAGGTAAGAGATCCAACTAAAAAATATTAATATTATAAAACTATATTCTTACAATATTTTAACTTTATAATATTTTTTATTTATCTTTTTTTCTCTTCTTTTTCAAAATTCAAAAAATACTCAACTCAAACTATCTTACTACTATTCAAAAATTTTTTTTATCTCATCTCAATCTCCAAATAAGCCATTACTTGGGCTGGTAAGGTAAGGGATCCAACTGATGAAGGAGTCTCAGTGGCATATGGCGCTAGTGGACAGTCGACAGAAAACTTCAGGTGACGCATGGGGGTGTGTGACTTGTTGGAATTGAATATTTTCCAGACCAAAAATGTTAGCAGATTACAAGGAAGCAATATGTGGTGGTGAATGATGTAAATAAAATGACAATAGAAGTTGTACATGGTGTGGAAGCAAACCAATGTAATGAAAAAGAGGACAATGCGAACCATTAAGTGCGTAGGATTGGAGGACATATGTTGAACGGAAAAGAATGCCAAATGACATGTTAAGTATGAAGCTTCAAAGTGAATTTCAATGCAGCTATTAACGAGCCAACATAGTATGTGGGTATAGGTGTAGTAATTAGAGATTGTAATGGGGAGGTAATGGCTGCAAAATGTGCAAACAGAAAGTGCAGAAGTTCTCCTTTTGCTGCAGAATGTTCGGCTATGTGGGAGGTAAATGGAATTATGCAAAGACCTGGGTTTCTGGGATGTCTGCTTTGAAGGGGATGCTAAGGAGGTTATAGAAGCAGTTAATAGGGTGGGGAGTGATGATTCCTGGTATGGCCATGTGGTTGAGGATTTGCAGCAGAGGTTGAGGCAATGCAGTTTATGGAGAGCAGTGTTTACTCATCGAGATGGAAATGAAGTGGCTCATGACCTTGCAAAGTTGGCAGTTCATTGTAGTAATGATCTATACTGGATAGAGGAGGGTCCAAAGTCTATAAAGAACTTGTTAGCCATTGATAAGTTACAGAGTGAAATTGTAATTGATTATTCATGAATACAAAGAGGTTTTATTCAAAAAAAAAAAGTATGAAACTTATTATCACAAACAGAAAAAACGTTGCAAGAGGGAGAGACACTAAGAAATCAATGGTTGATCTAATGCCATGATAAATAACAAGTTAGAAATGAAATTGAGAGAGAACATCTTGTATTTGTGTGTGTCAAACTGTTATACAAAGGAAGATTCTACTTATATGTGAACGAGGTTAATTAGAAAAAGAAAATAAAATAAATCACCTATAGTAGCAATTGATTTATACAATAAATTAAATATGGTAGAGATTAAGTTATATTGCCATATATATGATATAGAATATTCAATCATAAGTATAATAACATTCTAATACAACCTAAGACTATATATATGAGTTAGTCTACATACAGTTTCCAAATGGGGACTGCCATGCAAGCTCATACAATTATATTAAAAGAAAATTTTAAATTACAATAATATCATTTTTAAAATGATACTTTTTCCCTTTTTACTCTCATTCATCAATGAGACTGCACACACAATCTCCTACTCAGGACTGCAAATAGAATTTATATATATATATATATATATAAATATATATACACACATGTTCATCACAGATTTACTTGTTTGGCTGCATAATAAAGATGGAGGTTTTTCCACCAAAAGTGCCTAGCAATGTATTCGGGTTTCGGCGCCAGCTGTGCCTTGGGCTAAGTGGGTGTGGCATGAAGCTTTACTAAAAAAATTTCCATTTTAATGTGGAAGGCTTTTCGTAACAGTTTAAGTGTTGATGATAGGTTGTGAAGAGTTGGTATTCCTATTATGTCCAAGTGTAATTGTTGTGATCAAGGAGTACGATATGAGGATTTAAATCATGTTCTTGCTGTAGGTGATTTGGCTTACAGTATTTGGAAGAGATTCTCAGTTATCTTGGGCATTCCTTATGACCCAAATAAACGTTGGTTTGAATTGGTCTCAATTTGGTTTAGACGTGCGTCTACCAAGTCCCAGGTGGGTTGTATTTTGAGGATTTTTCCTTCTATTATTATTTGGAAGTTATGGCAATGCAGGTGTAAGGTAAGGATGAAAGGTAAATTCATTTCAATGGAGGAGCTTTGGAGGTCTATTTGTGTGTGGCTAAGGAAAGTGCAAACTAGCTTGCCTACATTAACAAAGATTGCCTTTGCCAATGAGGAGAGGTTGAGAGATTTGAATGTTCTGATTATTCAAATTAAATCTGTGAAGGTTAAATTGGTTAGTTGGGTCAGACCTAGGCATGGAAGATTTAAACTAAATATTGATGGGTGTAGCCTCCGCAATTCGGGGAATTTAGGTGTAGGGGGTATAATTCGGGATTCGTGTGTTGATATGATGCTTTCTTTCTCGTCTTGTCTTGGGGAGGGTTCTAATAGTCTTGCTGAGTTGAAAGCCTTGTTAATAGGGTTGAAATATTGTCGAGCTTTGGGAATACGTCAGGTGGACATTGAGTCTGATTCCTTGGTTTGTGTATCTTGGATCTAGAAGAAGAATTGTGGAGTGTGGTACTTAGAAGATTTTTTGGACGAGGCAATGAGATTGTTCGAAGGTGGAGATTTTGTTATTAATCATATTTATAGAGAAGGAAATGTGCCAGCTGATTATTTAGCAAAAATGGGTGCTCAAGGTTTGACCTCGGTTTGGAGATCGCTTTTGCATATTCCTAAGGATTGATTAGAACGGATAAATTGGCTTTGCCTTATTTGAGATGTCATTTAGCTGCTATTTTTTCGTTTGGTTATATTTGTTAACCTTACGTATAGTTTTACGTTGAGTTACATTTGTGCTTCAAAGTGGTTAGTTTCATTCTCGTTGATTTACGTCTCCGGGGTAAGCTACTCATCTCCTGCTTAGCTTGCAGGTTCGTTTCTTAGCTTAGGCTTGTTAGAATTTTCATTTGGTTTTGCCTTTTTTACTCACTTGATTTTGGGTTAGTTTTATAGTGTTTATTTTCTTGTAAGCCCCCAAGTGTAATGATGTTATCACGGTTTTTCTCCGCCATAAGTGAGGGTATTTTTAATAAACTTGAGACGGGGCTGCTATGTGTGGCTACCGGCTCTTCGTTAAAAATAAAAAATAAAAAAAAAATAACATGCTCATCACAGATACATCTGGAACTCTTAATCTATAAAGCATGTCAGAGGAGCCTGCCTTACTTGTTTTTAAGAAATTTCTCAACTTATCTCATCTAATCTAATCATTACAATTTTCTTAAATTTCAATACAAAATAAAATAAACAATTCAACTTTTTCAAATTTTAAAAGAAAAAATAGATTAAAAAAATATATTCTAATAATATTTTATTCAACTTTTTAACTTTAATTTCAACTCATCTCATCTTATCTGCGAAAACAAACTAGGCGTATACAATTGATTTTATGACTTAATTTGCACTACTTGTCCCTAAGATGAGTTAGTCCAGAATAAACTTTCTTTTTTCCTAAGCAGCAGCAGCAGCATCCCCATATTGATTATCTGAAGCCAGGTCTAAACACTGCACATGATCATCGTCCGGAGTACTTCCATGACAATAGAGATGTACTCGGCGTTCGGCGTGCACCCAGTGCCCATCCTTGTTCCTCACCATTCCCTTGTTTTCATCCTGCCTCCAGTGAGGCGGGACCAAATATTCATCTTCCAGGAAATCGGAGGCTTTGTTCACCAATGCAATATCTCTTCCACTAGCTAGCTCAAATTTATGGTTTCTTCCATGATATCTACATCGCATTATAAACCAAATTAATGACATTAACCCCACAAGAATAATCCATGCATGCACGTACGATGAAGAATATATCTTAGGCTTAGATTTGAAATATATAGCGTTTATATATCATACAGAAAAGAGGAACAAATTATTTAGATTCAAATTACCCATCAAGCAAATGCAGTTGAGCCTCCAAATTATGTGCACGAACCGGATCATCATGAACAGCCCGCTTCAAGAACGGCGAGGTCCAGTGGTCCAATGCAAGCTCAACCCCGACGTGAGAGTAACTCCACGGCAACCACTTTGCAAACTTCATCATCATCGGCGGCGACCGCTCGTTGAAAAATAGCCCCGGCACCTTCGGCACCAAGTCGTGAACATTCACCACCCTCAACACCTTCAAACCCAACGTCGACTCCAGCCTCTCCCTGAACATCACATTCCCTACTCTCGGACCCGCAAACGAGAACACGCACACCGGCACGGCCGGCCTGTCTGCGGGTAACTCTTTCAAGCTCGTTTCAACGATATCGTACGCGCTTAGAAAAGCCAACGCAGCCCCGAGACTATGCCCCGTAATGGTAATGCTTACTTCTTCGTCTGCGTGCATATCGAGTAACCTTCTGACCTCGGAAAGTATCTGCTCTCTCGCTGAAAGCCTGCTATACTTGCAGTCCTCTTCCTTGTCTGTATAGAGGTCTAAAAACCCTGTTTGGACTTTTACAGTTGGATCCAGGCATGGGATTTTCGAAGAAACTGGCACGAGGAAATCCTTGATGTCCTCTATCCACTCTAGCCGTGTCACTGTGCCTCTCCATGCAATAGTTATGTCACGGCGGCCTAACCGCCGGGACGTTTCGTCATTTGAAACGGCGATGTATCCGATCCAATTAGCGTGCTTGCTCCACACTTTAGGGGAAGCTGAATTCTTGGAAAAGTTTGGTAGATTGATGTTTGAGGTCGCAAACAGGTAGCGAGAGACACCGTAACCGAGCTGTGACATTCCTAGGGAGTCGAAGAATTCACTTGGCGTGTACTTACAGGTGCCGCAGTACTTGGAAAAGCGGTTATAATCGAAGGCGTCGTAACATGCTTGTGCCATTTCGCCGTACCGGATCAGCTCCGATCGGAGACACCGATCCATGGGATCGAGTAGGTCAGCCCAGTCGTTTTGGCCGTGGATTTCACGCCAGAAATCGGCTATTTGGCACTCAGCTGCCGCTGCCGGTAATTGGATGGTGCTTTCGTGTTCTGCTTCATCTTGTTCTACTTGCGGTATTGATCTCTCTTTCTCGGGCTCGGTGAGGTTGGTTGATAAGGATGAGTAGTCTCTTGTTTTGGGGAGTACGTTGAATTGTGTTGGTGTTTTTGTGGAAAAGTTTGAAACTTTAAGATGGGAGTTTTGTCCGAGAAATGGTGCTGGAACATGAGTTATGGATTGGAGGGGGTTCTTGGTGTTTATAATTGTACTGAAGGCCGGAAGGGCAGTGCTAGAGAGAGAAATGGCTAACATTTGTAATAAACTTCTGGTCCGTGTATTTGTTATCAAGAACTAGAAGAGGAGATCGAGGAGATGCCTTAATTCTCTTCTGTAGATGGAGATATTTATAAACGTCTGGTCCGGAAAGATCATGTACATGCATGTTACTTTCTCACATTCTAGTTCACACGTTAATACATTCAATATCTGAACGTTATTTTATTTTTGTGCAACTGTTGAATTTTCAAACCTGGGAAAAGTCAATGCAGACTGCATGGCGGCCAATCGCCATGCAGGTTGCAATATTGAGTTTTGCTACACAACCTCCTCACACTCCACACTCCACACTTTTTAATATTTTTTAATATTTTTTTAAATTTTTTTTTGAATTTATTTTTTTAAAATTATTTATAATTTTTTATTCACTATTCATATAAAAATATATTTGATAAAAAAAATTAAAAAAAAAATTAAAAAAAAGATGGAGTATGGAGTGTGGTGTGAATAGTAAGAGGTTGAGTAGATTTTTTCTACAATATTATTGTCTTGATCTTATAATACATAAAAAGCGACTGATCAGAGAGCAAGTCCGATCGCGATCACCTCGGGCGTGCCCGGTACGTACGTAAGAAATAAGGACGGAGTCTCGAGTGATTCAAATTAGGTAGGAAGGCATCCTCTAAGGGTACGTATACATAATCAAAACTGAACATCACGAAAGACGTTTCATCGTAATTAATACATCACGGCCTTTTGTCGATTTAACGTCGTAGGGTTTGCGGATAGATAGAACATCAATACTGCAGAGCCAAGTCAAAGTATAGTGTTTTTAGCCATTATTTAAGATCGCATAACCAAAGTACGTCAACATTTATAATTAATGAAAACCTAATTACAAAGGTGCAATTGAGCTAGCAATATATATATATATATATATATATATATATATATATATATATCTGATCTTTGAAATCTAAATCTATTGGATTGAAGTTAATTACTAATTTACTGGACGAGTCCGTAATTCGTTCATGCTGATAATCTATCTATCTTTCAACGTCGACCGGCCATGAGTTTTGTTGGGCTTTTTCTGGAATATTAAACGTACAGGGAATTTATAAGAAAAAAGTTGGTATAAACTATTAATTAAAATGGTTTAGTTCAACCATTGTTTGAGTATCTATCGCTTAATTAATTAATGATTAAACTTCACTCATAATTCTAATTGTGAGTTTAAAGTTTTGAGGCCAGCAATCAGCAACGTCGTGATATCGGGAACATAAAATTCTTAGTAAGATTGTTTTGGAAATGGATCAAATTAACACCATTAATGAAATCAACCCAAATGAAACAATTTGATTAGAGCAATATATAGTACTTACTACTCTTCATTCTAATATTAATGTCATGTGATCCCAATTATACGTGACAATTATATATAATGTATCAAATTTCAAGAAGTAGCTTCGTCTATCAATTATTTAAATTGCAGCAGTAGTACCTAAAATGTGTCACATCTCAATACCAATTACATAATGAATAAAATGAAGAATAATATTAAACATAACAACTAAGAGTACGTACTAATTGCATGCATGTACACGTTGAAAGTATCTTCCCAAAAAGGACAAACTTCTTTTAAGTTGATCTCGTAAGTTTCACATGGCATTTTAGGCAATTTGCACTTATCCAGCTGCATGCCAATATATAATATATAGTTATATAGTTGCTAATGATTAAATTACATTTGATTCGTTCCTTTAATTTGCTTTATATATTAATATTTAACCTGTTCATAGTTATTATATATGCAGCTCTAATTATCTAATTAAGTTTAATTTGTTTGTATTTTATGTGGGCATGCATGCAGCCCCTAATTATATATATAATAGGGAAAATACGATGCCCGATAGGTGTGACCAATAGGCCGGATGGACCGATAGTTCTTATGTGTGTGTGTGTGTTTTTAATATTTAAATGTAAAAAAACACATGACACAAAACTACTATCGATCAATCCTTTCGATCACACGGCCTCTCGGGCACAATAGCACCAACCATATAGTATATGCCATCCTCCTGATCCATTTTTCTCATAAATTAAAATAATTTTAATTTATATTAATGATGACTTTTTTTAATATATATCATGATAACCATGCAAACTGTGAGAAATTTTCGTTTACCCAGTAATTTTGCGTTGTTCATGATTGCTTTAAGATTCAACAGATAAGATGCATATATATATATATATATATATACATAATAAAGATTATCTTAATTTAAAAGAATTGACAAATTAGAAAATGAGTAGTTTTTTTAATAATCGACATGATAGAGTAATTGTTTGTTGGGTAAAGTGAGTTTGATAGTTTGAGAGATTAAAATTAATGCAGTTTTCTTTTTTAAGAAAAGAAAATCTGTGAATATCACTTTCCTAGTTTGAGATATTAATTCATGTAATTAAAAAACGATGTTATTAATAATTATCAAATGCCAGCAATTAATTTTGGTAAGTGCTTTTTCTTTAAATAATTAAAAGTTATATTAAAATAATAGTAAGACTAGTTATTCTATACTTTATAATTGTTCTAATTATCATCTTTTCATCATCATGTGCATCAAATTATTGGACAATTATTAATTTGTTACTTTTTATTATTCACCTACAAGCTGTACGTCTTTCAAATCTATGACGATTATAATTATGTAACATTGAAATTTGAAAGACTTGAATGACTGATCTGGAACTATTATTGACGTTTTTATTAGTAATGGGCGAGTTTCGTCCGTTTTTTATCATTCAAGACTATAGGACCAATACCTTTTGGATATTGGAACTCGTCTTTTGTACCACTACTATTTTGCTCTTTCTTTGTCTTGTAATATTAAACCGGCAATTCTTCAATTTGTGACATGCTTGTTGGACGAAAAAAGTTATGAATCAATCACTGTTTACGGTTGATCTGTAGCACACCTTACGTATCATTTTTTTTTAATAGTAAATTCTAGAAGGTCGGTTTGTTTGCTTTTTCCCCATTCAAATTTGCCCTTGTGAAATTCCTCCCTCGCCCGCATCACTTTCCTCTGCCCAGCACCACCCGGCAACGCCGTCTCTCTGTCCAATAACACCGAGCGACGCTCCTCCATCTGGCTAGCGATGCCACCCTATTTCCTAGAGCAAGGTTCTCTGGTATGAAACTCATTTTCTCTCCAGTTCTTTCTGTTTTCTCCCCTAAATGGCCATTGTCGCTCTGTTTGAGAGAAGACAATTTTTTTCTTCATTTCCTGAAGTGATTCTATCCCTTTCTCCCACTTTCTCTCAATTTTCTCTCTTTCCTCGAGCGTTGTCTCTCCATTTCATTCCAGAAATTTTTTGGATATGTTTCTTGATTATCTCTCTTCCTGAGGCTGGTTTTTCAATCGCTCAACAATTAATCTCGTGTGGTAGCTAAGTAAAAATTCGTTTTCTTGTTAATCTTGTAGTTGGTTTTGCAGAATTTATGTCTCTACTTCATGGGGTAAGGCTGTTGCAGTCTTGTGACATTAGAAAAGTGGAATTGGAAATGGACTCAATGATTGCTATGAATTGGATTATTTCTTCCTCTTGTGCTATGTGTTATTTGGAAGATTTATGGGATGAGTTAAAAGTCAGTTTACAAGAGCTTACATTCACCATTAGGCATGTTTTTCGACAGGGCAACATGGCAGCAGATTTCCTTGCTAGGTTGGGATCACAGGGAATTACAAGTAGATGGGATTCTATGGAGACTATTCCAAGCATGCTGAAAGGACTTATTCATACAGGTAGGAGTGGTATCCCTTATGTTAGGAACTTGCAGTAGTTCTTTTTGTTATTCTTGGCAGCATCTGATTATTTTTCAATAACCTTTTGTAATAAAGCTTTCCTCTGTTTTTATTAAAAAAAACTGCTTCATGTTACAAAGGAATAAGAACCAGTTAATAGAAAATTGCTTGCATATGATGGTGAAAATAAAGAGAATAAAAAGAAGAAAAT
Source organism: Cyclocarya paliurus (assembly GCA_029856935.1). Classification (NCBI taxonomy): domain Eukaryota; kingdom Viridiplantae; phylum Streptophyta; class Magnoliopsida; order Fagales; family Juglandaceae; genus Cyclocarya; species Cyclocarya paliurus. The sequence goes on along the minus strand of CM056950.1, from coordinate 34,544,211 downwards.
CAAGCATAAAAGTGGATAATTGAACAACAAATGCTTTCCACTAAGTTTGTAAAGATGTTTCTATGACAACTTTTTGGGATGTGAACAGGCAAGTAGCTAATTTTCCTTTTCTGTTATGGTTCCTATTCGAATAGTTATAAGCATTTTGTAATTTCTCTATCCATCCATCACTAGTGCAAATTTATTGATTTAATTTCCCGTTTCTTGGTCTGTGAATGGCAGGTATAGCTTGAGCTAAATCCCTTTTGCGAGGTCCATGGTTTCAAAGGTCGTGGTTTCCTATTTTGATACTGATTTTTAGAGTGATTTATACCATATATAAGAGACCATGATGTAATCCATTCAAGAACTTCTTAACATGATCACCCTATGTGCGATTTTTGCAAGCTGATGCACACAGGGAGTCTAGTCCACTCTGAACTCAGCAAAGCTGCAGAATTGAGATTTGTGTATGCTAGACTGAGATTCTAATCAACTTTACCTAATTTCCTATGTTAATAGAAATTGAGTTGTTATTGAACCATGTAATCTTTTCACCTAAGTCGTTGAACTCCATTGAAACCAACACCACTTTTGCATGTTGACAAGGTACATTTGCTGAAATTATGGCGATCATTAATGGAGATGTACATTATCTATGGAAGAAATGTTTATTTTATCTCCTTTTAGAAGAATTTATAGCTAAATTTATAGCAATGAATTTGAGATGTTTTGAAATATCTTTTGTTGGAAATGATATTAATGAGCTAATCTTGGAGAACCTCGCAGTAACATGTTGAAGATAACAATGGGGACAGAGCATATGAGGATCAATCATGGTTGAATAGATAGGCAAAATATTAGAGTCTATACACAGAAAGCTCAAAGAGACATTGACACTGCTAATAATCATAGATTGCTTTAGGAACCTTACAAAAACAATTGAAGACAAACAGGTTCCTAAGCATCTATTCACGACAGAACATGAGCTTGGTTTGAAAAGATTCATAAAACAACAAATAGACACCAAAAGTCAAAATTTTAAATAAATCGATTCCATAAAAGGAAGATTATACAAAAACTGAAGAAAAAAAAAACTTCAATGTAACAATACATTAAGCTAAAGCCTATTCAATTCGTCATAGCTCCTTCAAAATGCAATTTTTTTTTTTAAAGTCAAGACAACGATACTCCACAAAAATTGTACCTCATCTTAACTAAAAGCAAAAGAAAACCAAAACTTTCTTCAATACACAATCCACAACAACGCAATCTAGTCAAATTGTTAACAATTCACACAAGTTTGCTATGATTCCTTCGACTTCAATCCTCACTCCAAGTACTGTGGCACTTGCAAATACCAAGGAACCCATTTCTTCGAAAAGCTCAACATGGTAAACAAAGGCTACAAAATTAGCCGGTATTTATATGCAACTTCAAACATCAATCTCCCCAATTTCTTCCAAAAATCCAAGATAAGGAAGAGATCAAAGGGTTGGGGCGGCGTGAAATTGTCATTGCATGGAAAGGCATGGTGACATTCCTCGAATGGGTATGTGATCTCAAAGATATTCTCCACCTGGTGAACTTTCGTGGAGACCCATCGATCAAGATAGAGTCAGGCTTTTACGACTTGTACACCAAGAAAGAGAAAACCTACAAGTATTGCTCATTCTCAGCTCGTGAACAAAGGATCGGAGTAATTTTCGATGGAGAAATCACAGGGAGGAGCTGATGAGGATGAAGGGAGGGAGGATGAACAAAGGATCTCATTGCATGGAGAAACACAGTGACGTTCCTCGAATAACTAGAAAGACCTTTTGGACCCCATGTATTCAGGGTAGCAATGGAGGGGGTGCTAGGCAGAGGGAGGGTCGACGACGACGGGGCAACTTTGCAGAGGATGGACGACGCTTATGGGGGGGGGTAAAGAGAGAATGGGCGATGCAAGGGTGGGGGTGGGGGAGAGAATGGGTGATGTGGGGGTTGAGGGTGGGTGACGCGGGGGTTGGGGAAGATGATGGAAGAATTTCAAATGAGTGAGGGTTTTTGGTGGTCGGTAACTATCAGTTGTAAGGAGAAGGGGCACAACTTTTTTTTCTTGCCATGTAGGGTATGCTTTGGCTGATGCTAAGACTTTTTCTTGTTGGATATGTTGGTCTCATTCTTGGGAGGGGGGTCAGGGGCCTAATTCGGAAACCCTCCTCAATTAAAGGTTTGAAATCTCAAAATCTGAAAGTGATAATGGCGAGAACGAGACATTTCTGGATAACTCTAGAAAAATATTCTTAGGATTTTGTATAAAAACGTTAATCTTGTGGAAGGGGTTTTTATACCCACCTGGGTTGGGTGCAAGTTGTTGATCCAACAAAGCCCGTAATCCATGACTTGGTAGGCTAGGAGGTATAGGGAAAATGGCCCAGACCAGACTAAGAAGAGGAAAACAGACGACAATTCTCCAAACTCGATGCATTAATGAGGGAAAGACCAGTCGAAATTTTATCCTGTGCAGGATCGACTACATTAAATGATACATCGAGTGGCCAGTCCTGAGGTAGAGTCCCTATTATTGACAAGCGCAATCGCATTGAATGCAACACGCCATCTGGAACAGGGAGTGATCATTACAACGACATAAAGGTCCTACAAGGGATTGGATATAAAAGGGTAAAATGCTGACTACAGAAACAGGTTACTCATTCTCTTAGCCTCACTCTCCTCTTAGCTCTCTTCTACTTCTTTCTTCCTTTGCTCGGTCCTAGAGATTCTGATTTTGGCATCAGAAGCAACACAGTCGCACCTAGTCACCACTTCTTCCACTCTCGCAGGTACTGTGAGTGCTATCGCAGTTGAAGGTTACAAAACAAGAATTAAAATTATGATTCTAAGTATACAAGAAAAACAATGAGATATTGACCTGTTACTCTCCCACTGGATGGTGTGAACATCTTGACATCCTATATGCACCCTCTCTCTTATTTTTTTTGTTTTAATGTTTTCTCATTTAAATAAAGTGGAACTTTAATATTTAATGAAGTGGTACTATTGCTAAGGGTGCTACGTGCTTGACCTAACCACCCTCCCTCGGCACTCGCCATCTAATCTCGCTGAATGAGAAGATGAATTTTCAAGTCCATTGTTCATCCAAACCGTCCCTACATACAAGATTCACAAATCCAACACTTCCATGCCGATTATCAATCATCATAATGCCAAGTAGGACTGTAATCGAGCCGAGCCAAGCTAGTATTTGGCTTGTTGAACTCGGTTCAACTCAAAATACTTGAACTCGAATTAGAGTCCAAGTTCTAGATTTTTATTTATTCTTTATTTGATCTTGACTTGGTAAGCTAAATTTCTAACTCCGAGCTCGAGCACGTCCCAAAAACGAGCTCAACCTCTACTAGAATTGTTCATTTTTTTTAATAAGATTTAATAAATAATAAATTAGATAAATAAATAAAAACTAATATTGAATTCAACTAACAAGTAGAACCTTTATTGAATTATAAGATTTTAAAAATTTATAAATAATTAATATCTAATTGGTTGATATTTATCCATAATAACAATATATTACATGTCTATAGAAATTATTAATACATACATATATGGTTCCCACATACTAGTATATAAAATTATTAAATTTTATTGACTAATTATTGTACAAATTATAAAATATAGCTATTAAGTATATTCAATATATAAACATAAGTAATTAGGTTACATATTATATATTTAATTATAAAAGTACTACAATTATATTATTAGCTAATAAATATATATGGTGTATGTATATATTTTTTAATATACAATTGAGTTTTAATCGAGTTGAGCTAACAAGTCGACTCGGGCAAAACTGAGCAGGCCTTAATGAGTTTTAGCCGAATCGAGCGAATTTTATCTAGTATGTCTCATTTACAAATCGAGCAAGTATACACTTTTACGGGTGAATTTTTTTTTAACGAGTCGATTTCGATTTAAGTTTAACTGAACGAGTACTGAACATGCTATCAAACAGACTAAATCATTAACAGTTGTGATGCCAAGTAGATTACCAAATCATCAATCTATTTTCTGTCAGGAACAACATTGCCAACGATTTCATCGGCCCATTGATTACATTTTCAACGCCAACCAGCGAACAACTTTCAAATCATACAAACACATTAAATTACCTTTTCATAATTAGCAAACCCTATTTAATGACAGAGTTGTTACAAGATTTATCTTATAGATTTTTATAAACTGATGCATGCATATATGTAACCAATCACATTATATAAAGTGCCAACCCATTTCATAAGAATTTTATAGTAAGTTTAACATTTTTTCCGAATCCCAATAAGCAATTATTTACCACCCATATATATTTATCCATCTCTGTAATAAATCCTACAATATTTATAATAAGTTTAGATAATTAGATTTTAAAAACCTGAGTCTAAATATCATATTTAAATCATAAATTCAAATTCAAATCTAGATATAGATTTGCATCAAATTCAAAACAAATTTATTTATTAGAATCTCAAATCCAAATCAAAAAGGATATTTGAGGAGAAATTTTAAATAATATAAAATAAATTAGAAGGTCAGATTAATTGGCTTCTACGGTCCACCCTCTCCCTTTCTGTACTTGACTACTTTAGTCTCCTTTTAATAATTTAAAACCTAGCGCGCGAAATCTATGTTGTTCTCCCGCGCCTTTCCCGACCAGTCCTCTCTCTCTCTCTCTCTCTCTCTCTCTCAGAGTCGCCGCGCCCAATTATATCTTAGCCATCTCGCACTCGCTCACACTCCCTCTCTATCTCGCCAGGTAGCTATGCAGCATCACAACCACCACCGTAACCAATCACCATTATCCCCTGGGAGTCCGACCACTCCATGCTGCGACGCCACCATAGCCGCCGAGCCCAAGCGGCTGAAGAAGCGTGGAAGTTATAACTGTGGCCGCTGTGGCCTCCCTAAAAAGGGTCACTCCTGCCATGTCGGCAGCCCCACCGTCTCCATCGACAGCACCCCAATGCACGCCGATTCATCCGCCCCGTATTCCATATCCCCCACGCGGCCCCCGCGGCCGCGTCAGCCCTACTCTAACCTACGCCGCGCGCTCTCATTCGAAGATGACGTACACGGCGGTTTGCCGGAGCCCGAGGCGGAAGAGGACGAGGAGGACTTGGACCTCCGCCATAGATTGCCGGATCCGGAGTCGGACGATTTCCCGGCGGGTTGTTTGTGGGAGATACTGAAGAGGTTGCCGCCGGCGGGGCTATTGGCTGCGGCGAGGGTGTGCAAGGGGTGGAGGGAGACGGCGAGGAGGTTATGGAGGGCGGCGGAGGAGCTCAGGCTTAGGGTTCCGGCCAGGTCTCAGGTCGGATCTGTGTTACAGAAATGCCCAGGGCTCGTGAGACTCTCTCTAAGAATGGAAAGGTTAGGGTTCTCCGGTACAAGAAACCATATTATCTATGGTTTTATCGGATGGATCAGATTATTCTAAATGGACATTAAGCATAAACAAGGCGAGAATTTGCTGACTTTAACCGATCAGTTAAGAAAAATGAGCTAAAATGAAATGTACTTTGATCTATAAAGCTGGACGCAAGAAACGATTTCAAAGTGTTTTGCCTATAAAAATCAACTCGAACAACGACATTACACAGTTTGATCTATAAGCATGTTGAGATACTTTATATTATGATGTCAAAGTGATCATTGCAGTTTTCAAAAAGTAGAAGTATTTGAAAGAGAACGAAATTGGAGAAATGGTTTTTTTTTGTTTAACTAAAAGTTATAGTTTTTGGTTTTGCAGTGATGTAGATGCAACAATGCTAGCGTGCATTGCATTCTCTTGCCCTAATCTCGAATTTATGGAGATCTTGAAATCTGAAGCTGCGATAAATCGGATCTCTGGGTATGATTCATATTCTTCTGTTTCCTTATTCTATTTTTATTTTTTCTAAGCTGATAAAATGCTTCCGTGACATAGAAACAATGTGATTGGTTGAGAGTCCTTGAGACAAATGTTTTGCGCAACAAATGCAAAACTTATCATGATGGCAAAATCAAACAGCGGCTGTAGTTCTTTAAGATTTGATGTTGTATATTTGATGTAGATCTGTTATTGTACCAAGATATTTGGTACAATAGGGTGCTTATTGATGCATCTAAGTGGATGCTCTGATTCTTAATGCATTAATGATATTGGTTTGTTTTGTTTGATTTTCCTTGGGATGCCAACTGAGTTTATGACATGATCTGTTTCACCCTTTCTTTTAGACAGTTATATCGCGTTCTGTAATGCGAGTAAACAGAACTCGTTCTTTTAGCAGAAAAAATTTTCTTTGAATTGGCTGGTTAATTGGTGTATGAACTTTAACTGCAGCGATGAATTGGGGAGATTTGTTGCGGATAAGCGATGCCTCAAAAGTCTTAAGATGGAAGGGTGTTCTAATCTTGGGGGTTTTGTTCTTTGTTCGTCCAGTCTTTCAACTCTTTGGCTTTCAGATCTATTCTCCCTCTCTAAGACGGTGATTCTTTTACCTTTCCTTTTACTACTTAAGGTGTGATTTTCTCTACAATTGAAATTCAAGGTTTTTCTTTCTCTCCTGTGTTTAAATTATTTCTTTTGTATGTACTCAAACATTATATCAGGTTTTCAACTGCCCAAATCTGAAAGAGATTTCCCTTGAATTTTCTTGCCAACAAAATGATAGTACCGATCTTATTACGATGGTTGATGGTGTGGGAAGGAATTGCCCAAGGCTGCAAAACATCCACATTGCATCAGTTCGGCTTTCTCATTCTGTTGTGCTTGCTCTTACAGCTGCAGAGCTCAGGTTTGGCCTTTTCTTATTAGTTGTCTGGCACTCTTCACATTCTCCGTAATGTAGGAACTGAATAGTTTCTTTTGACCACTTGACAATGATGATAAAAATTTCATTGACGGTTGTTCAATTGCTTATTCTCCAGGTGGTTGCGAATGCTTTCACTTGTTCTTGGATCTGAAATCACTGATGCATCTGTTGCTGCCATTGCTTCAAGCTATCCAGACTTAGAATTGCTTGACCTGAGCGGGTACATTTTTGCTCCCATGTATAGTTGCATTCAACTGCTTATAAGATAAGCTAACTATTGTCTTAGTATTACAGAAATCCTTGTACTGGAAGCAACGTATAAGCAAAAAGACCAACTTAAGTAAAAATGAGTTATGCAGCATCCCATGCTTGAGGTTGTGATTCTAGGTTTTAAAGTAACCATCCTATTATGGAATTAGATTTATGAGGGTAATTTCAGAACTTTCAAGTCCTTGCATTGTAGATTGTCTATTGAGTTCTGATTCAAGTTGGCTTCAAATATTTAGTTGTTGGTTTTGAGCGAAAGATGGTTAAATATCTATAAACTTAAAGATAATAGCATCTTCACTTCTCATGATGTGTGAGATTTTATTTTTGACTCTATATTTCCTAATTTCAGATCAAGCATCAGTGATAGTGGCATTGGAATGATCTGCAATGTGTTCCCTGAAACACTTTCAAGGCTTCTACTTGCTCTTTGTCCTAATGTTACTTCAAGTAATTATCCATTTAAGGCTCCTCATCTATCTAATGTATTGTTTTCTTTTTTTTACTTATTTGTTAAGTAATATTTGTTTTCACATTGGCTTCTGCTCATAAACCAATTGACTGTAATTTCAGGTGGCATTCAGTTTGCCACAGCTCAGTTGCCTCTTCTTGAACTCATGGATTGTGGCATGACCATTTGTGATCCTAATTCTGAAAATCCAGTCCCTGATGAAAGCAATGATTGGGAAATAAAGAACACTTCAAACACCCAACTACACCTTATTCACCAGAAGCTAATTATCAAGCACAACCGGTTGAAAAAACTCAGTTTGTGGGGTTGTTCTGGCTTAGATGTAAGGCTATTCAATTGGAAAACCAAATTATGCCTTCTTGTGTAGTCCTCTCTTTGGTTCTTAGCTTGTGATTTAAATGCAGGCTCTATATTTAAACTGCCCAGAACTGAATGATCTGAATCTGAACTCTTGCAAGAATTTACATCCAGGTATGCCATTGGAAGCATATTCTTTGATAATGATCTCTGTGCACTGTTGCAATTTATTAGTCCTTTTCTGAGTCAGTAAACTACATATAATTGATTATTTTCGTTCATATGCCCAGAGAGATTGTTACTTCAGTGCCCTAATTTAGAAAGTGTGCATGCATCGGGTTGTCAAGAGTTGTTGATTGGAGCCATTGAAAGTCAGGTAAGAGTTTTTGAGTACATCTTGTCTCTAAGTTCTGTTTTATATTCCAGAAAACTGAGTCAGGGAAATAGAACTAGTGGTTTTGCATAATCATCTTAATTGCAGCACTACCATGCTTTGTTAGTTTTATATTCTCTGATATCCAACACCAGGAATTGTAGTTTTGCTTTCAAGCCAATTCAGTAGACCACTCTACTAAAAACAAACTGATGACAGACGTTCCATTAGCTTACATAATTGACACTCATAACACAAAATTGTGATTTCTTGTTGATGCAAGTTCAGTTATTCCACAGAATGAATGGTTTTTATTAATTTAGAAGATGTTCTAATTTTTGTGCTGCACTCATCTTAAGTGAGGAATAAGTTATTTATCAAGGCAGAGTTTCATCACATCCTGAAGAACCTCATTTCTGCAGTGAAAATCTCCTAAACTATTTTACGTTATCTTTGAGACTGGACAACTATAGGTTAGAAGATAGGTTGAGTGGATAGATTAGGAGTAGAGCTTTTAATTCTTGCTTTAAATTATATGGTTACGGTACATATTGTTCTTACACTTGCATTTTTGCCAAATCTGTCCGCAGGTCAAGAATAACTTCTCTGCCATGGAAAGTGTATTACCATGCAAACGTTTAGCTGACGGGTCCAAAAGGGTTCGAGTTCCTCATTTTCTCAGTGCACAGGTAAAGCAGAAAAAACTTGTTTATCTGCAACAGGGTTTGGATATGAGAAAACTGGTAGGAGATTGATTAGCTATAGGAAGTTCCCACATCATGCTTGCCTATATGGTTGAATGTTTTGGTTACCTGATCCCCTATTTAGTTTCAAATCCCAGTAAATTTATTTCTCTACTTTTCTCAGATATGATGCTTATTTAGGTTATAAACTAATGCACTTTTGATAATCTGAAGACTGTTTTGCTTGATTTCAAAAACTTTACTGAAGGTTTTGTTGTCATTTTTGCAGTCATACGACGATGACAAGAAGCTGGGGTTCGAAAGACAACATTGTAATGTTCTTGTGAGCTGACCACATGTATTCCCCTGACCTTTATATTAGTGTAGACATGGTGCGATCTCGCCTATATTGTTATGTAAATTTCCCGAGGCTGTGTGGCCCTCGTGTATTCAAACAGTTTATTATTGTTCAAAATCATGCTAGGGATTGGTTCCTTGTAGAATTGCCTTTCCCTCCAAGAAAAGGGGAAAACAAGAGGAAAAACAAAAACTAATTGTAGTAGTCTCAATCTCCAATCATTATTGGAAAGAAACATTGGCTGACCATTGGACATGGCAGTTCCTCATCTCTCAAATAAAGATCTTAATAATTTTTACACTTTTTTTTTGTCACTACTGATGTCTGTCTTTCATGCTTGTTTGTGCTATCAAGATTCTTTTGGTTTTCTGTCTGTATATTTGTCCCCTGGAGCAAATTTTAAGTCTGGACCTTCTTAGGGCTGGTTTGGGGCATGAGAATTCTAAAAAATTTTCATCTCATCTCAACTTATCATTACACCTTTTTCAAATTCTCATACAAAATATAATAAACAATTCAATTTTTTCAAATCCCAATACACTTTTTTCAAATTTCAATTCAACTTTTTCAAATCTCAAAACTAAAAAATAATATTTTAAACTCTAAAACAAAACACAAAATTTTCATCTCACTTCCCAAACCTCCCCTAGTGGTCCAGCTTATCTGGCCTTTCTTCTGTATGGTCCTCCCGATTGCTTGGGCTATTTTCTAAGAGCATTAGTAATGGATTCAATAAGGTTTGGTCAAACTTTAATTAGAGAATTCAATTTTATAAATTTAGCAAATACTTTTCAACAATACCAAATAACAAACTCTCTAAATATATCACTATTCTATTAAAATATTGATTTTGATATTTTCATTTATTTTAATTATAAATAAATGAAAATGTCAAAACTTTTTTGGTTTTTAATTTTTTATAAATTTTTGTAACACTTTTTAAAAGACTTTTTTATATTGCTTTCATGTTTATTTTTTTATATAATAAATATTTTTATAGGCATTTTAAAACTTTTTGTTGTCCATTCAAATTTTTATAAAATAAAATAAATAATAATAAAAGACATCAACACACAATACTTCTACATATTACATGGTTTACATCCCAAAGCAAAACATCAATTTTACAAGGAACTCTTAGATTTACACTTCAACAAATGGGATTTAAGCTTATTGACATTAAATAATCGAATTGGTTTCAGGAAGAAGTCTCCTTTGCTCGTTCCAAGCATCTGACAAAACGATTCCAGCAAATTAAATAAAATCAAATATGAGTTGATACAAACGACAATTTTGTGATTACGGGAGAATTTACACGTAAAATTTATTTTTGGAATGAATAATTTTGGATTAGAATGTGGGGTTGGTTTGGAGGTGGCAGTGAAAACAAAGCAAGTAAAAATGAGGGGTTTTGAGTTTATATATATATATATATATATATATATATATATAAATTTGCAAAATCAGATCTTGTCTTCTCGTTCTAGGTTACAAAATTTGCAAATAAACAACAAAAAATATTTTCAGTAGAAAAAACAAACAAGCACAGATACAAATCCAAACTCAAAGGAAGGAAAAAAAAAGAAGAAAAAAAAACATAGATAAGTCGACAGATTTGAGATTGAACAAATACGAGTACCATACCAACAGAAACTTAGATCTACAAGTACAATAACTCAGATTTACAAACCCAGAAACTTTAATCTACCAGAAACTTAGATATTGTATCAAAAACTTAGATCTACCAGAAACTTATATCTACAAACCCAGAAACTTAGATCTATAAGCATAGAAACTCATATCTAAAATCACAAAAATAGATCTAGCCAAAGTGGTAAACAACCAACGAGAGAGGAAATTAATATACAAACCAAGAAAGCATCTGAACATTATTTTTTAGAAGCAAAAAAGTACACACAATTTTACAAAATTGTAGATCTATAAACACGTTTTTGCTGGAAGATTTTAAAAATAAAAAAAAAAACTCGAAAAGCAGATCTACAAACACAGAATCTGAAATTTACAAATACAAACTTAGAGAGAGAGAGAGAGAGAGCTCACAGACAAATAGATGTAGATGGGCTTCAGATGAAGCATGTACAAACCCTAAGAGAGAGAAAGGATTTTGTGTCTGCTGCAATCTCAAGCTAGTTAAAAGAAACTGGAAGGAAACAAAGCAGAATGAATGTGAGAGAGAGAGAGGAAATCGAGAAGTGAGACAAGTCTGAGAGGGGAAATGAAAAAGTGACTTTTTGTTTTAGGGAAGAGGCAACGTACGGGCTTTACTTTTTACTTTTGTGAGAGAGGGGAAATGAAAAAGCCGGTTACGGATAATACTGGTTAAATTTCGGATCCGTAACCGATCCAGGCGGATATAATAATTTTGTATCCGTCCGGATCCAATCTGGGCGGTTATCCGCCCGGATCATCCAGATTTCTGGATTTTTAATCGGACAGGAAAAAAATTCGATCCAGATGCACACCCTTAACATATAGGGTCCTCTCTGTGACACCCTCGATCCCCGCTTATGATTTGGCGGAAGTAGAGATGTCAAGATATCAACCTTAAGGGTCACACATCCCAGTGCATAGTGACATTAAATGTGTGCATACATGCAATACAATAATGTGTATTTAATTTGTAGCGAAAAAATATAAGGACAATCATTAAATCTAACGGTACCAAGATTTAAAGCTACGTCACCAAACAAATATCCATAAGTCACATGTCTTCCAACTCCGGCATATAAATATTACATTCATCCAAATTAAATCAACTCAAATAACAACACAACAAAAGGAGAAAAAGGCCCTAAATCTTCACTACTCAGGCTGAGCCGAACCTCCATGCTCGTGACCATCCTTTGCATCAAAGTTTACAGTTCCACTCTGATGGGAACACCACAATGAGATTTTGTAAAATCTCCTTAAGTGAAACCAAGTCTAACATTCAAAATACATGCAGGTGGAAAAATATAAAAATAAGAAATAACAAAGAAGTAAGACATTTGCAATTTACCAAACTCAATTATATACTCCTTTCTCACACATGACACCTTGCACCCGAAAATCACATTTTTCTTATTTTGAAAACTCCATTTGATTAAGGTGTTGAGTCTAAACTTTCACTCAAAATAATGAGTAAAAATTCAGATCAGTTTTACCTGCAAGTATACAGGTGTTGTAGTATCTTACAGGATCGAATCCACAGGGATTGACTAATGTGATAAAGTGAATAAAATAAAAATAGATTATTGAAAACAACGTACAATCAAAAAGAAAAGAGATCACTGGGATGAGGATTTTAAAGTAACAAAATATAACTAAAATAATAAAATAAATTAATACAAAAAATGACTGAGGTTTCGAGGATTCGTCTAATAATTTAGAATATTATTCTCAATCAATTTAGCTCAGTTAGACTGGAATAATGATTCTGTCTAACTGGAGGATTTAACAATTACGCCCAAGAAAACTAATCACGAATAATTAATGATGTAAACATTTAAAAATCTAATTGATTATCACATAGATTCTTCAAGCATCCACTGTCACAATAGATCAAGAAAAATATATAAATAATCAAAGTTTCTAACATCAAAAATTCTTCCGATCACTAAAGTTTGAATAATTGATGAAATAAACATTTAAAAGTCCAATTGATTACCACAGAGATTCTTCAAGCATCTACTGTCACAATAGATCAAGAAAAGTATATAGATAATCAAAGTTTCTAATAATAACACCAAAAATTCTTTTGATCTCTGAAGATTAAGTTTGAACAATTTATGGTAGAAAACATTCATAAGTCCAATTGATTACCACAGGGATTCTTCAAGCATCCACTGTCACAATGGATCAAGAAAAGTATATAGATAATCAAAGTTTCTATTAATAACACCATTCAATTGATGAAACTCACAATATAAACCAAAATAATATTTAAATCATTAGACTTCACCTCTAACCTCAGTACGAAAATATAGACATGTAATTTATAACTCCAAACTGAATTAATAATAAAAATAATAAAACAAAAAAATATAAAATCACACTTAAAATATTATTTCTACTCTACTCCTAGTTACAGAAAAACTACAACTAAAAACTCTAAAACTATGATGCTCTCTACTCTATCTAATTTCTGATGTCCTCCTTCATCCGTTTACATGCCTTATATAGGCTCCATAACTGCACTGTGCTGCGTGCTGTTTCCCACTGCCGAAATCTCTCTTCTTTTTCTTTTTCTTTTCTTTCTTTCACGGCTTTCCAGCCGAAACTGCTCCTTGCTTTCCAGCCTAGACTGCACCGAACAGATGCAGTTTTCTTTTATTTATTTTCTTCCACTGAACATGTCGTCCAGTGATGCATCGACCGACTTTCTTTCATTTTATTTTTTTTCTTTTTCTTTCTTCCTTGGTCGGTTTCCTTTCTCTTTATTTTATTTTGCTTCCAGCCCAGCATGCACCGAATGTATCTTCTTTTCTTCCTCTCTAACCGAACTTATCACATGCACCGAACATCACATGTGCTCTATTTCGGACGTGTAAAAACAGAGGGGATGAGCTGGGCATGCTCACGTGTTGTGCATGAGGTTAGGTGGTGCAAGCGAGGCCGAAGTGGCTGGGCACATGCTCGGAACGCATGCATGGTTCACGGGTTGTGGAGGTGCAGTGTTTCTGGAGGTTGAAGATGGTGGTGGATGCGTGGCTCGATGGTTTTCGGAGTAGTGCTACTGGATGAGGCTGCACGGTGGATGAAGTTCTGCAGTAGGTGGAGGAGCTTGGTGGCGTCGAACGGCGGCGTGGAAGAGCTGTGTTTCGGGTACTGTAGCAGCTGGCCGAAGGTTGAAGAAGGACTCGACGACATGCAGTTTATGCAAAACGACGGATCGTTTGGCTTGGACGGCAGAAACAACGGTAGTGATAAAACGGCATGTCGTTTGGCTTGCAGGCCAAACGACATGTCGTTTAGCCTGCGCAGTAAATAAAAGAATAAAAATAAAAATAAAAATAAAATAAAATAAAATAAAATAAACTAAAACAAATAGAATAAAAATAGAATAAAATAAAATTAGAAAAAGAAAATAATTAATTTAAGAAAACTAAACTAAAATATAAAATAAAAATGTGTTGTGCATGTGAGACAATAAAATCAAATTAAATCACAAGTTATAAAAATAAGCATAAACTATGCTTTTAATCAATTTAAATCACAACTTGGATTTATTGCCTCTTGATCATTTTTCTATCTAAAATCAATGATAATATGATAAAACAATTAAAAATACATTGATTTTAACTATATAAATTATGCAATAATGCAGCTCAATCATAAGGTATGCACCATGATCTCCCTTATGGACCATCCGCATATTCTAGCTCCTTTCATCACACCACGAGTAATGATCGTGTATATGACTTCATAACGAGCAATACCCAGTTTCGCGCAAGCTGTGTACATGACCAGACATCCTTTAGCTTTCGCTAGTGGAGAGGAAACGGAGAAGACACGAGAGCACTACCTTCTTGCCTGAGCCATTTTTTACCCAATGACAATCCAGGGGATGTCACTCAATTTTACATGCTCCTGAGTGACTAGATGAGCTTTACCGGGATAATGTCCAATCTCAGCTTGGGGTCGTGATCAACATAAAATTCATACAATCATTTTATTAATGTATGTTCCATGATCTCCCCTATAGATCATCTGTACACTGTGGCTCCCTTCGCCACACCACGAGTAACAACAGTGGGTGTGACTTTAACGAGCAATGGCCAGCTCTATGCCCAGTGTGGCTAGCAGAGAGACAATGGAGTCGACCCGAGAACATTTTTGTCTCATATGAGCCCCGTTGTCGCCAACAAAGACCTAGGAGATGTCACTCAGTTTTGCACGCTCCCAAGTGGTCAGAGGAGCTCTACCGAGATAATACCCCATCTCGACTTAGAGTCGTGATACGCACGTGTCCACAAAATAATTCTTTGATACCAAAAGCCAACAATTTTACATATTTTAGTATATACAAAAATCATAGCACAATTATAGAAATATTAATAACAAGTAATAAATATAATGCAGTCAATGTGCAATAGTTAATTAGTGAATAACATCGCAACAACATTAATCATGAATTAAAACAAAAATACACAATTTCATAGCAATTCAATTTCAACATCACAATAACTACAAATTTCATTTCCAACGCTCCACAAGGCCTTTGGCCACAGATTTACATCCAACTGCAATTTATTCCCAACACTCCATAGGGCCCTTGGTCACTACACAGATTCACAGCCACCGTTACAGATCAAACCCAACGCTTCACATAAATAATCCACTCACATTACACAACTAGACTACACAAAACATAGTTTCATAATTTTTCCAACTACAGTTATTTTAAGAGAGTCTGAGAACCACTTACAATACATAGGCAAACTTTTGGATGATCGAACTGTCTCAAACTCAACGGCTGGTTGTAAGCATTACCTTTAATAGTGAGGCGGTGGTCCTCCAAGGCATCATGTGGGTGTCTCGGGTAGAGAGAGGTAGTGTGTGGTTCACGGGTGGTGGTTCACAGAGGCATTTAAAATAGAGAATGCGGTGGCAGTGAGGCATACTATGTGAGGCTTTAGTTGAGTATGTTGGTAGGGGCTTGCTGTAATAGTGGTGATGGCTTGTGGCTGGTGGTTGGGGACTGGCAGTTCAGGGTGGTGACCAAGAAATGAAAGAAACATAGCGGGAGAGAAAGGTGTTGGGGCTAGGTGTCTCAGTTGGGTCCCACACTGGAAGGGAATCTGCAGTCAAGCTTCACGGTGGTTGAGTTGGGCTTTTCTAGCCATGCACGAGAGAGAGAGGGGGGGAGGGAAGGAGGGTGGTTGAGAGGGAGGCAGTCGGGCAGTGAGTAGAGGCTGGGCTTGGCGGGGCTGTTTCTAGGGTGATGCGACACAGTAGAACCCTAGGTGAAAGAATGAGAGTGAGAGGGTTCTAAGGGTGGTGGAACTAAAAGGATGAGAGGGATGGTCTGAGGGTTTTACAGCTTTGTCTTGGGTTCCAACAACGATGGCGGACAGTGGCTTCCGTGAGGGCAGTGAAATGGAGAGGGAGAAAACAAAGAGAATGAGAGAGAGAGAGAGACGGACAGGGAGGAGGGAGGTCGAGATCGAGAGATGAGAGGAAATAGGGCTTACCGGCGCTAATGACGAAACTGGAGGCTGCAACAAGAAATTGGCAGAGGTGGCCTAGCTTCGACATATGGCGGAAAGCTCATGGCTGGCGTGGGTGGCATGCGAGGCTCATGAGAGTAGAAGTGGGAGAGAGACATGGGGGAATGGTAGAGGAAGGAAAAAGAAAGGAATAAGGGAAAAGCTTAGGGTTTTAACCTTTAAGCCTAAAACAACGTCATACGGGGTAAGGGTTGGCTCTTGGTTTGGGCTTCTACATAGGCTAGGCTCATAATAACAAAAGATCCCACTTTAGAAGGTTTTCATTGTTTCCTTACAATTGTAGATGATTTTACAGGAGTAACCTAGGTCTATATGATCAAAACCAAATATGAAACTCGACCTAAATTGCTTTCATTGCTTGCTCTTATTAAAACACAATTTGATCAAAAGGTTTAAATTCTTTGAAGTGATAATGATTTAGAATTCAATATGTCTAGCTATTATACTTCTAAAGGTATTATCCATCAAAGTAGTTGTGATGCAACTTCTCAGCAAAATGAAATTGTGGAAAGGAAGCATATGCATTTATTAGAAGTAGCTCGAGCTCTCATATTTCTAGCAAATCTACCTTTAGGTTTTTGGGATGACTGTATCTTAATAGCAGCTTACATTATCAATAGATTGCTCACTCCTCTTTTTTTGAATAAATCTCCTTATGAATTACTTTTCTCTAAGAAGCCTTCATATTCCTATTTCAAAGTCTTTGGATGCCTTGCTTTGCTAGTACACTTTTAGCTTGTTGAAGTAAATTTGACTCCAAAGCACGAAAATGCTTATTTCTTGGTTATCCTTTTAGTGTAAGAGGATACAAACATTATGATTTACAATCTCATACCATTTTTCTTTCTCGAGATGTCATTTTTCACAAACATGTATTCCCTTATAAAATAAATCTCTCACTTCCTCATCTTCATTTGTTGTTCCTTTGGAATCTTTTATTTTTTCAATCTCTATTGTGATCAGTGGTTTCACAAGTTATCTAGTTCTCTTTTGAATCATGGATTTACACAATCCAAATGTATTATTTTGTGTTTACCAAAGTCACTGCAAATTCATTTCTTGCTTTACTTGTTTATGTTGATGATGTAATAGTAGCAAGTAATGATCTTCTAGGAGAAAAATACATCATGAATATTCTTCACACTGAGTTCAAGATTAAAGATCTTGGAGAACTGAATATTTCCTTAAATTGGAAGCGACTCGAGCATCCAAAGGAATTTCCATTTTTCAAAGGCACTACGCTCTTGGATTGTTAGCAAATCTTGATTTTCATGGCTGCAAACCAGCTAAGTTCCTATGAATTCCAATTTGTGTCTCGCTAAGACAGATTCAACTTTTTATCAAACATTAATAGGAATTTTACTTTACCTAACGATTACAAAACCAGACTTAACATTTTCTATCCATGTTCTAAGTCAGTTTATGGATAAACCTGCCCAAATTCGTTTGGATGATGCACATCAGGCATTAAGGTATTTGAAAGGCACTCCATGACAGGGTATATTTCTTCCTACTTCTTCCCCTTTACAGCTAAAACTCTCACTGATTCAGATTGGGCAAAATGTCCTGAAACTAGAAAATCAGTTACTAGTTTTTGTGTCTTCTTGGGTGATTCTCTCATTTCTTGGAAGTCTAGGAAGCAAATATTGTGTCAAAATCCTTAGCTAAAGCTGAGTACAAAGCTCTTGTTTCTACAGTTTGTAAATTAACTTAGTTGATTGCATTACTTAAGGACTTTGGTGTTAATCACACTTCACCAGCTTTGCTTTTCTATGACAATAAAGTTGCTCTACACATAACAACTACTCCAATGTTAGCTCTCAATATCAGTTAGCAAATTTTTTACAAAGGCACTATCCTCACCACAATTTACAATTTACATCTTTTCTTTCCAAGATGGATGTGCTCAATATACACACTCCATCTTAAGGGGAAGTGTTGACACTTGTACATATGAGACAACAAAGTTTAGTTATTTTTACAACACACGTAGATGAGTATAATTCTTTGCATAGAAAAGGCCTCATTCTGTATAGATTACTTCTTATTAAATAATACAAAAGTTCTTCCAACCTTCTTGGTTTATTGATTTCCTTTCAGTTTCTTGCTTGATAGCTTGGTGCTATCATCTTTGGGTGATTTGATCATTTGTTCTTCACTTTCTCTACAATGCATAACAAGAGAGTATGCAATTTTATTTTATTTTTGGTTGAATGTAAGGACCTTATTATCCTGGTCCCTCGAGGGCGTTGAATCTCGTTTTCTTGGGGCATCATTTTTATTAGTAAGGAAAAGAACTTGGGAATCAAATTATTATATATCCTTAAGAGTTAGAGGGAATTATTCATACAAATGAATCTCATAGACTAAGTAATGCGCAAGAATTAGAGATTCCCAAGTTCATGCCCTTGATTTTAATTGTATCTTATTTATATCTTATTTCAACTTATTCAAATTAGAGAGGTTATTAGCTAGGAAATATAACATGAGTTAAGCAAAGTAGACCAAACCAACTAATGGCCACCATTATATTCTGGGCTCTGTCATCTTTGTGAGAGACAGAGGATCATGACAACAAGTAATTAACACACCAAACCATGCATATACGTAATATCTCGATCGGACTCTTCCTTGAAGCACATAATGATAAGGAAGAATCCTCTTCCGATTCTTTCCTTAATTTTAGATGATTTGTTATCATGTATATAAATTTCCTAGTTTATAGGATAAGTATCAATTACATCTATTTGTTTCCTGTTATATAGGATCTTCCAACTGTATATACATTCTATATAATGAGAATCAATCACCTCAATATTCATTGAGGATTCCAGCCATATTTTACACAGGTTATTAAACCTTCATACGGTATCATAACATTTTTAAATTTTTTTTTTCCAATCCTTTCCATAACTGTCTCGTCCTCATCACCTTCACTTCTGCTGAACATGATGGTGCATATGCTCACCATCAAACTGACATCCTCCAATTATTTGTTATGGAGAAATCAGTTTATCCCTCTGTTAACCAGCCAAGATCTTCTTGGATTTCTGGATGTTAGTGTCCCAGCTTCTTCTCCAAAGGTTATCGGCTCTGATGGCACCACCCAGGTGAATCCAGCCTACACTTCCTGGCTGAATACAGATCAGACTCTCTTAAGTCTTCTCTATTCTTCTCCTGTTGAGGAGTCTATGATCAGAAAGGTACTTGGTATGAGTCATGCACATGGGGCCTGAACTACTCTTGAAGCCTCTTTCTCTCATAGATCTAAGATTCGAGAACTCCAACTCAAGGACGAACTTCAATTGATGCAGTGAGGCTCGAAATCTGTGGCTGAATTATCTCAACTCTTCAAAGGCCTCTGCGATCAACTTGCAGCAATTGGTCATCCCATTGATGACCTGGATAAAGTCCACTAGGTCTTGAGAGCCTTAGGTCTCGATTATAAGATTTTCTCAACTACAATGCTTTCCCAGCTTCCGTTGCCTTCTTTTGCAAATATTATCCAAAAGCTTTGAGCAATGAGATTTTTGAAAGATTGGTGTATCAAAAATCTACCAACTCGGCGTTCTATGCTCAGAGGAATTCTTCCACCAAACCAAAAGTACCAAGAGTGGGAAGCCAAAATCTTCCTCTGACTCTGTCTCAAAATTATCCAATTCTTCTCCAATTTATTGTCAACTCTGTGACAAGGAGGGACACTTGGCTAAACGCTGCTGGACATTTCTTAATCTCAAGAAAAAGCAGTCTACCAACCTTGTTGAGGCTTTCCCTACTTGTTCAATTCTGGACTCCAATGACTCTGACAGGTATCCGAACTCTGGTGCAACTTCTTACATGAAAAATGATCCCGAGGGTGTAGATGTTCTTGTTGTCTACTCTGGTAATGAAAGGATGATGGTTGGTAATGGTCAGTCACTTTCTATTTCCCACACTGGTTTCGTTTCTATTTTTGTTTCCCAAAACTTACTACTTTTATCCAATGTTTTAGTTGTTCTTGGCATTAAGGAAAAGCTTATTTTCATTAGTCAACTTACAAAGGATAATAACTGTTGTGTCACTTTTTCTCCTTCTGGTTTTACCATATAGGATCGGGTCATAAGAGTAGTGCTGGGGGTCAGCAGATGTGAGAATGGTCTAAATGTGCTCGATCAAAATCATCATACCCTTGCTTCCGTCGTTTCTTCCAATAAGCCGCGTGCCTCTATTCATTTGTGGCATGCTCGTCTAGGTCACCCTAGTTTTTGTACTGTTGACTCTCTTTCCAAGTCTGGTTTTATTTCCTGTAGTGATAAATTGATGGGTTTAGATTCAGGTTTATATGTTGGATGCAACCTTGGCAAGAGTCATCATTTACCCTTTTTCCTTAATAATGATCGTTGTGTTTTGCCTTTTCATCACTTACACTGTGATTTATGGGGCCCTTCACCTGTTTGTTCCATTACTGGTTTTTGATATTATGCAGTGTTAATTGATGATTGTACCAGATTTAGTTGGTTTTTCCCATCAAAACACAAATCTAATTTTTTTGATACCTTTGTCAATTTTCTTCCAAAATTAAGTCCTTCCAATGTGATGGTGGAACTGAATTTACAAATAATAAATTTCGCTCTCACCTCACATCTTTTGGTATTATGCTGTGCATTGCTTGCGCTTATACACCGAGTCAAAATGGGATCGTTGAACATAAAGACCAACATGTCACTAACACGGGTCTCACCATTATGTTTCATGCATGTGTTCCATTGCCTCTTTGGGTTGAGGCCTTTTCGACAGCTGTTTATCTCATCAACTGACTCCCCTTGCAAACTCTTGATGGAAAAACTCCTTACGAGCTCCTGTTTGGTAAACAGCCCAACTACTCTATGCTTCGCACTTTGGGATGTTTATGCTTTCCTTATTTGTGAGATTATGCTCCTAACAAATTATCTCACAAATCCTCTCCTTGTGTCTTTTTAGGTTATAGCCCCCTTCACAAGAGATTTCGCTGTTTTGACCACAGGACACAACATTTTTATGTCTCTCGACATATCCAATTTTATAAAACTATCTTCCCTTGCGGGTGATGATATACATCAACTTAATAGTTCAGCACCTTATATTACTTTCTCTGATTTTTTGGAGTCTAACAATAATGTGTCTCCTACCTCTCCAAATTTGTCATTATCTTCTCCTGTTTCGAATCGTATTTGTTTGCCATACAGTGATGATCTTGGTGAATCCTTTCTCTAGACATCTCCTGCTATGTCTACCGTCCCTTCTCCCAGTCCGCTCCCACCATCTGTTTCCATACCGATGACTTCTACCAACACTCACCCAATGGTTACTAGAAGGAAAACTAGTATATTTAAACCTAAAGCCTATCATGCATTGACGACTTCACCTTCTTCTCAGCTTTTTCAGGTCCTTCTTGCCCTACAAGAGTCTTGGGATTTCAAGTCTGCTGCTAAACACCATGAATGGCTCTCGGCTATGGATGCTGAAATACAAGTTTAGAAGAAGAATGATACTTAGGATCTTGTACCTCGCCCTGTAAATCATAATGCAGTTGGGTGTCGTTGAATCTTTAAGACCAAGCTCCATGTTGATGGTTCCATTAAGCGTCATAAGGCTTGTTTTGTGGCCAAGGGCTTTTCTCATATTCATGGCCTTAATTTTGAAGATACGTTTAGGCTTGTGGTGCGTCCTGCTACTGTTTGGATTATCCAATCCATTGCAGTCATTTCTGGATGGCTCTTACATCAATTAGATGTTAAGAATGCCTTTCTCCATGGTCATATTTTTTAAGAAGTATACATGGATCAACCACCTGGCTACACTAATTTGTTGTTTCCTCAACATGTGGTCATTTGAAGCGTGCTCTTCATGGACTCAAACAAGCCCCTCGTGCTTGGTTCCAATGCTTTAGCTTTTTTTTTTTTTTTTTTATGAAACTTGGTTTTCTTCTCAGTCATGTTGATTCCTCTCTGTTTGTCCATCATACCACAGCAGGCACGGTTTATCTCTTGCTATATGTTGATGATATGGTGCTTACTGTAACAATTCGGTTTTGATCAAGACTCTTATCACACGACTGTCCAAAGAATTTGCTATGAAAGATTTGGGTTCTCTACACTATTTCCTTGGTGTTGATATCCAACATAATTAAATTTCAAGGCTTATTTCTTAGCCAAACCAAGTATGCTCTTGATCTACTGCAACGTGCTGACATGGTTGAGGCCAAACTCATTACCACTCCTTTTGTAGTTGGTCAGCATCTCTCCACTGAAAGGAAGCTATTTTCGGATCCCACCCTTTTCGGTCTCTTGCCGGAGCCCTACAATATTTGACCATTACTTGGCCTGATCTCTCATTCAGTGTCAATTCCGTTTACCAGTACATGCATGCTCCAACTGAAGATCATTTTTAAGCACTTAAACGCATATTGCATTATGTTAAAGGCATGATCCATCATGTTCTTCAACTTCACCACACCCCTCTCATGAGTTGCTTGTTTATTCTGATGCTGATTGGGCTGGTTGTCCTAATACACATTGGTCTACCACCAGCTATATTATATTCTTGGGCACTAATCTTGTCTCTTGGTGCTCCAAGAAACAATCCACTGTTTCTCGCTCCAGTGCCGAAACTGAGTATAGATCCTTAGCCGTTGCTACTGCTGAAGTTGCTTGGATTGCTCAGCTACTTCGTGATCTACGTCTTCAATTGCCTTCCCCTCCGAAGATATTATGCGACAACAAAAGTGCTATTTTTATTGCGGTCAATCCTGTCACTCCGCCTCGATCTAAGCATATTGCAATTGACTACCATTTTATTCGTGAATTGATTGCAAATGGTTCCTTAAAAGTCACCTTTGTTCCCTCACATCTCTAGCTTGCCGATTCTTTTACCAAGGGAGTCTCCAAGCCTCAATTCATACTTTCCGGTAACAAGTTTCAAGTGATTCCTTCTGCCACACTTAGCCTGAAGGGGGGTGAGAAGGAAGAATCATCTTCCGATTCTTTCCTTGATCTTAGATGATTTGTTATCATGTATATTTCTTTCCTAGTTTATAGAATAAGTATCAATTACGTCTATTTGTTTCCTATTATATAGAATCTTCCAAGTGTATATACATTCTATATAATGAGAATCAATCACCTCTAGGGGTGGGCAGCGAGGCCCCATACCCCGCTACCCCTTCCCTATCAGCCTCGCCCAGCATGGAGAAGGCCTAGTGGGGGCAGGGGGCGGGATGACCCCAACAGGGCCTTGCCCCGCTCCCTTCTCCGTTGCACATATATAAATTTTTTTATATATTTATATATATATATATATTATATATAGATATATACAATTTATTAAAGACTTGAAATTGTATTCAAATCATTGGATTGCCTTGGCTCCTAAGTCAACATTTATATAGGAGGCCAAGGTAATACAATAGTCATCATTAAGCAATGTGGGACTTAGGTTATGCTTGGGGGGTGAGATGAGAATTTTGTGTTTTGTTTTAAAATTTAAAATATTATTTTTTAGTTTTGAGATTTGAAAAAGTTAAATTGGAATTTGAAAAAATTATATTGGGATTTGAAAAAGTTAAATTATTTATTATATTTTGTATGGGAATTTGAAAAAGTGTAGAGATGAGATGAGATGAAGATGAGAATTTTGAATAAAACATGTTTTCCAAACATAACTTTAGTCTCAAGACAATCCAAAATCTAACTCTAATGAGTTTAAGTTCTTTTTATATTTATAAATTTTTGAAATTACCTGAGTACCCCTAATTATGCACGTTAATACTTTAGGCACGAACTTATTAGCATGGATTAATAACCAATATAAAAGATTAATAACATTAATACAATAATTTGGTTACGAAGGGAAACCATTTGAATAACTTTTCAAATGTTAAACCCTATAGGGAAACCAAACCAAGGAAAGTCAATTTTAATGATTGAGAGTATTACAAGTAAAACGTTTACAAAACTTTTGTAACTTGACACGTTTACCCAAGACACACAGCCCGCTTGTCTTCTACCACATTAGGTAGTCAGAACCTCTGACACTCTTCAATCTTTGTCTTTCCTACTGGAACCTCCAGTGGTTGAACTTAAATACGACAACTCCCCTTTGGAGTATGCTCTCACTCAATCGCTGGATTGAGTCTTTTGGAAAACCTTCTCTCAAGGACTTTCTGTCACACGATCTCTTGAAGTTTTTTCAAGTTTTCAAGCTCTCAACAGTAGTGAATGTGTGCTCTTCAAGTTGTCTAAAACCTTCAGCCGACTCCTCTATAAATAGGCAATGTAGTCATTGGTTTGGAGTAGAATTCTGCTGATAGTTTTTTCCAGAATCTCAATCAGACACGTTGCTAACTATCTGCGAACATCTTAGACTGTATTACTTTTTCTGGATAATGTCGATTTCAACTCAGCTTTAGTTTCTTCAATAAATCTTGCGTCTTTATCTCTTCAACTGATTCTTAGACTCGACATGTGTATAGGACTCTTGTAAACTCTTATTTTATAATATAAACAAGTTTTTATAAGAGTTACATTTCAACGACTTATCCTTATCGGATTACTGCAGTCCTAGAGTCTGATTAAGATTACATTTATTTCTTAACAGCATATGCATCCAATCCTAGCCAGACATAAATTACATTTACAATTTATAATTTAAATTATATTATAATTTGGGTCTAAAAAAACTTTTTGGACCAAATTTTTTTTTTAAATCCAATGTGTTGGCCTAGGCAGGGGGCAGGGCAGATGGGATTTTTTCCCCCTGCCCCCCGCATCGGGGCAGGGGAAAAAACCCCACACCCCGCATGGTGCGGGGCAAGGTGCGAGGAAGGGTATCCCGCCCCGCACCATGTGGGGTAGCAGCCCTAATACCTCAATATTCATTGAGGATTCCAACCATATTTTACACATGTTATTAAACCTTCATAATAATGTTAATATATATAATTTTGTAATTGTATATAAATATATATCTCTTTCCATATCACATTCATTTGATCTCTCTCTCTCTGGTAATGGATGATCCAAATCATTTCCTGATACTCACATTTTTTTTTATAAGAAATAGACATCATTCATTCATTCCATAAGGAGTTACATCTGTGACTCAACAATTACAAGTCAAACTAAATTCTGTTCAAAGCTTCCCATACGCAAATCTATGTGACGGCATTGTCTAAATCAGAAAACTCTCAAAGAGAGTATCCGCTCCATCTTCCAACCAAACAACCAAACTCCATCCTTTCAAAGAGGAGAAGTAACCCACCAAACTCCATCCTCCAAAGGAGAAGAAGTAGCCAACAAAAGTTATGGACATAAGTCCAACAGCCAACAAAATAACACTAACAAAACTAAAAATTACCAACAAAAAAATACCGACATAGAGCCGGAATTACAACTTCCTACAACACAACACAACACAACCCAACCAAACAAACACTACAAACAGCAACCAAACAAGCCACAAAACAACCAAACGCAAATTGAAAAAAGCCACGAAATCAGGATCGGTGGTAGCGCGTGAAAAGCACGCGCCACGCTGGGAAGGAGACAAACAGCCGGTCAAGACAATGCCGGTGTACTGGGCCTTGAGCTGCCGCACACGACTCCGACGCAGTGGCTCACGTATGCCACGCGTTCTCTGTAATCCGCGTGTGGGAGCGACGCGCCGCTCCATATGGCACCCAAAGCGGACGACTGCTAGATCGGCGGGCAAGGAATGCTCTGGTGGTACGCGTGTAGGAAAACTCCACCAGCGGAGCTCGGATCGACTCCTCCCGCTTATTCGACCGAACCTACAAAACACCAAAAAAAAATACACAGAAACTGTCGTAAACAACGGTAGAGAGGGAAGAGAGGAAAGGGGAAGAGGAAGCCGAAGCTTCCCCTCCCCCAAACTGAGATCGGGCGAGAGAGTTGCTTGAGAGAGGTTTCTGGGCGAGAGAGAAGTTCTAGCGAGGGAGAGTTGCTGATACTCACATATTAATATTCTGAATAAGTAGCCAATCTCTCCTTTCTTTGTGGTATTTTCAATCTTAACGTATATTCAAAATATTCACCAGTTACATATAGTTCTACCCTTATAATTTGGAACGCATAGTACTTCAACAAAATCAGATCCAAGATTGAGAGAGAGAGAGTAGTTATTTAATTAAGTTGATCATATAAACATGATATATATATATATATATATATATATATATATATATAATAGACACACACAAAATTAATAAACGAAAAGAAATATGATCTTATTGCAAGGGCCAGCAAACGATCGAGCTTGACCCATCACACACAGTTGCAAGCATTATTAATGCATCAAACATTGGGGACCATGCTCAGTGGTCAAAACGTACAAATTATTCATTACGTGACTCTGTGGGTATGCCGCCCTCCCAAACAAATATTTACAAATTAATACACCAAAGCAGCATGCAATCCCTTCCATATATTATGGATCCAGACCAATAAATTTAGCCAACCAAAACAAATGGCCATTGCATAAATGCTCCATCAACATGCACATGATCTTGCTCCCTCTTTAAGCTTGGCCATGAAACATCTCCCATTAAGACGTGGTCTCCACCCATAAAATAACAGCCATACAAGTTGTTTCTTAACAAAACCAAACAAATAGCATATATGATTCAAAGAATAATTATCATAAATTATAAATTATTATAAGAAGGATCAAAATCTTTCAGGAATTAATAAAAGAGCAGACATATTATATAAAAATATAACTATTTCAAGCATGCCGTACATTATTACACTTGCACTGCTATAAATTAAACAAGCAAGCCACGTACATTTGATACCAAACAAGCAAGACAAGGCCGTCAAGTCTCTTGGAACATATATAAGAGCTAGCTGTTATGGTTTTTGTCCACGACATATACTCAAATATATGAATAAATATAGATCATCATGATATCTCACACTGATACTTAATTATATATCAAACCATACAGAAAACATCACTCCCCATGCATCCTGCTCAATCCATCTGCGTGCTTTTGGGTACCGTTGATTTGGTTTTAATTTGCACTCATGATCATTGCGACCAGATCAAAGGAGCAGGCGTTGTGGAGCTTAACTAGTTTAGCTTCTGTTACTGCATTTCTCCATGGCTCTTGGCGCTGAAATCCAAGAAACAGTTTCGTCGACAAATAATCAGATTTGGAAAGATAAAACCAATATTATTATTCTTAGTTTTTGAAGATTCTAACCGAGTCCAATCGCCTCCTTTCCCTTCATGATGCGCAAACGGTTGCATGAATCAACAAACATCCTGCATATATGGTAATTTGAGGTAAAAATTAAGAAAGTAAAAATATATAATTAAGCTAGCTAGCCAGATGCATGATGTTTTGAATATATATTTGTCGGATATCATTATATTATTTAGTAGCGTTTGTGAGGGATCACGAAGAACCTACTCCCATGGGACATCACCAACGAGCATCCAGTCACCGACCTTGTCTTCATACGTTGGAACGTAATCAGAGCTGTTCAAAACATCCATCAACTTGCTCTCATTCATGAAATCCTTCATTCCTTGGGATCCACAATTACCAGTTTCAATATTGAAGAACCATATTAGAATATTGGGCACTTTAATAACAAAGAAAAAGAAAGAATTAATATACATACATATATATTTATATATATATATATTTATTTATATATATATACCAAGTTTTTACCTATAGTGAAGGAACTGAACATTTTTCCTAAGGCAACCGAGAGCTCTTTGTAACTTTGGTACGTCTTTAAGTCTACCTTGCGAAGATAAGGTGCACCATCCATGCTAACCTTCACAAAGGCAGCAATATTGCCACTCGCCTTGTTGTCACTCTCTTCGGAGCTGCCCTTTTGGACAGCTAGCATATTCTTTCTGAATGATCGGACTGGTGGCCAACCCACCACTTGTGCCCTAAATTTCCATTTCGTTAAATCATTTCTACTTACTTTCTATAATTTACAGCTTCAGCTAAAAAAACTACAGTTCTCTGGAGTGCCAAAAAAATAAGAAGAAGAAGAAGAAGAAGATCAAGAACAGAGAGAAAAGGAAGAGTACTTATTAATGGAAATAGGAAGCAGATAGTCTATGATTAGAATATGATGAAAAAAGGAAGCAAAAATATTACGAAATCAACAAACTGATGGGCAGAAAATAGATATTAAAAATATATGTGCATGCTAATTAGCTGATCAGGAATATTTATTGAGAAATTCATCAGGAAGGTAGCGCGGATATATTTCAACGCACGTTTATTTCTTTCTTTTTTCCCATCTGTCTGTGATGTTATAATGATTACTCCATGATTACTCCGAACGTGCAGATTAGATAAGTTTCAAAAGAAGCTTTTTACAACGTATAATTAATTGTAAATTTATTAGCTCATTATTCTCATCTGAAAGGATTATATATATACTCAAAAATCATTACTTTATGATGACTTTCTCTCGACTTCATGAACACAAACTAGCTACATATACAGAGATCCTTGGGAGTTTCCAGGAAGCCACGATAACTTTTGAACCCCATAAAAATATTTTATTTTCCCCTTTAATTTTTAGAACTTCCTTCCACATGATCCAGGCCCTGATCTCTCTCTCTCTCTCTCTCTCTCTCTCTCTCTCTCTCTCTGTGATGTGAACTTGTTAACCTCTTATTTCAATTCCTGATCTCTCAGGTAAATTGCGATTTGCCTAACCCTAATCACTACCACAGCTATGCATTAACATGCTCCCAAGATCAACAACGAGAAAAAGCAACTAACAAGTTTAGTTAATAGATGCATGATTAAAGAAAGTACGCATGTTAATATATGCAGCTTACTTAGCATGATGCTTGGTTGTATCAGCGGTGAGAAGGTTCTTCTCCTTCTTTAGGGTCTTCGCCTTCTCATTCAGATCCATCCCCGCGTCCTTGGAAGAAAGTTTAAGCTTCAAATCCATAGTTGTAGCCTCAGTCTCAGAGAAACCTCTCTTCCTCGCCACCTCTCCTTCAATACTTACTCCATTTCCTGGCAACCCTAGCCTCAGCTCAGTTTCCTCGAATCCCATCTTCTCCTTCTGATCTGACCCAATTTCCATGAATTCCACTCTCTAAAAACCCTTGTCTTTATCTGTCTAGAATTCTCTCTCTCTCTCTCTCTCTCTCTCTCTCTCTCTCTCTAAGCATTCAGTGCTTTGTTTCTTTGTGATAATAATAATAATAGTGGGGTGTTGGGGGACGTTAGCTAGCTAGGGAGGGAAGGATGTTGCGTTTGGGCTTTGCGGGTATTAATAGAAGATGGATGGGTTGCACTGTCTTTTTAGGGGTTTGGAGGGAACTGCGATTGTGACACGTGGCAGGGTGTGTGAGCTGGATTTTTCCAACCTTGCTGGCATAGATGACGACACGTACGGTAATATTAATGTCAGCTTCCTATGAATATTATTGTTGTGTGGGAGATCGCGAGGAGGAAACAATTACCCTGTAGGCAACTATATATAAATATATATATTTATATTAACCTTAATTTCTAATTACTACGTACGTACTAAGGGCTTGGCCTTCCAATTTTTCCTCTTTTTATGCATGAGAACCCAGCAAAGTTTCAATTTAATTATTTTCTTCTTAATTAAATTGATAGGTACGTTCTAGTTCACCTATATTGATCAGCCTTCGATCCATTTTTCCCCTCAATTAACTATATATTAAAGTGATAATCCTTGAATTAAAAAGATAATCAATCTTGTTCTTCAACTTGAGGGCCGGTAACTCAGTTGGTTCGGCCTTGAGTTTACTTTCCAATGGTTACCAGTTCGAATCCCCTTAAAATTATTGAAAGTTTACCTGGTCATTAACTTCAGGGCTCTATAGAATGAGTAGAGGTGTCTACAAACTAGCCGGATACCCACGGTTATAAAAAAAAAAAAAAAAAAAATCTTGTACATACAACGTACAGTACTATGCAACACTTTTATTAAAATGTAAAGATCATATATATATATATATATACACATATACACCATGTTAATGATCTATATGTATGAAGAACTCTCTCAAACTTCTAGACATGGTATGCAGGTATCAAGCTAGTAACGATGAAATCGCATGTCTTCTTCCTCCTCAATCCTGATCTCTTAGATTGATCGATCATGACTACGTACGTACGTACCTGCATGGTGACTCAATATGTCATAAAATTTAATCCTTTCTCTCGAGCTTCGTCTCACGTTCCAATATGGAAAACCCAAATGCATACTAATATACATCTTGGAGAACTATGGCCTCCATGATTTCGTCATTGGGGCTCCTCCTCATGACTTCTTTGACGAGAGGGTACTCTATATATGTAGCTAGGTTTTGTCTCAAATCCAGCTTTTATATATTAAGTGCATGAAACGCTGAATTGCCGGCTTGTTAAAGGTTGGCTCAGTACGTACCGCCACTAGTCTAAGGAAACAACTCACCTCTCTCTCTCTCTCCCTCTCTCTCCTTTACCCTCCTGCTATGTGATTTTTGCCATTATGATCATTATTTATTGCAAAGTTTTCCATTATTGTTTACAGTACCACGTACACCAACATCAATTTATTTTCCTGGCCCTGACTTATCGTATTAATGTTGCTCAGATCCAATATTTTGGATATTATCAAACGTTATATATGTATATATATATATATATATATATATATATTAGATCAGTTGAAAAGCGACAATTAAATATTCTTGATGGTAGACATGAGAATTTTTGTTGTAGCTTAGTTAGCTGCATGCACTGTACCAATATCCCTAATAATGTTATTCAACATTATATATAGCTAGATCAAGTAGTGCTATTAATTAACCGTGACTTGCTAGATGTATACCAACCATAATTATCGCATGAATTTAAGTAGATGTGACACGTCACTTATCAAGAACCACTGATTTCAAATTGAGTTATGGCAGAGTACCTATCAACGTATTGATGGCCGTCATGAGCATGCCTAGAAGTTTGAACTGTATACGCGCGCGTAAGTGGTCCTTGAGTAGTACTCCTTAATCATTTAAGGCTTAAGCAGCTATATATACATATATATATATATATATATATGTATGTATATCGTGTGTGTGTATATATATATATATATATATATATATGTATATGTATATATATATGTATATGTATATATATTAAGCCTGGAGGTATCTTTACATAAATGTTCAATTAGTATCATCATTAATTTCCATGAATTTCTGGGCCACACGCCATATATGATTCATCAACGCTAATCATCATCAGATACTTAATTGGTCTATACATGGATATAGCTGCCTTCGAACAGCTTAGCTAGCTAATAATGTCCTACGTACCGGCCAGCCAAAAGGAGGAAATTTTTTTTTTTTTTTCTTTCTTTCTTTTTTGAGGGAACAAAATTGAGAAAAAATATTTTCTTTCCTTTTTTTTCCTTAGCTAGAAAAGCTGTTCTTGGTTAGCGTTATAGCTAGCTAGCTAGGTTCGATCTCAGCGTTGTATATATACCCAATATTGTTTCAACAATGAATCGTGCACGTTGCAAATCTTGCAAAGCTAGGAAAGAAAAAGATAAATTAGAAGCTGTGCTACTAATTCTAAAGGAGACTTTGCTTAATATATATAAATTTATAATAGAACCCAATTAAGATGAGTACTGTCATAAAAAGAAAAAATAGGTATTTTTATTAATTAGCTTAGCATTGATATAGAGCTTCAAAATCTACCACATTCCGGAGCCATTTGGCTCGATATATCTTCCTTCTTTCTTTTTTTTCCTTTTCCCTCTCCCACAGGCACATCAAGAAGTAATATTATATATATATATATATATATATATACACACACACACGCTAGGTGTACATTAATGGCGGATTTCATGGCCATTTAAGCTTGATCAGATACGAATTGATCAGCTACAAGGACAAGGGGATCAAACTCTCCGGTGCCTCGATCTATACCTATCATGTTGCATGCATGTATACATGAAAAATAGAATATTCAAGTTATAGACTGCAGGTAACCAGCTTATAAATATATCTACCGGCCTAGAGGAGAGATAGTAGTTCAAGTGCATGGATGTACCACTAGGGTTTTTTCACGAATTCTTTTTTCAAGATATACAATCGTGGCAAATAGTAGACTCATGAGACGAAAATTATTCATGAGAAAAAATACAAACCTTTTGCCACAACATTACGTCAGTAACTAAAACTTTGTGGGAAAACAACTTTTTGCTACAAAAGGAACGTTTTTTTTCTTCGCCGCAAATAAATTTACAAAAAATATCTTCGTTTCATGGATTATTAGGTTTTTTTTGCGGCGACATTGTCTCGCCGCAAATAGTCTTGCCAGAAAAATTTTCCATTCGTGGGTTATTAGTTTTTTCAACGAGATTATTATCTTTTGCAGCAAATGTGGTTCGTTGCAAATACCAAAAAATTAAATCCCCGCTCCTTTCTTCCCCCCCCCCCAAAAAAAAAAACCCGCGTGATACTCTCCTCTCTCTCTCTCTCTCTCCCTCCCTGCGACTGTCAAGCCTCTCCGCCCTACTGCACCACCGCGAACGGTTCCCCTTGCTGTCAAGCTATCATGGGTCTTCTCCCTTAGCCCCTCGCCTTCTCGCCGATTCTATATCTCTCCCTCTCCGTCTAGGATCCCAGGAGATTTGTGCACCTCTGCCGTCTCCAGCCGTGGCTATTGCCACCCTTAGCCGCCCTACGGTTCTCCCAGTCACCAACTGTCACTCCACCCCAACTTCTACATCTCTCTCCCTCGCACGGTCTCTTTTGTTGGTCTCCACTACACACCCCCTACGATTTTCTGATTATAGTGGCCTTCCCCTCCGCCACGAGCCACCATTGTCGCCTCCAGTCGGAAGTGAATAAACAAATACAATGGATGTACTGCGATTTATAAATTGCTAGAAATAGTCCTTTGCGGCGATTTAAGCACCTTTTGCGACGAATTTTAAACTGAAAAAAAAAAAAAAAAAAAAACACCGATTTTCTTGCCGTGGTTAGTGTGGAGACATGTCTGGAATTTATCTTCTCATAATTAATTAGCACGATACGCAGCATTTAATGGTCATCGGCCACCTGCATGCAGTCATGTAAATGTTTCAAAAAAAAAATAGTGAATAATTATATTATATTATATTATATATATAAATACTGTACATGATCATATATGTCTGTCTAAAAATAAAATAAAAAATAAAAAATATATATATGTCTGGAATTTATTAATTTGAATATGCTGTACGTATATCATCAATATGTTACATGTATATAATTAGAAGCATGACTTTTTCGAATACATGATGCATGCGGCCTGCCAAAGTGCTAGAGAGAATGGAAACACACTAAAAAGGCAAAAGCATATGTTGGCTTGTTTCCGATATGTTTTTTTCTGTGCTTGCTATGTATGCATGCAGTGTGCTACGGACTGCTCCCCAATGGGAATTGTTGGAACAAAATCAGAAACATTATCATGTACGCATGCATGCCATAACTTAATTTGACAGCCATATATTCACTCTAATTATTATAAGCTTAGCTAGATGTGCGCGCGTACGTACGTGAATTATTAATGGTGCTGATCTGTGCAGGTGAGATGTTGTCGCGTTCAATTAATCTTTGCAAAAATATTAATGCCTCACACAGTAGCTAGTGTTTGCATGGGGGCAACCGAATGCGAATTAGCTAATTGTAAATATTAATGAACAATTGATCATGATCATGCGTCCAAGGCTTGCTCCCTACCTAGATATAATATTTGCATACATATATATATAAATATATATATATATATATATAAAATATTTGATCTCTTGGATATGGCCGATTTAAGTGGCCTATATATACCAAAAAAGAAAATTATAATGACATACCCATTTGATCAAATTAAGAATGAGTCCTGTAAATCAGATTCAATTTTGAGATTTGTTGTCAAGCGAGGTCATGATATGAATAAAATCCAAGATGGTTTATGCATGGTAGCTAAAGGAAATATGTTAATTTTGGTAGTTTAAAATGTAAAGTATAAAATTGATTGGAGGGTGAAAAGTGTGATCACCTTTAAAAAGAAGTAATGCACACATATTGAGGTAGTTTTGGGATATATAGTGCGTAGATGATGACCAGATCCCGTCATGCCCACTCTCGATCGGTGTACGTGATATGTTCTCTATGAACATAAAATTAAATGATCAGTCGATTGTAATATATATATATATATATATATATATATATTGGAAAATTTTATACACTATATTAACATCTCACTTTCATCCCACTAAATAAAATGTGACACATTTAACACTATTAAATGATAATTTATTACATATGTTTTTATCATCTAATAGTGATATATGTACCACATATTACTTAGTATGATCAAAATAGGATGAGAGTGTGGTGTATAACATTACTCTATATATATTTTCTTTGTTAACATCTACTCTATTATAATAAGTGGTTATCTAATTGTGAATAAAAACTTTTGTTATTTTTCCTTTAACTTTTATTGCTTTTCCGTTAAGTCGTATTTTACCAAAAGGTCTTTAAAACTCTTGACCATTTGACATATAGCTTATTTGCAGAATTTAATAAAGAATTTTGTTTTATCAAAAGGTCCTTAAGATCCTTGATCATTTGACGTATAGCTCCCTTATAGAATTTAATGAATGATCATGTTTTACCAAAAGGTCCTTAATATTAAATTAATAATATTTTATTATTATATAGAGAGTAAATAGATAATCCAATATGAATACTGACCAATACTTATACTTTGCTGAAATTTAGAATTTTTTTTTAATCTTATTTTTTATCTTTCTTTAATCTTATATTTTTTTTTTTTCAGACAAATAAGATATTGACTTTTTTTATTTATTTTTATTTAAATCATTATATTAAGTGCACCACAAGATTAATTAACGCACCTATGTTGTTCCCCAGTGTATATATATATAATTAAAGAATTAGGGTCAGATATTCTCTGTTAATTAAAATAATATTGACAAAGAAATGTAGCCAATATCTATCAAAACTCGCTCAAACTAATCGGGACGTTCTTTAATTAACAATTATGTTCTCTCCAGTATAGTACTACGTACGTACTTTTCTGCTAGCTAGTTGCATGGTTGAGAGAGAAGAGGGTACTGAAGGTGGTGGGACCTAAGTACTGTAAGATCGAAAGCTGGCATGTGCTGAGATTCATCGATCGGCAGATGATCATCGGGCATGGATGTGGCCATGTGAACTTGTTGGGCGTGTCACCCTCTCTTGGTGTCAAAACCCTATTCCATGTGCGCCACTGCAGGCATGCAGCTTCCCACTGTCTTTCCCGGCCCTTTGTTTCTGCAGCAGATATACATCGATTAATGCCGTATAAATCTTCCATAAAAAAACAAGAGGGAAAAGACTTCCATCGACAAAACCTCCCACTCATCTATCATGTTTTGATCTTTACTAGCTAGCTAGCTATATATAGCATGCTCAGTCAGAGGCTTATAAGGGATCTTCTCCAATGAAGATGATCTATAACTAATATCAGTAGTCGTAAGATTGCTTTTGTAAAGTTTTGAAGCAGGTCATGAGGTCGGTCTTAATTGGCATCATGCCCATGATCTCACTCCCCTGATCCCCAAAAATAAAAAATAATAATGTTAATGCACCCAAATTGTCAGAGATTATTATTATCCGACGATACAAGTCTTTTTTCCATATATATTTTCTGTTTTCTCTTATCATTATTCTCGATCAGAGATGGTACTGCTAGCATGCAGCTTTCTGTATGTATTACTGGTCGGCGGTCATGCAGCCGATTAAATAAATAAAACTATGGATATATAAAATGGTGATCTCAAGGTGTAATTACTAATTAGTCCTAGGAGAACTCAGAGGAAAGTGGTCAAGAAAATGTTAAACAAATTACTTACAGATTATATTGGTTGTGATCATGACAAGGTGCAAAAAAGTTCCCCTCTAACCTGAAAGGAAGAAGAACCGGCGGTAACATAAACTTTATCAGGCAGCTTTAATTTCGCCTGTCTGTCAAACACCATTTATATATATATGGATAGAAATTTGTAAAAACATATATATATATATATAAATATATATTATACACAGTTATACAAAAGAAAAAGAAGACTCAAGGTAAATATAAAAAAAAACAAAAAACAAAGCTAGCGTGTTGCTATCTTCTATTTATAATATTTTTTATCTTTCAGTAAGGTCTGATTTTTCTCATTATATTTTGTATGTCTTTAAAGGGTTTTTCATACATAATATAGGATCACTGCAAATTATAAGAAAATTACTTATTTATGATTAGTTATTTTCAGCGAAATGATTATTTTCAATTAAAATAAATTCGTTGTAAATAATTATTTTTAATATAAAAAAAAATAATCACAACCACAAATATCCATTTTTATTGAATGGGAGATTTTGATAACAGCCAACCTTCTATGAGACGATTATAGTATATATTCCCATTTCCACATCAGTTTTGCCGATCATGAACAATTTTTTACTCATGATCAGCTACGAAATCTTTGCTTGCTATGTACCTAATAGTCATT
Source organism: Cyclocarya paliurus (assembly GCA_029856935.1). Taxonomy (NCBI): domain Eukaryota; kingdom Viridiplantae; phylum Streptophyta; class Magnoliopsida; order Fagales; family Juglandaceae; genus Cyclocarya; species Cyclocarya paliurus. Next base: position 34,507,081 of record CM056950.1, on the reverse strand, counting down.
GTATTTGCAAAGGGTAGATCAAATATTGTAGGAAACTCTCGATCGATCATCAATTCCAAGCTTCTGAATCTCTGATCATGATATTTTTCCGGCGACCGACGGACAAGAAAACTCTAAAATGAACGTACGCACGTACGATATGATCTCTCCTCGTAGCTAGCTAGTGTGATATATATATAGCTACGAGATCGGCCACGCACTACAAGAAATCAGGTCTTTTTCAGCGCGTAAAATCGTCGAAAATACCCTCCAAAATCGCTGGTTTTACTCTTTCTCGGCGATTTTAAAATCGCCGCACATTCGACGATTTTAAAGTGACGATTCTGAGAATTTTCAGCGATATCAAAAATTCGTTGGGAAAATTCTCATTTCCGGCGATTTTTACTCGCCGCAATAGGCCTAAAAAACGTCGGAATTAGGGGTCCCGGATTCACACTAAATCGCTGATAAAGGTCAATTCTTTCTCAGCAATTTTCTAAAATCGTCGGTATAATCTATTTGCTGCGAATAAATATCGCCGCTAATAGAATTTTTTTCTTCGCAAATACTGTATATTTGCAACGATATTCTTTTTCGCTGGGAAGTACATTATTAGCGGCGACACAAAATCGCCGCAAATAACGTAATTGCAACGTTTTTATATTTTGCAGCGACAATTACTCGCTGCAAATAAGTATTAGCGGCGATTTTTTACCGCCGCTAATAAACTTGTATGTTAAAAAAATTATTTCCGGCGAAATTATTTCGCCGGAAATGATGTTTCAGAAAATTAAAAAAAAAAATGCAGAAAACAGAATACTACACATATCCTATTCAAATTCAATCTAAAAAGTACTTCCTCCATTCATTCAAGTTAGCATGGAAATATCCATTCATTCAAGGAAAATTTTACTAAGTAGTATATTAACATGGAAACATCAATACTAAGTAGCTAAAATATTAACATGGAAACATCCATTCATTCAAACCCAAAAATTAAAAGTAGTATATTAACATGGAAACATCAATATTAAAAGTAGTATATTAACATGGAAACATCCATTCATTCAAGCCCAAAAATACTAAGTAATATATTAACATGAAAACATCCAATCCATGGCTCTACACATAACTTATTAACTTCAAACTAACTTTAATCACTAAACATCCAATCCATTCATTCAATCCATAAGCCATAAAACTAAACACAATCTGTCCAACATGTGCAATACATTCACATTCAACAAGTGCAAGATTCCATTCCTTGTAACAAAAATAAAGAAAAAGGGAAGGGAGTGGTACCATGAGGAAGAAGGCTAGAGGATGGTCGGTCACTTCTTCACCATCATGCCCTTTCTTTATAACTCTTTTTTTGACATCCAGAAGTTTGATTCCTGCTGCCACTGCACTAAAATGTCATGTGCTGGACAGAGCATGTATAGGTGTATGTGCACATGCATATATGCCACTTCAAGTGCCTATACTGAGTAAAATAAATATACATACCCATATAATGGTTTGATGCTCCACGGAAAAAATGCTATCGAAGACACAAACTGGTAGGAAACTTAAGCCTATCTTTCAGTTGGTAGGAAACTGCTGTCCATACATGGTGGGCTAAGCCCTGCATGTAGTGAGTCCACTAGAGCTCTTGCAACTCCAATTTTCGCAAAAACTCGTGCATAACCATAAACCTGAAGTTCACATACATCACAGATATACTTTAGAACACTTGCACTTTAGCTTTAGCACGAGACCAATTGAATGCAAAAAGCATGTAACACCCAAAAAAGCAAGCTTGGTTAGTCTAGTATCCGGGATTCCAAAGAACCACAATAAGGGTTCAAAGCCCACTCTCACACAAGTTTACCATTGAGAAAGGATATTTATGTACCTTCAAATATTTTATCGATCAATTTGTTAAGGGCCTACTTCAATGACCCATGGTATTATCATAGTCAACTGTTTATGTTTTGTCTTGAATGTGGCCAATTCTGGAATGATGCCATTGACAAAACTAATACTAGAAACTTGAAATGGGATGAATTTATTATTATTTTTGTTCTTAACTGTTACTTTGCATGAAGTTGATATAACATGAAAAACTGATAGTCTCATACTTCCAAGTAAAAACTGTGGAGGAGTGATCAAATGGGATATTTATCATACATTGAATTGTCTCTTGGTAAGCTGTGAGAATGTATTTAGCTTATTTCGAATATGGGACCTCTATGATAGATAATTGTAGAGGAAATGATGCTAGAACTAGTTGTGGAGGAGTGATATTTAAACATTCAAACATTCAAAATATTATTTAGTTTTGATAATAGATACTATCATAGACTCATAAGAGAGTAAATACATTAAAAACACATTATTATCATCATTTTAAAAGAGAGAGATCAATGAAAGATCCACATGAGTCCTTGAGTGCAATGGCATGGGACATGTATAATGAACCAACAGCTAGTAAATAGTGCTGAACTAAAGAGCATACATTGAGAGAGAGAGAGAGAGAGAGAGAGAGAGAGAGAGAATACATTGGTGCCATGAACCATATTTAAGACATCATTAGGCAAACCAGCTTCCATTGCCAACTCTGTGAGAATTACAGAAGCCCCTGGAAAAGAAAAGTACACATTACTTTCAAATAGAAGCATAAGAACCAATTGCCTTTCCTTGGATAATATGCGCCCATGCATATTAAAAACTACAAAAACTTAACTTAGCATGAGTTAGCTAGGTAAGCTAGCTATATTATATGCATAGAGCCAGAGTATATATATATATATATATTATATACAAACAATTCATGAATATTATATATAATAAATAATGTTGTTTTGTGATATATATATAACATTTGTTGAGGAATAATTAGAAAATATTGCAACTGCCAAAATAAACAGCATAGTTCCAATAAATATCGTTTGCATAAATCACACAGCAGATTTTCTTGTACCAATCTCTCTAATCTAGAAATATTGCCTGAACACAACTGAAGGAAGGATAGGGTCGTACATCCATGATAGCAGGATTGGTGTCTTGGTAGAGGTGAATTGTGAGACAGATTTTGTGTCCCGAAGTGACATTTTTAAGGAGCTGGTTGATGATCTGGCCATGCAAGTGGCTGCATGCCCTCAGGTGCAGTACGTCATTACAGAAGATGTTCCAAAAGAAATTGTGAACAAAGAAAGAGAGATTGAGATGCAGAGGGAGGATCTATTGTCAAAACCAGAGCAAATCAGATCAAAGATAGTTGAAGGGAGAATCACAAAGAGGCTCGAGGAGCTGGCATTGCTTGATCAGCCATACATCAAGAATGACAAGTTGGTGGTCAAGGACTGGGTGAAGCAGACCATCGCAACCATTGGAGAAAATATAAAAGTGAAGAGGTTCGTGCGGTACAATCTTGGAGAGGGCTTGGAGAAAAAAAGCCAAGATTTTGCTGCTGAAGTGGCAGCCCATATATATATCATATATATATCATATATATATATATATATGATATATATATATATATATATATATATATATCATATTTAGCAGTCTTCAAATTATAAGAATGACCTAACATAAATTTCTTAGTTCTAGACAACCATTCACCCATTTTTTAACATAAATTGTTAATAAATACTATATAATCAGCTTTTATTTTCCTTGGGGGGCTTTTACAGAAACATATATACCATTATACTAATTAGAGGACTAATTAACAGTAAACACATGCATGTTTGGACAAAAAGTATTAGGAAATTAAACATGCACACAGTCAAGAGAACAAGAGAACTCTAACACAATTGCAAAGTAAAATCTTCTCAAACCCAAAAAAAAAAATCCAAAAGCAAACAAAACCCTATGTAAGTAAGAAATAAATATTTCATAGAATTTGAAGGGGTAAACACATACAATCATTCAGATCCCTAAGACAAAGGAATCTTTGTCAAATATTTTGTTCTTTTTTCATAAATAAACAAAAATGTTCTAATCTTCTAACACAGTCAATGAAACACAGGCTCCATTCAAATGTTAGGCACAAAATCTTTGATTTCATTTCCCATTGTATGCAAAGTTGCAAAGTTACACTTTTAGGGGGGAAGGCACAGTAGCTATATTTTGGTGTTGCCGTCAATTTGATGTCTGAAGTTCTAATTTAAGAATTAACGCCCAAAATTAGGTAATCTTATCAACATAGCACTTCATCTAGTTCCATCAAAGATCGGGGGAATCAAGATCCAAACAATTTCTGGTTCTTTTCTTCAACTTATCACCCCCCCCCTCTGTACAAAAAATTTCAACCCTACCCATCATACAAAACCCCACGCACACAACCCCAAATCAACCAACATCATTTCCTCACTCAGCCCTCTCTTCTCTAAAGTCTAAACCCTACCCATCATACAAAATAGAGAGATGAGAGAGAGAGAGACGGTGGGGAAGAGATGACCTACCGACGAGGACGAAGTGCGTGGTGGAGCAGGACCGAGGAGGCGTAGAGGTCGCGGAGCAGAAAAACTCCAGCCCGTCGGCGTTGTGTATTCACACGGAGACTATAGAGAGAGAAACAGAGAGAGGGAAAGATGCGGACATCGTGAGTGAGAGAGAGAGAGACCCCGGAGAGGAAGAGAGAGAGAGGAAGCCAGTAGTCCCCCGGGGGGGTGGTTTGCGAAACAGAGGGGAAATGAGAGGGAGATTACGGGCGGGAGGGAAAAATGAATTACATCGCGCGAGCCGTAGTCTTAATTTCAAAATCATCTTTCACGGCGATTTTAGTTCGCCATAAAATACCTTTTACTTTTTGCAGCGATTTTAAAGTTAAAAAATCGCTACAAAAACTAACTTTTACAATTTCATCGAAATTTTATTCGCCACAAAAAGTTACTTGACTTTTTGCAGCGAATAGTTTCGTTGCAAAAAGTAAAAAGTGTTGCAAAAAGGCATTTTATTATTTGCGGCGATAAAAACTCGCCGCAAATAATAAAAAAATCGCCGGAAAAAGCTATTCAGAAAACTGGACGAAGTTCAATCCCAACAATGTGAAAATCGCCGCAATTAGATCCTTTTTGCAGCGATTTTATTTTCAACGGACATAAAATCGCCGCAAAAAGCGGTTTTTCTTGTAGTGACGTCGCATTTTGCAGAACCTCAAAAGCCTCAAATGGCTAATATTTTAATTTTTACGACGATCATGGGATTTTATTTTCCTATTCCCTTGGAGTTTTCCCCGATATCTTTAAAAAGATTTAGGGTGTGTTTGGTTGTTGAAATGAGTTGAGTTGAGTTGAGTTTAGATAATAAAATATTGTTAAAATATTATTTTTGAATATTTTTATTGTTTTGAAATTTGAAAAAGTTGAATTGTTTATTATATTTTGTGTTGAGATTTGAAAAAATTGTAATGATGAGTGAGATGAGATGAGTTTGGTTAAGGAACCAAACGAAGCCTTACTGTCCACAAACTAGATCATATATGGTCAAACAATCATGCTTATACTGATCTTTAGCTGCTGCAGCCCTAGCTAGACAGATCATAGGATATGAATCAAAGTGGCCATAAACCGGATCAAATTTGATTTAATGCCTCGATACCTGTGGCTGTGTGAACGCTTCTTTTTTTTTCCCGGCCCCTTGGTTCCATCTTCATGAGAATTATGTTGTCTGGATGTTGGGACATTGTCCTTAAATTATGCCTGATGGAAGAACAAAGAGATTATCAAAGATCTCAACTTTAACGGACTTTCAACTCCATGTTCCTAAAGTTATGTCTCATTAACATTAACATGCAGATCAATTCATCAAATCTTTATCAATTTCAATTATGATCATTTCGATCGTAGTACGTACTGTGATTGATGAACATTAATATCATGCGCAAGTCAAATATTTTTGGTTTGACCATTCTTAATTCTTGGGGTAAAAAAACATGAAAATCCTCGGTAGATACAAATTAACAAGTGTGGCTGTATGCAGTTGCCCACAATTATATAAATATTTATTTAGTAGTGTTGCTTCTGGGGACCTAGCTACGTACGTACCTGCAGATCGATCGATATTCTATCTGCACTACTTTTTTTGTATAAATATGGAGCAGAGATTGTTCCCATGTGAAGAAAACCTAGCTATAGCTAATTAAATCTGATCATATCATGATCAGAGCTGCAACTTCACGTACTACTGATCATCACAATCGAGGAAATTAATGTCAAAACGTCTCAACTAGGTAGCTATATAGCTAGCCAGCCACCTAGCACTAATGCTACATATGCTTCATATATATATATATATATATATAGATTTATATAGCTGAACATGATCTACAAAGCTCGATCCTAATTAATTTTTACATATTTAAAAGCTTTTAATCATGCGTTGATCAGTGTTAACAATTTAAAAAGATATTGATCAATTAATTCTTAAAACCCTAGCAAATTTGCTATATATACGAGCTAGCTAGCTAGCTAGGGACCCAAAATAAACTGTTTTTAGGGAGGAATCAATAATTCAACCGGCCTAAAACCCACTTTTTTGTTCCTAAGAAAATTTAAAAACGAAAAGTCGTCTCTAATTTATGAGGTCGTTCCAAAAAGTTTTCAGGATCGATCAAATGTTCAAAAAGAATAAAAAATTATCAATCAAACGATCTATGGCGGCGAATTAAGGTGATCGAATGGCAGTCTTTTCGAATTAATGATAAATTCCAACAGTTTAAACAAACAAATATATCGTTTATACCTGATGAATAGGAAGAGGAAAAAAAGCTCTCTCTCTCTCTCTCTCTCTCTAATTTATCCCTAATGAATTATATGTCACCATTATAAATTCAAATGATATATTATTGATCGATCAGTACTGTTAAATTAATTAAATAAGGTTTTTTTTTTCACAGTTCACACCAATATGCATGCGCATGCATTTTGAATCTGAAGTTTAAAAAAGATCCAAGCTCTTTGGGGACAAAAGAATCCATTTCTAAAATTCAAATAACACATTTCCAATTACATTAATGGCCAAGTGGTGTGGAATATTATGCCACTACAAGAGTTCAGAAACTCTTTAGTGCCCCACTCATGAAACGGTCAAGGTGGTGTCCAATCAATATATTGAGTTTTAGTAGTTGGTTTTAGATGTATCTAATTACTCACTTGAATCCACAATTTTCTCGAGAAAATTAATTAGAAAGTGTCATCAATGCCCTTAATTGGTTATTCCCTACAGCTTGCCTGCATATATATGATGCTAGGCTATACATAATCATGCATGAGTGGGGCATCACGCCTCTTAATGGCATTGTATGTATGTATGCATGTATGACAAGCTGTACAGGTAGCATGGCAATGGGCATGGGTGCCATAGCATGGTCCGAACTAACACATGACAAAGGCATGCATGCATGCACCAAGCACATATAGGAAACAAGAAAGAAAGAGAATAGAAAATAAAAAGAGTACGTAGTAGGGACTACCCTTCAGGCTTTTGGGCTTCTCGATTCATCCCGAAGAAATTCGAAAGTCCAAACTCTCGCATCCACGTGTGGTATTAAGGCCCACATTTCACCATCAACATTTAATTAACACTCACACGTGTGTACTTCATGCATGCATGTATAGTTTTGTCTTCGATCGTTCCCCTTTCACCTCTCTAGCTTTTAATGAAGTCTTCTACTTGCAAATATTCTCCGCACCGTTTTCGCGTTTTCATGATATATAAGATTTAATGTACATGATTTTTCCTTCTAAATAGCAAAAGTTGTGTGCAAGCCTTGTAATCAAGTGACTTCTTGATCTGGTGCAGTTTCTTCATCTTCCTTGGTCTGAGAAGAAAAACACTCTTGGAAGTAGTACACATGATAATAGTACTCTTGGAAGAAAAGCACTCTGAGAACCAGCTTGTCATAATTCATCTTTGCTTCCAAAATGTACTGGTGTTTCTTCAATTAAGGATATATATGCCCTAGCTCATGTATAGCAGAAGCTTTTTCAAACAAGGTAGGATCCACAATACTGTGGCATGGGGTCATGTGGAAGAAGGGTACTCGCATATATAGAAGTAGTGAAATTGGCAAAGACAGACAACCAAAACCATCAATGCTTTGATTCAATCTAGTTGTGGAGAAAAGTTGGTAGACCCTTGTGTTTCATGTGGTCCATCCAAAGGTTAGTGAGCTGGGTTCACAAAAGAATGCCTGTGGTTTTATTACATGATGAATGGTGCCCTCAATTATGACACTACTATTTGTCCTTTTGTTCCACTTTTTTTGCATGCTGATCGTCAGCTAGCTAGCTATGAGTTGTTTTTGGGTGTGCTCTATCATCTATATATGGTCTTTGTGGATATATATGTTTTCAGATTCAAGAAACAGACATAAGTTGCGTTGAGTCTAGGTACACCGGCACCAGCAAACCAAGCTGCCCCCATTATCAAAAGGGAGAGCTGTCATGTTAGGCTTGTTTAAGAGATCAGTGGATTGGGTGGGAATCTTTGGATGAAAGATCGTTAAACACGTATTTCATAATAGGATATAAATATATATATATATATATATATATATATAAGAGACACGTGTCCCTCATCCTACGTGGCAGGCCAATTTCGACTGGGATTGTGATACCGGACAAAATAGTGATTATTCTATAGATTAATTTCAACAGATGATCAACACAGAGACGACAAGATATTTGTCCAAAACATAGAGAAAACTCTGAATAATAGTAAAATTTAAGATTTTTTTATGAAGCACAAGCCGGACTTAAATAGTTGCAAAATTCAAAATTACGATATTTTTTCAAAAATGAAAAAATCTAAATTATTATATAAAAAATAAACACATAAGTAAACAAAAATCCTACCAAAAATTTGGCCAAACTCAAAATCAAAATCACTTCCAAAACTTGAAATCAAATATTTACTAGTAAGGCAAAAATAAGCATAAATATATGATCTGATGTTAAATAACTAATATGGCCCTTAGTCCAAGGAATATATTAAGATTTTCCTTTCATATTTGTACAAATTCATCTTCTTAAAATAGTACTTTAATGCAATCAACATAGAATTTGGACCTAGAAACACTATATCAATTTGGATTTGCATCATTCTCACTAGATTGGAGAGAATTCATCCTCGAATTCTAAACTTTCTTACCTCGATCTTTTGGATGTCTAATTAGACTAATAATTCTTTTCTTTTGTTGTATCATCCCGATGATCATGGAAAAACTAAAATTAATTTGATCGGATCGAAGTAAAATAATATTGAACATCTTATACTCCAAAATTAAGTTTCTTTCCCACATCTCAAATCCAAAAAAAATATTTTGTATAGGAGAATTTGAAAAAAAAAAAAATCCTCAACTACAAGAAAATCAACATAGTTAATTTTCTCAAAAGTTGTTTCATGATTTTCAAACTTCAAAACTTCACCACCCTTTTCTTTTTCTAAGTTTTATATGTTTTCAATAAAAATAGTTACATCGTCCACTAGGTTATCTTTATCAAGATAGATATTGTAGATTGGTATAGAGTTTCACCCTATGAAAGAATGTCTATCCCCAAACTATTTTTCCACAAAATAGTAAATCCACCCAACCTCATGCAATAAATCAACGAAACCTTCAGCCTGAAGAGTACTAAGAAATTCTAGTAAATCAACTCTGAAATCAAGGTCCTCATAACGCTCCTCCCTACCACGGTACTCCCAAAATAGAGCATGCTTGTGATACGAGTTCTCAAAACTAGAATCGGAATCATGATCTTTCATCTCATGATCACCAATATCCTGCGTCGTTAGACACCAAGTTAACTCTGCAACCTCTCTCTGTAAATTCTTAATCATCACATCTTGAACGCTACGATCACGGTGTGGGACTTCCTCGTTCGGAACCTCCCCATGACGACCACGACCACGACCACGAGTCATGGCAACTGATGAGATATCACCTCAGGAAAGATACTAAAACTCTTATGCTAACTGACGCCGGACAGAATAATGATTATTCTGCAAACTAGTTTCAATAGACGATCAACACACAGAAGATAAGAGATTTGCCCAAAACATAGAGAAAACTCTGAATAATATTGATTAATAGTAAAATTTGAAATTTTTTTATGAAGCCCACAAGCTGAACTTAAGTAGCTGCAAAATCTGAAATTATGATGATTTTTTCAAAAATAAAAAAATCTAAATTATTATATGAAAAATAAACACATAAGTAAACAAGAATCCTATCAAAAAATTGGCCAAAATCAAAATCACTTCCAAAACTTGAAACCAACTATTTACTAATAAGGCAAAAATGAGCATAAATATATGATTTGATGGAAAATAACTAATATGGCCCTTAGTCCAAGGAATATATTAAGTTTTGCCTTCCATATTTGTACAGATTCATCTTCTTAAAATAGTACTTCAATGTAATCAATGCAGAACTTAGACCTAGATACTCCATATCAATTTGGGTTTGCATCAGATTGGACCCAAATGGAGTCTTTGTTTAAATCTTAATCCTTGGCATGCATAAACCCGCCTAGTTTTGAGATGGTTAGAAAGTGGAACAAGTACGTACCAGGCCACCCTTCATCCTTTCCACAGATAGGTTGATACTTGAGTTGATTAATTACAACAACTATATATACATGAAATTCCCACATCGATCGATGGCGTAACGCAAATCGAGTGATCATAATCGATGCAGTCAATTAACAGAGGTGCACAGCCATTGCATAAAGATTAATTCATGCCCAACCTGAAGCTCATTCATTATTAGTTGATGTGAGAGCCAAACCAGGGTTTGTGGATGAAACTCTCTGAAGTGACAATCAAATTGAGATACCACAAAAGTTTGTACCAAGTCTCGTTATGGTTTTGTTGGCAATAAGTATACTCAATGCCTAGACCACAATTTTGTCAACCAGTTCATTTCACTCTTTAATTGCTAGGCCCATGGACTAAAATGCAAACCTCAAGACATATTTTGCAATGAAAGTGTTGGTTATATATATATGGATCAGCTTTTGATGCATTCAAGCAATCATGAATGCGCATGCGCCCCACCCAACTCCCAAGAAGGAAACTAGAAAGGGAAACAAAAATGTGTTTATGAATATACATCATCCTTAAGAAAATCATATATGAAGAACATATACTATATACACACACAGTGTGTGTGTGTATGTGATGCATAGTTATAATATCTAATTGTAAAGAAAAGAGAAAGAAGAAAGAAAAATCTATGCAAGTTTCGCTGATATATATGTTAAAGTTAGCCGGTAAAATGTACCAGCTTCTACAAAGATTAAAAAGAAAATCAACCCCAAAAGATCCCTTCCCATATATTCTCTATATAAGTATGATTGCAGGTTTGAGAAGTGATTTATTGATCCATGCCTTTCCCTTCGTCGTTGGATATATATTTAAGTTTAATTGTTGTGGAAAATCCAATAATATTAATGTTGTTGAAATTACCCATTTCTAAACACTATTGTTCATTTCAAGCATTTTTTTTCTAAATTCTTTAACAGTGAAAACTATTTAGAATTAACTTCAATATGATTCTTTATCTTTAGTTTTCTTTTAATTACTATTTTGCATATATAATATTATATATCTTATTTATTTTTATTATGGTCAACTACCATGCATGCAAGAGACTTGTGATGGTTGGTAAGGTAAGTCATGATCAACCAAAGGCAGAGCAGAATCTCCTATGGAACAAAAAAATATGTTAAAATAAAATACACTTAATTATTCAGAAAATTTTAGGCTAAAAGGGATATGGTGATGATGATGGCAATAATGCTAATGAAGGATGATGAGCTGACCATGCCACTTGAAATCCGACATGTCATGCAGGTCCAACCATTCATCTCAAACCACATGGCACATAGTGATATCTTTTGCCAATCAAAGAGATCCACGTGGGACCCTCCTTTCACATGGGGTGTCCTTTGATTTCCACCCTCGTGATTCAGCACTCCTCATCAAACCGTCCATCCTATCCTAGAACCCAACCGCCAATCTCAACCGTCAATTCTTGGTCCACGGTCATCAATAGCGTTGGCTGTGCTTGTCCCTCCTTTGTCCCCCTCACATTGAGCACCACAGTCCAAGGTGCCCCTTAAGAGAATAAAGTCACCTAGATATTGTCCCTCACCATTGACCCTATAAATTTCTTTGTGCTTTCTCCATAATCTGATCAACATTTCACTCATTCTTTCTTTGAGAAAAGTCTCAAGGTGTTGGGTTTTATTAATTTGTTGAATTAGTTGGGCAGCAAAAATGGAAAGGTCAGTGAATTATGGGGGTACTGATGACCTAATTCTGGAGGCAACTGAGCTGAGATTAGGATTGCCCGGGAGTGATGGGCATGAGAAACAATCATCTGCTACTGCTAGTTATGTGATGAGGAATAACAAGAGAGCTTCACCACAAGGAATAAGCGAGGAGCCAAGGTTTAAGCGCATTTCCAACGAGTCTGATATTGCTAGCAATGGGGACCCAGATTGTGAGCCTCCAGCGAAGTAAGTGATCTGTTAGCAAAAAATGCTCGATCGGTACTGATTTATATCCTTAATTCTTAATCATGTATGCCTACGGATATATAATTATATATATATATATATACACATACATATGTTGGCTAAATATGCATGCATGATTCATGGCAGGGCACAAGTAGTGGGGTGGCCGCCAATTCGTTCTTACAGGAGAAACAATTTCCAACAAAAGAAGAGTACTGATCAGGATGATGGTGCGGGGATGTACGTGAAAGTAAGCATGGATGGAGCTCCATATCTAAGGAAGGTTGATCTCAAGTTTTACAAGAGCTACCCAGATCTCCTCAAGGCTTTGGAAAACATGTTCAAGTTCGCCGTAGGTAAGAACTTATACATTCCTACCGTACTCCAATGATGATTACGATGGTGATGATGCTTATATTTGCAGTAGTACTATATATATATATATATATATATATAAACGATTACTTCTGATCATCAGTAATTGCTATATTTTTTTATCAGGTGAGTATTCAGAAAGGGAAGGGTACAATGGATCTGACTTTGCTCCGACTTATGAAGACAAAGATGGTGACTGGATGCTGGTTGGAGATGTTCCATGGGAGTAAGTTCTCTCCCTAGCTAGATCACCTATCTTTTCATGATACGTACGTACGTATGATCTCTATATATATCCTTCTCCAAACTGATTAAGCCTTTATTTCATTCTGCAGTATGTTCGTTTCCTCCTGTAAGAGGCTGAGAATCATGAAAGGATCAGAAGCTAGAGGCTTGGGTTGTCTGTGAAAACCTGCAAAGAACAACTACACAGAAAACAAAGTCATGGCTGCAACTTTGACATGGAATCTTTAAGCATGGGTTCTGCAACAAGACACATAATTTGTCAGATCATTCCATAATTTTCTTTGTTTTTTTTTTTAAATACTCGATGTTGCTTCAGCCTCTGGGTTTTAGCCCATTATTGTTAGTTCTTTGTAAACGGATACTTGCTAGCAGCAAAGCTAGGAAAAATGAAAAAAAAAAAAAAAAAGGAAGAGAAAATACAGCAATTAAGACCTGTACAGAGGATAAAATGTTTCGTTTTGTCCCAAGATCTGCTTAGGTTTTAGTATGATTATAGAAGACTAAAAATACAACAATTTTCTTTAAAGTTTAAGTGTACGAGTGGACATTGAAAGAAATGAACATGTTATTGACTGCTTCTTTTACATTAGAATTCAAGTAACCTCGACAAAATAATAATAATAATAATAATTTTAAACGAAACATCGATCTTTCTGAGAACTGGAGCTAATTGTTCTTGCAGAGAGCTTCGGCTTATCAAATCTTCACTAAATATGGGTACAGTTCGATTAAAATTAATTTACACCACAATTCCAGAAAGAGAAAGATCTTGCCTCTAGATAAAAGATTGGAACGAGCTGGTTTTTCCAGCGCCCGCATTGAGTCCATTGACATAATCTAATATTGCTGGTTTGAACCTGAACAGTAGTATTATAATGCGCGCAGCAGAAATGAAGTATTTTTCAGACATTTAATCCATTCAGACGAGGAAGTGAAACTTCCAGATCAGACTGCTGAAAATGATCAGCTTCTAGATTACATAATTACTTGAGGCAGAATATGCTTCCCCGCAAGTGAAAATTAAAGCTGCAGGCCCGCATATGAACCATCATCGCCATGACAATTAGCAATTATATAGCCCGATGCCAGTTCCAAATATGCATAGAAAAACTACCGATCAGGGTTTACAGATTTTTTTTTTTTTAAGGCCTGAACTAATCCTTAATGCAATAGCTAGATGCAAAAGAACCAAGATTGAAGCGGGAAAAAAATGCATGTTTGGGTCAATACCCTTTTGGAAAGCAAAGCCTAATTGTCAAAGTTGAACTACCTTTGATTAAGATGCCAAAACAGTGTTAAACTTACAAAAATATGAACCTTTTATTTCAGGAACAGCATTTTACAACGAAAAAATTGACAAATAAATCGATACATGAGGCTAAACTTTCTATGGTAACTAATAGAGTTTGGAAAGAATTTACAATGGCTAATTTCTAAAATCATGGTATTGCTGATTTTGTATTTCATTCTTGCTGATTTTGTGCTAAGTGTGATCTGTCAATATACAGGTTGTCAGGATCCAAAAATTGGTCAATTCCATGAATGCATTGGTATTTGGAAGGGCTTGCAGATTACTTCATGAACATCTGCAAAAGGTAACCAAAGTTGCAGATGATAGCTAGATACAGCTAATCTCTCAAAAGAATGCGTACATAGACAGCAACACATACCTCCTTGTAAGTTACGAGTACTCCTACTATGGTTACTTGTATTTTTTTAAAAATAAAAATCAACAATTGACATCCCAATGAGACCATTTGATCAAAATCATGAGTCGTGCTACATAAGTTATAAAAAAAATTTTATGTTTTCTGACTTTTTTATTCATTTTTTTCATATCTTTAAATATATTTTTTTTAAAAATCACAACAGTATTTAAAAAATAATTCCTTAATTGATAAATAAAAAATTAAAAAAAAATCATGGGGACCCAATCGTCGTGATGGATCTCGGTGAGTTTAGAATTATTCAAGTCATATATGACCCATCGTATTGTGTGCTAGCTAGTAATGTCCATTATTCCTCGTACGCTGATGTGGATGTTCTTTACTGGTCCAAAGATTGAAAACTAAAACGAATATGACAGTCTGTATTTTTCATCAAAAAAGGCAGGGATTTCTTTTCTTTTTTTTTTCCCCCTAGGCAAAATGGCCGGGATTCAACTGTTCCAATGAGAAGAGAAGCAAGCATATGTCTTGCTTTTGAGTTTCAACGTGGCCAATGACCTTTCCTCTTTGCCACACAGCGCCGCAAAGGGATATGGTACCCTTGTTGTTCTTTTCAGTCCTTGTGGCTCAAGCTTGGTCGGTGAGGCCCCAACAACTCCCGGTACCCAAAAACATATTCATCTTAGCCGGTCAGAGCAACATGGCCGGACGTGGAGGCGTGGTTAACGATACAATCACCGGCGTCGCCACCTGGGACGGCATAATCCCCCCCCAGTGCCAACCCAACCCTTCCGTTCTCCGGCTCAGCGCAAACCTCACATGGGTTTTAGCCCACGAGCCTCTACACGCGGACATTGACGTCAACAAGACCAACGGGGTTGGACCCGGCATGGCTTTTGCTAACGCGGTCTTGGCCAAAGACCCGACCTTTGGTGCCATTGGTCTGGTCCCCTGTGCAATCGGAGGGACCAAGATAAGTGAGTGGGGCAGAGGAACATTCCTTTACAACCAGTTGGTGCAGAGGGCTCGGGCTTCGTTGCAAGATGGCGGTGGCAGTACGATTCAAGCGCTTCTTTGGTATCAAGGGGAGAGCGACACAATTCGTAAAGAAGATGCAGAGTCATATAAGGGAAAGTTGGAGAGGTTTTTCATGGACCTCCGAGATGATTTGCAGTCTCCCACGCTCCCAATAATCCAGGTAATGCACGTATGATTTTGTCCTGAAGCTCTTCAATGAATGTTTTTGTTTGTCAAATTTCTAGTTTTCGCTTTCTTCAATTGCCAATCTTGCTCCCAAATTTGGGTCATAATTTGATGTTATGTTAGTTCGATCTGCAAATGGGCTGGTTGCTGATGGACTACTTAAATTAATCTTTTCTTCTTTTTATGTACCCCACTTTTGGGAGTAATAATTGATAGTGCAGAATAGTCCCAGTACTCCATATTCTGCAGCAATCTAGTGATTACAAGTTTTGACAACTTCTAGGCCACAACCCAACAACAAAGCGCTGGGAGTCGCATTAGGCCCAAAAATAGAGTTTTACACCATCCAATCATAATTTGACACGTATAAATTTTAAAAATGTAAAATAAAATTAATTATAAGAAAAAATAGAATTAGTTGTAGTTGTCCCCTGACCCCTCACCCGATTCCTGTGTTTCTCCCCCTCTCTCGATAATATATAGCCGATTCCTGTGTTTATAAAAAATCTAATTATTCCGTAATACTTGTCAAAGTTGACAAATTAATTTACATGACTGTTATAATAGATGAGATTTATTTTATAATAAAAATAATTTTATAATTTAATATATTATATAAATTACGTTAATTTATATAATTGTAACTGTTTGATTGAATTTAGCAAAATGGTATTAAAGACTCGGGAGAAATTTGGATGGTGAGTTAAGATGAAATAAATTGAAATAAAAGTTAAAAAAAATATTATTAGCATATTATTTTTTAATATTATTATTATTTTAATAATTTAAAAAAATATTTATTATATTTTACGTAACGGGACATCGATTACCAAATCTTCTACGGTTCTACCCCCATCTTTTTATATTTCTATTTCTTTATATAATAAAATAATACTCATTATGTATACACACAACTGTGAAATAACGTTGGAATCTTTTGGGTAGGTGGGTCTGGCGTCGGGATCTGGACCTTTCATAAAGATTGTTAGAGAAGAGCAGATGGGGATTGACCTCTTGAACCTGCGAACAGTAGACGCCAAGGGTCTGGCTCTTGAGCCGGATGGTCTGCACCTAACCACGCCATCCCAAGTTCGACTAGGCCAGATGTTGGCCGATACATTCCTTCAGTTCTTGCCCAGTGGCCCCATTGTCAGCTTCACTTACAGTGGCAGTTCTGCAAGGTGTTCTACTTTTATTGTTGACTTCTTCATAGCTCCATTGTTAAGATGTATCAAAAGGATCATCCTGCTAAATTAATAAGCATGTCTAGCAAAAGAAATTGTACGAGTCATATGAGCAGGGGTCGAGTTTTTCTGTCTTATAATTAGTTTCTAGCCCAAAAAATCAAACTTCAAACAGTTCTTACAAACGTTTTACATCAAAAAATTGTTTTGTTTCATGTCAAAACAAGAGGAGGGCACATTTCTGGCTGTATTTGAACTATGTGCATGAACTAGTGTCTGCTTGTCCGGGTAATTAGACAGCAGGGTGGGCTCCATTAATATTGACAAAGGATGAATATAACCAACAGAAGTAATATGCTTGCATGTAATAATAAACCAATCAACAGCAATCCAACTGCTCCAACAACTTTGATACAGGTGGAAAATTGCATGAACATAGAAATTGCCCATGTATAAATCAGCTTGCAAGTTCATACTGTAAGAACATGTCAATTATAGAATAATTTAAAATACAAATATTTTTTATGCAAACTGATGTGGCAGGCCACCACAGCAGTGGTGTATAACAATAAAAGAAAAAGAAAATCTTCTTGTCTCTAGGAAACTAGTAATGCTGCCTATGTGGAGCTGGTCAGGACTCATCTAAGCTCACATAAATATTACAATGCGTATACATATTTGGTCAACCAATCCATTTTTTTAACTGTAAGCAACTAAACTAAACATGCAGACTCTTAATGCTGCTTTTCAAACAGTTACAGTGACAATACTCAATCGAAGTTTCTTGGTTGAAATTATATTAAAATGGAAAAAGGAGAAAAAAAAAAGGCTCGGGAGAACATATGGTATCCTGATTCATGCATTAACTAAATGCAAAACATGTGAGTGACCCAAATTTTAGTTTTTCCGATGCTTATTTTCCAGAAGGCCTGCATGACATGCAATAGTCCAGTTAGGTCTCAGCCATTTTGAGCAATTAAAACACCACGTGATAAGACTTCAGTTCAAGTATCCCAAACCCATCAGAGCAGATTTTAAAGTTCATAGAGTTTCTTGTTCTAAAGATAAACAAATGTCTCCAGATGCAGGATATATCCAAGGCCGTGGATACATCATGACTTCTAGTAAATATTTGGTCCACTGAAGCTAGGCATGAAAAATTCATCGATGGTACAAGCAACAGCATTTAGATACTGAAGTGGAAGGTAGAAACAAGTTTAAATTGGGTGGATTAGGGCCCAAAGTCCAATGGCCAGAACCATATCATAGTGCATTCTAGAGTAATTAATAAATCATAATCTTTATAAGAGATGTTTAGATCTCAAGACAAAATTTCCTCACATACACAAGAAGGGTTTGAAGAGAAATACAGAGCTGCAAATAATCTGCACTTCATGTAAGATGCATATTGTAGGCCACAAATACTCAACATATTCTTTGGAGATCTTCCAGAATATTAGGTGAAATGAGAAAAATAAATAGAGAAATTACACCATTGGCACCAATACCTAAAGATCAGCATCACAAGCACTTAGAAAGGCAAAAACTTATCAGCAGCCATTAAATTTGCATCCATCCTGGCATCCTGATCATAAAGAGACCCCATTCGTGTATCCAGGATTGCCAGTTGGGACTTCACCCATGGTGGATTGTACCTGCCTTCTACCCACAAAGCTTCTCCAGTATCTTTGTGCTTAAAATCTGGATATTTTGGGTTTTTCTGTCAACAAAAGAAAATTTCAATAATATGCTTTGGAAGCAAACATGAACAAGAAATTAGTTCAATGATGCTAAAATTTCAGGTCCACAGAGAATACATCCAGGAATTTTCCAATATTGTTATTTAATAGAACGAACTATGTCATTATAATATGGTTCAAAGAATTATATTTAACATAGCATTTGAATCAAGCCAGTACATAGCCGAAAAAATATATATCCACACTTTTCAAGCCAAGAAAAGCAACCTATTGTTTATGCTATTTATGGATCCATTATGCTTTCCATCTTATAATATTCACCCGTTGTATTTTCTCATTAAAACAACACCTGTTGTAATTTTCATTTGGCCATGTAAATTTTGTGCAGATTACATCAAAGCATATCTATTGTTCTCCTCATTACATCCTACGGTATAAGCACATGAACATGTATAAGAGATCCAATCTCCTAAATGGAGAAAATTTAAATGGATTTAAAGTTAGTACCTTGTTCTTCCTATTATCCCACCAATCCACTGGATTAGCAAAGAAGGCTTGCCATAATTCTTCAACAGAACCAACATTGCTTGCAGCATTATTTCCAAACTTTTTCCCTGCAAAAATAAAGGAAACATGTAACAGGGACATTCAAACACAAACAAAACTCTTCTCAAATTAAGAATATTTCTTGCCTGCCATCACAGAATTAGATTCACGATCATTCAAAGGGAAAGATGAGAAGCCCCTTTCAACAAAATTCAGTTGCTGAACAACTACCTGCAAAAGAGCTAAAACTATCATACTTTTTTTTTTTTTTAAGTAAAAGATAAATATTATATATATGAATGAAGTAGACAAAGCCCTTATACACAGGAAGTATGCAAAAGGAACCCTAATACATTCTAAAAGCAATAAATTAAAGACAAGAAATCGTGAACATTATCCCCATGCAATACAATGGCAGAAAACCAACACATTAAAGTGTGGAGAAAAAAATTCTTCAACTCGGCCATTGTGCATTCCTTATCTTCAAAGCATCGCGCATTCCTTTCTGACTAAAACTATCATAATTGACTACGGGCAAACTGAATGTGAAGAGGGAATGACCTTTGGTTATGAATATAAAATAAATTGAGAAAACCTTGTAGTACGTCTGCTGTCTTCCATCCTCGCTATCAACTGTATCTGACACCAGGCGACCCGATATGTATATTTGCTGGCCTTTCTCCACATGCTGAAAAGCAATATGCGCTAGCTCATCCCAAAACGTCAAGTTTATCCTGAATTTAATTACATCACTGTCATTTTCAAGAAAGCTATATGATTTGAACCCCAATTAGCACTGAGCCATTGACAGTATTCATATATAGATGAGTTAGTTTGTTACATCTTAAGTCTTAACGAGATCAACAAGGCATCAGATAACAAAAAATTGTAGTAAGCAAAACACGCACACGCACCCAAGCCAATAATGTCTAACAGAGTGACCTTGAGTTGCCGGTCAGCATGCATTCTAGATAAGTAATCGACTCATTTCCTAGTTTCATATTATTCCATTTCTCAATTGAAAATTTAGAAACTTCTCTCTTTCTCTTTGTTTTTGTGTCCCAAACTATTAAAGTTTGAAAATTGCCACACGAAACCCCTAAAGTGGAATTCCCAAAAACCAAAAAATACCAAGCAAATCATGGTCCATATATAACTCGCACCGATAAAACATATAATACACAAAAGTCCCCAGCCGCCACCCATTTTGAGCACTCGACATTCAACTAATTTCCACCACTTAAGAACCAAACTGCATTATGAAACCAAAAAGTCACAATTTACAGTGCCAAATTTTAAACCCAGAAACCATTTTACAATGAAAAATGGCGACAAAACAATTTAATCCTGTCCATAAAGAGAAGAGGATGGATGATAAGGTTTTACCAGGAGGTGAGGGAGGAGGACTTCTTGACGGCGAGGCGGGTCCAGGCGAGGGCTTTGCCAGAGGGTAAGTGCTTGATCTCGACTTGGGTGCCGACGATGCCTATGAGGTGCACCGTGTTACTGTGCTCCTTACTCCACGGGATCTCCGCCGGCCTCGGGAACGCCACCTGGGTGCTGTAATTGTACTGCTGCTGGTCGTGGTAATCCACCGAGCATCTCAAGCGCAAGCACCGATTGGTGGATGAAGATGGGAGCAGAGAGGGTACACTGAGGTTGGCAAATTGGGTTTTGGGTATTATGCAAACGAAGTTCCTTGTGGCCGCCGTTCTAGTGGTTGTGGATGAATATGATAATGGTGGTACTGGGGATAGCAGCGTTTGATTCAACGCCATTTTTTGTAATCTGAAAGTCTATATCTATTTCTATCTATCTTTGTGGAGAATTCTTGCTTTCTATCTCTTATCGCTATGGTCTTCTCCGTGAGACCGCGCGCCTAGGACGTGCGTGCAAACTGCAAAGTGTGGTGACGACGGGGGGATTTTGTGACCTCCTTTGCGCTGATGCAAATTTTATGTCGAGTACGAAGATAATGATATCTCACGATTTAATAATAGTTAATAGAATAATCATTTTTAATAATTGTGGATAAGAAATTGGACCAATAGACCTCCACAAGCCCAGTTTTTTTTTTTTTTGAAGAACCACAAGCCCAGTTATACAAACAATAGATGAGCTTTCTTGGGTTAGCATTTGCAGCTAGGAATTGGGCTTCTATCTAAATAATAACAATAATAATAATAATTTTGTCAAAGAAAGATAACAATGCTGTCCGTTTCTAATATTTAGGTATAGTAAAATTTTTTACTTATTTCATTTTATCACATCTATTTAGTCTTATTTCAATATTCAAACAAAACAAACACGAACACTTTTTCAATTTCAAATTTTCACCTTTTTTTATTTAATTATTGTCTAATCATTATAATTTTTCTAAACTTCCAAACAAAATATAAAAAATAATTCAATTTTTTCAAATCTAAAAATAAAAATTATATTAAAAATTATATTATGATAATATTTTAACTTTATAATATTTTTATACAATTTTTTTTTCTCTCATTTCCCAAAACCCCATAAAACATATTAACTCAAATCATTTCACTAATATTTATAAACTATTTCACTATTATTCACAAACTATTTCACTACTATTCAAGATCATCTTATCTCATCTCACTATCCAAACGAAACTTTAGAAAGAACAAGTGAGTGGTTGTGAACAATACAAACAGGGGTAAAAACGATGACATTGGTTTTCTTGTTTAATATCATTATTTCATAAGAATTCTAAATCTTAAACTCAAAATTTGGAGTTTGTCAAACAACATGCTGAATAACATGTTGCTTAGAAAGTATAAATAAAAACCTATTGAATAACATGTTGTTAAGATCCTCCATCATGAATAAAGATTGTAAGAACTGCGTCTAACATAGGTAGGGATATACTATTTGGTAAAAGACTTGGCCATCTCATCCACTTGAGAACACATGCATAAGGGAAGATTGTATCGGGTTAGCAAGGCGAGCAAAGGCAAGGACGAACAAAGGGTAGGCTAGCACGATGCTGGACGAGCAAGGATGAAGGCGAGAAAAGCATTGGGTGAGCCAAAAATAGGCGGGCATTGCATCGGGCAGGCAACGAGATAGGCGAACAAGGTATTAGGCAAACTGGCAACAAGCGAACAACATGCAAAGTGATACAAGTTCAATCAAGTGCTTAGAACACGTTCCCCGCAGGCTGCTACTATGAGTCCGAGCTAAAGCTCAAAGTACATTCCCCGCGCTGTGATGAGAATCCAAGCAAGTGCTCGAATTCTGTTACCCCATGTCTTGATAAAGGCTCGAGCAAGTGCTCAAAAATGACTTAATGAAATCCGACCATCGTTTGCAAGAAGGATCATGAACTTCACACTTCACCACAACCATCAATAGCTGGCTTCAAAAGCTTTATTAATATGTTTTTTACAGTCACAAAAGGCAATTAGAAAGGGCCAATGCCATTGGAGGAACTCATCCCTCCTTTGCCAAGCACCTGGTTCACAACAAAGCACATACATCATTGTCATCTCTGTTTCTTCCTCAATCCGGCATACATTTGGACCAACGGATGCCTGCCGACCAACACACTAATCAGGCTGAAAGTGAACAGTGAAACTTGTGAAGACATTTCATCCTTTTATCTCCTTGCCAGCCATTTATTTTCTCTCACTTTCTGATTTCTGAAGCCCTTTCTCGAGTTACTCTCTCTCTCTCTCTCTCTTTCATATGTTCTGTGATCAACCTAGAAAACCCTTCCTCTCTAAAACCTCAAGCACACACATACTTAGATGCTCAAAGTCATCATCAATCTCGACTTGAAGATCCGCTAACCTACAACTGACCGAAACCCAATAAATATTCAATGCTCGAGGTACGTGTCTTCTGTAATGATGCTTTCAATGTGTGCTTGATGGTTGTGGACTATGCTATTGTACGTTCAATCCAAGTTTGTAGCTTTTATATGCTATTGTACGTTCAATCCAAGTTTGTAGCTTTTATATTGCTAAGAGTAAGCGAGTGATGATGCCAATTTCCTAGTTCAATCTCACGTCGATAACAAGAAGAGGACAAAAAGAATACAAGCATAGAATCCCTCTCTATAAAGGATGGAATCTCTCCAAGAAAATAAATTAAGTTCCTGACGTCTCACCAGACTAGTCCCATCTCAGGATCAAACATGTAATTTCATTAATCATTCAAAAGTATCTTTAATTGTACATCCTTTGATCTTTAAATAGCCAACAAAATAGAATACTACTCTAATTAGGAAATACTTATATATTGCTATCTTACTGGCAAGTTATCTTGCGATTTTCCAAATCGCGTATGAAGGTCATTTACGCAATCTATGGTCTTACCTTGCACTTTGCATTGGGTTTTTCCATATCTTGTAAGTTGATTTTGAGAATGATTTTAGTGTTGTATTTCGTATCTTGAGATGATATTTTTAATCAATGCTTGATGTTTTAACAAAGTGGTATGCATGTGTGTGATTCATAACTCTAAGCTGAGATGAGGAATTATCTCACTGGAGATTTCCTTGTCACTTAGGAGCGTGTGACAATGGAGTGACATCTTCTAGGTTGATTCTAGGCTATCAACGAGCTCAAGCAAGATTGTAACGATCTCAAGTCAAGTTGTTGCCTCTCGGCTGGCAAAGGCTAGAGAACACTTTTGGTGAACAACAATTACCCAAAACCAAAGCTATTCTTGAGATGAAGTCACATGGGTGGTCGTTACCTGTGGTGTGGTAAAAAAGGCCAATGTGTGTACATGGTTGTTTTAGAAGAGACCGTGGTGCATACATTAATAAGGAAATGGTACTTAGATGATTTTATGATTGTGGGAGAACTTGGGGTTCTCGATGGTTTTATGGATGTATAGAGGATCTGTGGCTCTCAGGCTTAAGATATTTTCATTGACATTAGGAATTGGATGCTCGATTGTTTATTGTGCTGAGGGAATTATATATGTTGCTCGGGTTTTTGTAGTTTAGAGATTCCATTTATGTTTATGTTGCTTGAAAATTTTCATGGATAAGTTAAATAACTATTTCTCGAGTTTCATGGTTGTTCCAAAGTTTCATATATGTTGATTAGACTCTTTGATGTTGTGAATTTATATATTTATTGCTCGGGGTTTCACATCACCCTAAGGTAATGTATTGGTGTTGCCCGGGTTTCTTATCTCCGTAAGTCTACATTTGTTGCTCAGATCCTTACATTTTATACTTGTATATTCATTGTCATTACATGCATTTGATGAATTGTCATGGTTTTTAACTTATTGAAATGTCTCGAAATCTCACTGTAGTAGTCTTACTACGATTTTGCTTTTCAAAAATGTAGACTTTGATGTAAGTGTGGGGGATGAGGGTGTGTATGATTAGGACAATCAAACACAGCTTAAGGAGTGAGACGGTGCTTGTCCCCATTTAGGTTATCTTTCTGTTGATGATTATTTTTGTTTTTGATTTAAATGAAGTTTTTGGACAATTTATGGTTGTAATGACTTTATAACAGCATTGTAATGTTGAGACAAATGTGACCTATGAATGGCACGCGATGCCTAGTTTGGTGTTTTAATATTTTCTCTCGTACTTATGTCTATAGTTATAATACATGCCTTTTATTTTTCGTTGCAGTTTTTACCACACAAGTATGCCAAGCATACGACCACACAAACATCTACATTCATTGGGGGTGTGCGCATGCGGTGCACAATATCCCAACGTTACGGTTCTCCACTAAAAAACAAGTGGGAACTGGGAGCATCACAAAAAATTTCTTTAATAATTTGTTTGAATTGAGGGTTCAATTTATAAATAAAAAAATTAAAAATAATAATAATAATTAAAAATAAACAACAGATAAATCCTATAATATCTAGTGTCGCATGTGCAAATCCTTCCGACAGTATAGATCATGGAAGTATTTGAGTTGGACTCTCAAAGTTTGTTGCAGTAAAACGTATCGCTTTATAAAAATAATATCATTTTACAAGAATACTCTCGTCTTCTAATATTGTTATCAAATGTGTTGTGAAAATGTATTGTGTGTATAGTTACTCGAATAAGACACCCCATCAAAATGCAACACGTTTTCGTGCAAGTCCCAAGTACAGAAGGATTCTGCAACTAAAGTACTATACGATGTTGCTAGCTTGAGAGAGGGAGATTATAAGAGTTACTGTTGGGATTACTCAAGACCATACAACCTTGGAGAAAAGTTATCCATAAATCAACACGCTCTTACCATATCAATACACACACACAGGGAGCCTATGGGACATTAAAATCCTCAGTATATTTCCATTACTTGGGGAGAATATGCCTCTCCAGCAGAACTAAAAGTTATCTTTTTCCTTTTCCTGATAAGAATGGATAAGATTAGGCGTTCAAAGATTAATATTTTTGTATTAATATTTTAGTAAGAAAAAGGATGTGCTGAGAATACCATCTTTCCCGCTTGGTAAATGGTAATTGTCAGGACAGCAAAAGAATATTCTTCTCAAAACACTAATGGCTAATTTGTTAAAAGTGAAATAATATTTGTACTTTACGCGTTGCGCAGACGTAGCACGTTCTTCTTTTTTTTTTAAAGAGTAAATATGAAATTTAAATAAAAAATTTTATTTTTTAATAGTTAATCTCACTATTTTTTAAAATAAATACGAGACACTTACACAACCTATAATTATATTTAACATTACTCAACATCTTGTAAAACCAATCTCTTAGGTTAGACTTGGGTATTAAGAGTACTTCAAGTACGCTCAGAATATATCACTATAATTCATTACTTTATTATTACTTTTCGCCTACTTTTTACTACTATTCAATATTCTATCATTACTTTTTTATTACTATTAACAGAATATCACTTTCACTACCAAACGTAGCCTAAAAATAAAATATGGACGATGCTACATCCACCGCTCCCAGCTCCCACTGGGAGCTACCGTTAGGCATAATTGATTTTTTTGTTTTTTATTTTTTTTACATGTATTTTTTAAACTTTAAAATATTTTAAAAAAATTACAATATTATTAAAAAATACTTCCTTAATCATTCAGTAAAAATAAAAAATAAAAAATTTCAACAATAATATCGAGTGATAAAAACCAATAATTAGAATATCATTTTCTTTAAAAGATTATAAAAAATAAGGCACTACAACAACCAAATAAAAAGCTAGCAGTAGCTCCCACAGAGAGCTGGAAGCCTAGCATTATTCATAAAATATACAGCCAAGAACGCATTCTCTTATTTCATTCTTTGCTTTTGGTGTTGTGTATTATTCTAATTTGTTGACTTCAAAGGGGTGTTTTTTAAAACTGTCATATCATATGACCCATATATGTTTGTGGACCTACTTCTGCATCATCATTTACCTTTTGGATTTTATAAACATAACAAGAAATACAAGAGTTTTGAAAAAAAAATATGAATGCAAGGAAAGACAGATTTTTTTAAATGTGATTGTGGGGGAAATAATTAATAACAAATAAATAGATACAACACAAAATTAAAACATGATAAAAATAAAAAATAAAAAAGATCCCAACTAACCATTCACAGGAAACCCCTCATCAATGGCATTTTATGAGGTGCCCTTCTTCTCCACAATTAAAATTAAGGGGAGGAAAATAGAAGAAAAAAGAAAGTGAGTGCGCGTGAAACATGTCGACTCAATCCAGGGCTTTATACGAGTTAAAGATTATACAGAGGAAACATACTCTATCCTTCTTGGAAGGACCCACAAGCCACTACCCAAAAAAAATGAGAGCCCCCACTACAAAAGTGCTACCATCATTTTCCACTATCACCCCCCACCACTGCTACAAAGAAAAAAAAGAGGAGCATATCAAGTAAGCTTTGACGATTCTTCACCTTTACTTGGAGCTAGGCACGACTTTAAGGGCCTGCTTGCATTTTTTTGGGCATTGACATCAAACCTGTCTTGAAAAAAGCTAAAAAGAAAGGAAAATAAGCAAGAACCATGGCATCTGACTTTGATTGCAATTTGAACCGAGTGAGCAACTAAATCTTGTGGGGGGGGGGGGGGGGGGGGGGGGGTTGAAAGTGACATGTATAATAAGGTAGAGAGACCGAGGAGCATATAATGAGTTTCTGATAGGACCATGGGGGAAGTAGTTTATCCTCTCACGAGAGGTCTATGGAGGGGGATTGCTTTCTGGCTTGACAATGCTAGAGGTGTCTGATGGCTGTGTTTGGTAAATGGCTGATGCCAATGAGATTGGCATGATGCAAAGAGCCTTCGACTGAAGGAACTGCATGGCAGCCCCCACGTTTTCTTCCATAAGCTTAGCTACTTGTCGTTCGGTCCCATCATTAGACCACTTCTCCCACGCTGGTTGGTTTCTACCACCATCACTGCCTTCCTCCTAAGATACAAAGAGAAGCAACACAGTGGCTAAAGGCACAAGAAAAATAATATAGAAATCTGCAAATGCTTCATAACATTCATATTTATAACCTCAACTGATGATAGTGGAATGTCTGTTACAAGTGGTGCCACTGCACCGGCTCCGCCCAGCCTACTCATGCTCAAAACCTGTAAAGGGAAAGGAATTAATAAAAGAATCAAACCAAATTATATGATCACGAATAGCCAATTGCTTGAACACCCCCTTTTTAATTACATTTAAAACAAAAGAGACCAAACGCCAATACCAATCATGCAATGTTTACATCACAGACGTTTAGGGAAATGAACTCTTTAGCACCTTTGGTTTGCTCCATTTTCACTTTATCACCCCGACCCTATGATTTGGAAAATGTCTCTTCCCACTACCCAAACACCCAACCCCCCCCCCCCCCCTCTTTTTTCTTTCCAAAACAAGATAGATGGAGCATTCATTTTTGCTGTCTGAGACGCGCCTATCACATGCATATTCCAATTATTGTAACCCAACTCACTCAATAAGCCTTAAGGAAAACAAATGACACATTCCAAACAGCAAGGTAGCAAGATCACGAAGGAAATGGGTCAAACATGTGGTACAAAAAGTAGCATCTCCAATTTTTCATTAGAGGGAGAAGCCACCATATAATGATAGTATAAACAAGATAAGCATAGTAAGACGAATAGCTTAAAATGAAAATATGCCCCCAAAATAAAGGGCGTTGGTCAGTCAACTAACAAATTTTAGCACCCCATAATTTCAATGATGATTGAATCAAAATCAGCACAAGACAACAGCTAAATTGTGCTAACAGAGTAAAAGAGTAACTAGAAGGAAGTAATAATATAATGTCTGAAGCTTGTTTTGTTTGTCTAGTTAGCAAGCTACATGCATATAGATATATGTTACCTTCTTGACACTTTTGATACATCACTATTCTAGGACCCTATATAATTAAGAGATCAGCTAGACAACTACATAAGTATAACAGAATTTGTAAGGAGCATAGATTACTTTACCTTGACTTGAAGCCTTAGGAACTTCACATAATCCACAATTTCATCAAGCATGGCAGCTCTATCCGTCTACAGAAACATGTCTAGATCAATAGTCAAACAAAGGAAAATTGAATCGTATGGTCGGTCACTAGAGAAAATTTTAAGCTGCAGATTGACTTAGGAAGATGTCATCATGCAACATTAATTAACCTGTTTTCATCCATAGATTCAACATCCATGCAGTCAATTCAATGAAACAGGTCCCTAAATAAAAAAGGTGTAACATCATCTGGGGAAAGCTGGAGCTCATTCTTTCTTTCTCTTTTTTTTCTTTTTTTTTTTATGTTTTGGGGGGGGGGGGGGGGGGGGGGACTATCATTAATTAAAAAAACGTCCTGGTCAAACTAACTTAATATACTCAGTATAGTGCACGAGAAGAATG
Source organism: Cyclocarya paliurus (assembly GCA_029856935.1). Taxonomy (NCBI): domain Eukaryota; kingdom Viridiplantae; phylum Streptophyta; class Magnoliopsida; order Fagales; family Juglandaceae; genus Cyclocarya; species Cyclocarya paliurus. The sequence continues at coordinate 34,477,814 of CM056950.1, read as the reverse complement.
AAACAAGCAATCAGGCAATACTGGGTTTTCAAGCCTAAGCAGATAATACTCTGCAGTTTCTGTTCCCGTGATATGTACTGCTTTTTTGTATTTTATGCATCCCCGTTACCATCAAAGAATATTGTTTTTTGAGTTTCAGGTGATGCACATTGGAAATTTACAATAAACAATAGCATTTTTCAGACGTAAATAGAATAAGCATTAGTAAGACAGGATGGACTGTAATACCTTTGAGATTTCACGCTTCCTGCCATCTAGACAGATATATTGTACACCACCAATCTAGAACTAATTGTTTAATATGGTATATTGAACATATGCAATAAATGTTTCAATCAAAATTAGAATCAATGAATAATGCAATGCCTGAATGAAAGGGGAGACACTGCATACTTTCAAGGTTTAATCCATGTGGGATTTATTGTGAATTCAATCTTGTAGAGCAACATATCATATAATCAGTAGGCCTAGTATTGTGCTGATAAGGAGAGCAGCAATTCAGCACAAAACAAAAACAAAAATTAATGTTTTTAAACCTCGAAAGTTTCTAACCATAAAAAATAAAAATATATCCTCTTTCCCCTCTTTTCTGCTAGTTAACCTATTTTACAACTAAATTCGTTTATCTTTGCGGGGGGAAAAGAATGTGAAACTCATCCCCAGTACATCCATGCACAAACTGTACCGCAGTTTGCAAAATTTCTTCAGAGAAAAAAATGGGCATAATTTAAAGAAAAAGAACATATAAGTGTTCTTTGTCCTCTGAAAGTATCTTATGAGTACAGTGCCCTTATTTGGATTCTCTACGCCAGACCACTGGTGAATTATTGCACTCCTTGTAATCAGTTGTCCCTTTCTTTCTCAATTCAAAATGCAAGAATAAATCCAGGCTTCTTTCCCTTTTTTTTTTTTGATAGCTAATCAAGAAGTTTATTCATAATAAAAAAAGGCATAGCCCAAGTATACAGAAAGTATACATGAGAAGTACCTGACTAGGGTTTACAACTGAAAGTAGAAAATAATGGACATTTAGTCCATTAAAATCACACTACCCTTATTCAATTTTAGGAACATGAGAGCAACTCTCCTTACTTTTCAAGAAGAATAGAACTTCAATAAGAGTGATGACCATAAGAAACAGAATGCATCTTTCTATGAATTAAATTGACGCAAAAGAAAGTGACTGACCTTGTTGACGCTAGGAACCAGTTCCTGCAATGCTCTGACTCTTTCTGCTATTCTTTCTCTCCGCAACTATACCAAAAAGGTGAAGATTAATGTGAACTCGACCATTGCAACAGGGAAAAGAGTAAAGGCTTTTAAGAGCAAATCAAGCACAAGAATCCAAGCACTTGCCCCAAAACAAAGCATTTAAAATGGTATGATTTTTTCTAAATTTTTTAATTATAAAAAAAATGTTTTTTTTTTCCAAAGGCTTGTTGCTATATTCATGGCTGCTATGAATATCAAGCTTACTCGCTCAGCTATGCTGTGTGGATCTGTGGCCTGACCTCGTCTGGCCCGCACCCTTGGGCGCATTGTCGGTGGATGTGGTGCCGCAGCAACCGTTGTGGGCATTGGTTGGCCATGGAAAACCTGCAAAAGAATCATAATTCCATCAATACAGACAGCAATTGCATGTGAAACTGAGATGCTTTTCTCACTCACACACACACACACACACACACCCCCCCCCCCCCCCCAAAAAAACAAAAAAAAGAAAAAAAATTCTTCCACCACAAGAAGATGAGGAAATCTGCAGAATTTGGAGAGACTGGTAATTGTCCCAATACTAAAGCAAAATCAAATGCCACAAGTCTAACTACCTCACGAAAATGGACCCAAAAGACTGAGAAGCCCTTCAATTTTACTAAATTACAATAATGCTTAGGTCAACTGTTTTTCGCTCTCGGTTTGCTTCCAGTGATTTTAATCGCTTTGCGAGTTGCTTCAATCCATAAAGCCATCCATTAATCACTCAACCTTGCACTAAAACCACGGTCACTGCCGTTACTTTTCACTCGCTTCTGCATATGCGAAGCTTTTTCAATATTTTTAACTTCCCTTTTTCTTTTCGACACAAAACTAACAGGTGCCCTCACATGGCCTCTTGTTTTTTACTTCTTGTCTGATATAATACCTTGAATCTCACACAGTTGTTCACAAACCCATCCCCGTATGAGTTTCCCTACGTCACCTTGCTTCCTGTTCTGTCCTTCGGTATTATACAAAAAGAACAACTCAAATGCATAAACCGCATATCCAGTAGTTATCCTCCTCTTCTCTGACTTAAAAATTATTACTACTACTAAGAAGCGAGCACACACCGAAATAAAGAGAGAATTTTGATCCTTCTAGTTGCCGAAAAAATTCCCGAAAAGAAAAGAATCCTAAATTTTGTTAACCTGAGACTTCATATAGAACCATTCAGCTGTGTTTGGTTTATCAAACTTTCCTGACTCAAAAAAACGCCACTTTCCAATAAACAAGAAAAGCATAAAGAAAAAGAAAAGGTAGTATCTTACGTTTTTCATAGAAGAAGCTCTGCCATCAACGAGGTCGTCGCGAAAGCGTTTGCCACTCCCAGAGGCCTCCTCGGGCTTAAGAAACCCTCCCTTTCCCTGGTCCAAGCTCAGCCCCAACGGAAAAACCTGCCCGTGGAACCCGCCGGAGACGTCCCCAGAGTTGAGCTGCAGCATCATCGGCGGAGGCGCACCGCCGGCAGACAAGCCGCCATCGGGTGCATGCAAGCCTCCGGTGTCGGCCGAACCGAAGGTCTGTATGCCGAGAATTTGGTCGAGGAAGTCGTCGTTGGTGGTGGCCTCGGAGGAGGGATGGTTATTCGCCATGAGCTAGGTGGACGGGCTGACCGCTGACAGACTGGAGTCGGGACTTGGCCGAGTCGAGGTGTGTCAGGGGTTCCAACGAGCATCTACTACCTATACCCACACCGAGTTGAGAGAGAGAGAGAGACCCAGAGAGAGTTTAGAGAGAGAGAGAGTTGAGAGTTCCTCTGCTTTGCTTTGCTTTGCTTTGCTTTCTTCTACTCTGTGGGAGTAAACGGAGAGAAGAAATACGGGAAAAAGAGGGTGGCTTTATCCTGCTTAAAAATGCCGTACTTTAGCTGAAAGGGCCTCTTTTTCTGTAAAATTACAACTGTAAAAGGCCTTTCGAATTGGGCTAAAATTTGAACTGTGTGTAAAAGGCCTCGCTGAATAGCATTCTACCTTCCTGCCTACTGGTTGACTTGAAACAGCGAGACTTCATATCTGTGTGTGTGAGTGAGGGTTACAATTTGGAGTCAAATATCATCAGCTAAACAATTATTACATCTTCCATCTCATATGCTCAATTTCGTGGCTATCTTCATACATATTCTTTCCAGCCTCATTCCATTTTTTTAGAGAGAGAGAGAGATTGCATGGTGTATCGCATATGGGTTGGCTTCTATACTTAAAAATTAGTCTCAATGGAGAATAAGCTCTATGAGTGTAAAATAAATAAGAACCCAAGAGTTTTATCTTCTGTCTTGGGTTATTTATAACAAAGAGTTTCCCTTTTCTGAACTTGATATGGTTTCTTGGACTGTTTGTCGTATAGTTGGACCTTAGACCATTCTCATCTGGTTCTTTAAAACATATTTTTTTGTAAATTATAGGATTTGTATTTGGAATTCTCTCTAAATACACGTTCCATCCGGTTCCTCATTTTAAGAAAAAAGTTTAGGATATGAACAGTGGTTCCCTATATTTGGAGAGCTATTGTCCATCCCTAAATCACTTTTTATATATATTTTAGGAAAACACTAGAGCTACAAAGAGATCCCACAAAGACACTAATAGTGTGACACGTGCCCCCAACCTATCTTTTTCTCTTTTCCTCCTTTTTTTTCCCTTCTTTCTCCCCTCATCCCCCTTACCCTTACGAAAGCCACTCTCGTCCCGAGGAATGAAGCGGGATCTCTACCCAATGCCGCCGCCGCCGACGTCTTTCTGGCGTCAACCCAGTACCACCGTCACCCACAAAGTCCCCCTCCCCCGTCGCCGACAACCCACTCTCTTCCCCCGCTACCCACTATGAAAACTCAATCCTGTCTCGCTGCCTATCCAACTAGTGAATTCTGAGGCTCTGCTTTGTTCAAAATGGGAGTCACTTTGGTTCGTAATTTTGTCGTCTCTAATTTTTTTTTCTTCAAATTTTTATGCTTGAGGAAATCCATCGCGATGAATTTCATGAATTTTGAGCGTTCGATGATAACACCATCAGCTACTGGATTGTTTGATTTTTGTGTGTGGTTGCTGTATTTTGGCGTGTGACTGCTGTGTGATTTTGGCGTGCGATTGTTGGTTTATTTGTTAACACTGGACTGAATAGTTCCATTTTCAATCTCATAAAGAATGTGAAGTTGAGCTAGATTTCTCATTCTCAAGTTGAGGTAGAAAATATTTGTTACTTTGCAATCGATGCACATTTTTCTACAAGCGAGTGCTGACCAACAGAGCTTTTATTTGTGTTTTATGTGTGAATTTGTGCTTCTTTTGCTTTTGCATGTAGGGCTTTTATTTGTATTTGATGTGTGAATTTGTGCTAACCAACTGGAATTGAAAAAATTGGCAAGTTATTTAGTTCAAAAAATATTTGTTACCTTGCAATCGATGCACATTTTTCTACAAGTGAATGCTGACCAACAGACTTTTATTTATGTTTTATGTGTGAATTTGTACTTTTTTTGCTTCTGCATGTAGGGCTTTTATTTGTATTTGATGTGTGAATTTGTGCTGACCAACTGGGATTGAAAATTTGGCAAGTTATTTAGTTTAGAAAATATTTGTTACCTTACAATCGATGCATATTTTTCTACAAGTGAGTGCTGACTAACAGGGCTTTTATTTGTGTTTTCTGTGTAAATTTGTACTTCTTTTGCTTTAGCATGCAGGACTTTTATTTATGTTTTATGTGTGAATTTGTGTTGATCAACTGGAATTCCTAAAGTGGACGTTGCAAGGAGAAGACAAACTAGCATTGTGGGGTGTTCATTTGCAAACTTAGAATCAAATTATGTTGATGATGTTACATGCTCTGTTGGTAGCTGTAGCATTACTAGCAACAGTTCCTATAAGGTGCCCCATAATGTTTCTACAGGTTGTATTAAGGATGGTAGTTGTTTCAGTTGTAATGTTAGCAATTGTCAAATACTTTAAGTTGTAATGTTAGCAATTGTTAATAAAGTATTTTGTTGTCAAGTATGTAAGACATAATTGTAACTGCGTAAGTAGTACAAGAATTCGTAATGCTTAAATAGAAAATAGATTTTGTACTATAAAAGTTGTATTATGCTTGTTGAATCAGTATTTAAATACCAAAATAAGTTGTCTCCACTGCCATTACCAAAATATACATTTAAACCCCAGAATTACCATCCAACCACCTAATTACATTAAAATTTCAATATTACAGAGTACTCATGGTTGGGTAAGTATACTATTTTGACTTCATACTCCAGAATATATGTCTTTCACCTATGGATCACAAAAAAAAACTGTTAGTAGAGTGTTAAAGGAAATGCTTGGACATGACAATCTAGTTACACAATTTTATGATACCTCATCTATCTTATTTCTTTTTTAACTTTTATTTTATTTTTTAGTATTGTCTCCACTACAAATCCCATGATTTTGTTGTTTTGTTTCACTTGGACCATCCTGACACACAGCATATTCACTCGTTGTACTGTTCTGACTCAACTCTACTTCCTTAAACTTGCGCATATGATTATTCCACTTTATGTAGATTTCATTATCCTTTGAAACAATTTCACAATGGTCATTACACAAATCATTAAACCTTTGTGCAACTTGATTATTGCTAAGGTCATCATAACTACTCTGTATCATCATGTACTTTCTTTTTAAATCATTTCTCCAACGATCAAGAACATGCTTGGATGGCAACTCCACGACTTTCTTCCACATGGTGAGGACAATGAGTGCATGTGTACATAAAATTCCTCTAAACTCGAATAGTCTACAAGTGCACATCACTTCACATTCATCGTCATTGAAATATACACAGTATTTTACCTATTTTACAAAATATAAAAGATGCTCAAGTGGTCAACAACTTCATACGTCGATATTGTACCTTCATTTTTTTTAGGGAAGACAAACAATTCATAGTCCCCCTAAGCTCTATTTGTACCTCTTTAAACTTGGCATTCGTGTATAATTTTTGAAGTTGCTTCTCAATTGCATGGACCGTAATGCAATGGATCTTTTGTTGGAATGAACCAAAATCAGCTATCTTCTCATTCTCGATCATCCCAGCCAAAGCATTATCATAGTCTCCAACAAATTTCTTCAATGGTGTGGTTACATTTACATAGCCATCAAAAAATGCGTTCATACTCTCGCTACGCTGGGTTGTGGACATTCCAGCTCAAAATGTACCTTTCACATATGTAGGTACCCATTGATGCCGCTCCTCATACAACTTACTCAACCAATCATTGTTTGTTAAACCATTGCTATGAATAATGTTTTGCCACCTTTCTTCAAATTCTTGACAACTCAAAGAGTCATATATACAATTTAATAAAGGGTCTTTAAAGTTGTCATATTGTGAATAAGATCTCATTTTATGAGGTAATTTGAATAAAATGTGCTATAAACAAAATCTATACTTGACCTTCAGAAAAACTATTGCTATTGCCACTTTCATTGCCCTATTTTGGTCGGTTATAATCGCATTAGGAGCCCGTCTTGACATACACCTCAACCACGAGTCGAATAACCACACAAATATATCTGTGTCCTCGTTTGATATAAGGTCACATCTAAAAAGTATCAATTGGCCATGGTGGTTGACTCCCACGAAAAGGGCAAATGACATATTACATTTATTTGTCAAATATGTTGTGTCAAACATTATGACATCTCCAAAAGAATTCATATGTTGCCCTACTTCGAGCATCCGTCCAAAACACATTTTCCAACCTCTCTTCTTCATCTAGATCCATCGCATAGAAAAAATCATTATTTTTCTCTTGCTATTGCACCAAATACTTGTGAAATGGCTCTGCATATCTTTTTCCAAGCAACTCATTACGAACTTTGTTGATATGATTCCTACACTCATTCTCTCCAAAAGTGAGATTCTCATATCCACCCCCTTCAACAAGTATAACTTTGTAATTTTTAGCTGGACGGATTCCAACTTTCCATCATTTCAATTTTTTTTTTCGACCAACTTGATAATTTTTTATGGCAAGCAATATGTCTTGTCATACTCGGGCTTACTGCATGATTGTGTTCGATGACGACATTGGATAACTGATACATTCCATATACTATTTGCTTTACATTAATCTTAACCTTGCAATCTGTCCCTCTTACCGATTTTGGTTGATCAACTTTTGATGACCTGCTTATTGGCTTATGATGGCGACTGTATGCTAAGGTGAAGTATTTTATCTCCCCATAATCCCCAGTAGTCGATGTTCTTTTCAACACTCCGAATCCCTCTTGTTTGACATATTTTGTGTAGTATTCAATAACATCTAATTGAGTCTCAAATATCAAATCAACATTCGGTTCTTCAACCTTTTGATTCTCGGTATACTGAGATCCAGTTTACTCTTGTTGGTCTACATTAAGCAAAATATGATTTATTTAAAATCCGTTAAGCATGCCATAAAATAATCGATATTTAAAAGAGTTCATAAAATAATGCCATTAAAAATTCAATAATTAACTTCTAATCTCGTGGAGTGTTAGACCCTCACTGTTGTGTTCTTCCTCGAAAAATATTAATTGACATGGTTCCATCTTGATTATAGTTATAAAATTAATAATAAAAATATATATATAACAGTTATATACAAAACCAAAATTATATAATTGAATGTGTAAAATCTGTATACTAAATGTGTAAAATCTGAGAACAAGTAAAAATGTCATTTTATCCCTTAAATGATATTTTTTTCTCAAAGTTACTGCCATTACGAAAATATACATTTTATCCTTCAAGAATGTATAAAAATGTCATTTTAATCTCTTAGAACTCACTTTAAATGTGTAAAAATGAAAGGAATACCTGAAAAAAATGGAACTCAAAGAAGAGTGAAGAAACGGGAATACTTGGAACTTACTTTCTCGAACTCAAAGGATGTCGTCGGCGATAGTACCTGAAAAAAATAAGAAGAATGAAGCCGACGATAGATACTTGAAAAAAATAAAAGAGGAATGAAGCTGATGATACAAGGGGGGGAAAGAGGAGGAATGAAAAAACGGAAACTAGAGAAGGATTGAGAGAGAGAGAGACAGATACAAGGAAGGGAGTGGGACGTTGTCGTGTGTGAAGGAGTGAGCTGTGTGGTTTGCTAAGAAAATGCGAGACGTTGTCAAGAAATGTGTGAGATGTTGCGTGAGGGAGCTGCAGACGGGATGGTTGGCACTAACGTAGCGGCTGGAAAAAAAAAAGAAAAAAAAAAGAGGCTGACGTGGCATAATGCCACATTAGTTTGTGGGATCTCTGTGTATCTATAACAGCTCCCTATATTTTATAGGGAGTAGTTGAAAATATATAAATAAAATAGTTGAAATAATAATAAAATAACAGAAAAAAGTATGTTAATAGAATAGATAAATACTAGGAAATGAGATGTAAGAGGTTTTTAAAAATCAGTAAAAATTAAGAGAAAATTATAGAAAGTGTCATTTCTAACTAAAATTTAGAGAAAATTGGGAGGAATCGGATTAGAATGCTCTTAGACTTTTTGAAATGTTTCCCATCTCTTCTCCAAAAACAAGTGGGCAATTTATTTGCAAAATTGTGCTCAATTTCATATGTGGCAATTCTGCCAAGATCTCTTCTTTAGTTGGGGAAGAATCCGCACGAATCGGATTTTTTGAGGAACATATCGAGAGAGAATTGGATTTGGTTAGACAATGTGTAGTTGGTAAACAAGGATCGGTTTTTTAGCAAGGTACGAAATGTATCGTCAAATATTCAATATGATTCCATAAGATCTAGTTTCGTTCAAGAATAGATTCACCATTTTTATACCACATATATCTTATTTTGACACAAAGAAATGGTTTTTATAAATCTAGAAATAGAAAATAATTTTCAGAAATTCATTTATAATAGAATATGAGTCAAGTCTTTCATTACCCATTTTTTTATACCCACAATATCTAATTGTGGGGGACTCTAATAAGTTCTTTCAATGTAAAAAAGGTCCGAATGCGGAAATGAGGTGATCCTCAGACTTTTTGTGGCGATACAAGAATTTCAATATTTGAATCGAATGGGAAGAGGACATGATCAATAGAACTTGGTTGGATCCGGGCTAGGATAGTGGCGCCCATTCCTAACCAGTTCCAAAAAGGTTTGCTCATGCTAGAGGGAGCATCCCCACTTAGTGATCGGTCTACTAGTTCACACAAATCCATAAGAAGTTATCACGGACGAACAACATGCAGGGAAACTTGCACGTGTAGTTCTGGCCGGGCTTTCCTAAGGTATCTACTGTTAAAAACTGTTAAAAAAAAGATATATATCTATTCATTTCATTTTTGTGAAGATGAGGCTCCCATTTTTTTTCAATAGTTATTCTTTATTTATATTAAATAAAATCAATTTTATACTAGATTAAATCAATGAATTAGAATGAATCAATTGATCCATTTTTTTTAAAACTATGTTTAATGGATACTTTTCTTTTAGATCATGATTCTATTTATAAATCATGGTTATATTTCGTTTTTTAGACTATGATTCCATGCTCATAAAACTTCTAAAATTCTTTTCCAGTTTTAGATTTTTCAATAATAACTCCTTACCCCCATTGATTCCTCTCCTAATGGGTGCGTCGCCACTAGGCAGTTCTCTTGAAATGGGTGCATAAGGATGTTGTGCTATGCATGGTTTTATCAAAGCCTTCCAGTGAAAGCAATAAACAATAAAAAAAATCGGTGCCAATTTATATTCTATATTCTAGGCGATTCCTCGTCACGCCTATCTACTGAAGAACTCAGAGGTTGAGGAGTTTCTTTTTGTCCTTCAGTCCGCGTACGCGTAGGGTAATAGTTCTTATTGCTCTGGATTTCGATCTATATGACCTCCGGACGGTACAAAGTACACCTCTTCCGTAGAGGCAGGTAGTAACCTAACCTTTAAGAGTCTATTCAAGGGGGGAGCCCTCTTATCTATCAATGGAAAGATCTCTGTGTGTGGTATCCTAGAAAAGATCGATTGAGACTCCCTCCTCAATCCCACGAAGATCTCTACGTACTTGTCCAGTCTAGGACAACTGAGATCCTCTTTTTAGCAGCCCATGCACCCATAAAATATCATAGGTTCTTCTCTTTCGCCCTATGTCTCTTATCCTTAGGAGGTCTTCCTCCACTAGCAGGTTTTTTCGGAAAACTTCATTTATTCTGGATTGGATGGCAGGCAGGTCTATATTTCTTGGTTTCAATAGGACTCCTTACAAGTGATGTTTCTATCTACTATTATCTAAAAATAATCAAGTTATTAATGAATGGACGAGACCAAGAAATAACCCCTCACGTGCGAAATTATAGAAGATCCCCTTTAAGTTTAAGATTAAACAATTCCATCGAATTGAGTATGATTGTATGCGTGATAGCATCTACTATACCAGGAATATCAATGAACCCGATTATTGAAATTGCTCAGGATACCCTTTTTTAGCTTCTAGAATCTATTTCTTAGTTCAAGATCCCTCTTACCTAACTAGAATCAAAGAATTAGTAGATCTGTTCCGCCCAAAATGGGAATGGGCTAGGGTTATGAACTTATAATCTCTAATATGATGATCGAGTTGATTCCATCATCTCTATTGATCAAGTCGATTCCATAATCACTAATCTGTTGATCGAGTTGATTCCATAATCTATGTAGGCTAAATCAATGCACGAATCTTTTCATTGATTCTTTTTTTTATTACATTGTAATATTTTGCATCGTTGAATGGACCCATTTGAAAACAATTAGATAATGACAAAATTATCAAAGATTAAGAGTCCTTATTCCTATTCAACAACGTACGAATAGCTACTTGATTTTGACTAAGTGATTGATGAATCCTTGCCTTGGAATAAATAGAATAAAATGGATTGATATTGTTGGGATTTGACCTCTCATCAAAGATCAATCCTAAACCTGACGAATCTTTCCTTTTTCTGATATATGAAATATAGGACTAATTTTCATCAATTCAAATTTTTGTTGTAGGAAGTTTGCTCCCCTACTGATGCCTTTTTACATCCCACAGCTTCGGCAGATCGCTTAACCCAAATCATTTTCGGCACAAAAGCGCTCGATCAATGAGCTATTACGCACTCTTTCAAGGGTGGTTGCTTCTAGGCAAATCTCTTGGCTGTCTCTGCACCCTTACCTCCTTTATCACTGAGCGGTCATTTAAGGGCCTTAGCTGGTGATCTGGGTTGTTTTCCTCTCGACGATGAAGCTTATTCCTCATCGTCTCACTGGCCGACCTTGACCCATGTTATTTTGAGGTCATATCTAGTATTCAGAGTTTGCCTCGATTTGGTACCGCTCTCGCGGCCTGCATCGAAACAGTGCTTTACCCCTGGATGTCCAGTCAACTGCTGAGCCTCAACGCATTTCGGGGAGAACTAGCTAGCTCTGGGTTCGAGTGGCATTTCACCCCTAACCACAACTCATCCGCTGATTCTTCAACATCAGTCAGTTCGGACCTTCACTTAGTTTCACCCAAGCTTCATCTTGGTCATGGGTAGATCACCTAGGTTCCTTTGGGATAACTAATCAATCTCGTAGCTTTTTTAGCCACGATGAAATATGTCGGTGTTGATAAAAATTATAACTTTATCTATATTTCTTTCTCTTTATTTTTTTCCTATTTAGAGGGCATACAAGATGGTATACATGGTATAGTTGTAACCCTCCTAAGATATTCCAAAGTGTAAGTGTTTAATGCCTCAATACGCATTACTGGACAAACCTACATTGATTACAAACAATTTTAAATATCGTATTCACATGTTTTATTTATTTCTTATGTGATTGCAAACAAATTTTGGAATGAATTATTGTACTATTAAGATCCATAGTGGTGGACATAGTATGTAGAAATAGCATTTACAAATAATTGATAGGAGATTAGCTTTATGTTCACTCTAAGTTAGGGTGCAACTCTCATAAATATAGGTGTAATCGGTCTCGTTTAGTCTAGTTTTGGGAGTATTTTAGAACCGAACCAGTATTTACCAATTTTGAGAATTGAAAAATCGATTTTGGACCGATTCACCTCCGAAACCAGTACTTCCAGTTTTACTGGTTCCAATCCGGTTCGATCTAATTTTTTTGATGAACTAGTAAGGTTAGGCGCTTAAGAAATCGAGCATGGAACACCAGATCTCTAAATTTAAAAATGATATGCAACAAAAAATAAGAATTACAGTAAAACTATTATAGAATACGTGCATTATTTATAAGAATCATATTATCATATATATTAGTGATAATATAATGGTTCCATAAAATTAAAATTAAAAAGATTTTATATTATATTAATTTTATGTTATTAGATTATTATACATGAATTTTTAAGATTTTAAGATTTCATATTATATTAATTAGGAATTTAATATATAATATATATAATATAAATAAATCATATAAGAAATTATTTATATATAATAAAAATAAAATATATCTATATATATGAATCGGTTCAATTCGGTGTAAAAAAATTAAAAACCGAAATCGATTTAAAAAAAAATAAAACCAAGATCGAACCAAACCAATTTTACACGAACCAAATACTTATGTCCAATCCGGTTCGAGTCAGTTTATCGAGTTTTATTTTCAACCCTAGTCATAGGACTACTCTTCTTTTTGGATGGGGATAAAACATTACCACATCAACGACCCAACCTCATGAGATTGCAATTATTGATACACATTATAGGGTTGCAGACACACAAGATCATTTGTTTGATATGGAAAATTATATATACAAAATCAATATACAACTTTCACACAACGTCTCTTTATTAAATAATTGATTTATTTTTAAATTATATGAAATTTATTTAATTTCGAAGACTTTGAATTTAAGAAGTGATATTTTAACAAATAGTTGTATAAAAACTATTTAGTGGTTTTGTAAATACCACTTCTCATTCTATATTTGTCAATATGATCTTTTCGAGATCAGACTATGTTAGGATGTTGAGCTGATCTTAGATGATTTGAGTTAATATATGAATAATAATATTTTGTAGGTTCCATTAAGATGTGTTTGAATATAAATAAGTTGAGATATGTGTTTGAATGTATGAAGTAGGTTGATATGAGTTTAATTTTTTTATGAGAAATTGAAAAAATAGTGAGTCCCATCAATGATTGGTTTGAGATATGTTGAGCTCACTCCAACAACTACATACAGCCTTAATGTTGTTAAGGATACGACACGACCCAGATGAGGGAAAGTGTCAGCATGCAAGCAACTCTAATCCCACGTATCTTATATTTCTTTTTCTAAGTAAGCATATTATAAATATATAAAACAGTTACAGGATACAAGAGACAAAAGGATGGAAGACCCCAACATTCATCACAAATCAGCTAGTAAACCACAAGAAAAAGAGAGAAAAAAAGAGGAATCTGGGGCAAATGACTTGACCCTCACTCATTTCCCACGAGGGGAAGCCGCCTAAAGTAATTTTGATACAGACTAATAAACGGATTGTAATACTATGACCAAAGCCTTAGTGAATTGATTTGTGCTTCATATTACTGGTCGAACTGGCTAAATGAGACTTTCACAACCTTTTTCCCACAATCCTTGGTTAGGAAAAGTAATAACATAGGAAGATATCAAGCGGAAGAAACATCAAATCGTTAGCAAACGACCGCTAGAAACTGTGGAGGCGCGTGAAGACCACACGCCACACTAAGAGAGTGGAGGTTGGTTGAATCTAGAAAATCCAAGGCTGTTGGCCCCAAAAATGCCACATGTGGCAGCGACAGTCTCTCCCTGGTGTGACGACATGTGGATCTCAAGCTTGGTTTGGGTCGCCTGTGAGACGCACTGCCTCACTCTTTTCAACGATCTGCTTATGCCATCCGAAGGATCGGTAGATGGAGAGTCTTGTGGTGCGGCGCTTAGGGAACGTGGGTGGCTGGAAAGCAATAGATCAATGCTTCTTCATGCTAGGTGCTGTTGACCAAATTCATGGCTTGGGTGCTTTCTCCGCAATGGATAGCTATCTCATATAGCTGGCAAATGATATATTTGGTTAAACTATCTAGAGTCTCGTTCTTCGGTTGATTTACTTGAGTGGCCAATCAAGCACAAACTTTGAAGAATGATTGTGAGCGGGAGTTGAACCCACATCTCTGGGCAAAAGACAAAGCCGACGAATTATCTCTATTCCATCACGAGTAATGCGGTTCAACCACTAAATCCATTCTATAAGGCCTAGTCCATAGGCAAAATCGGATGGATCGAAGGTTTTGGGCTTGTAGCTTTCCCTGTCCCCCCTTCGTCGGTTGGTGCTTATGTGGGGGGTGCGCCACCAGAAATCGGGCTTGAAGCTCTTGCCTTACCAACGAGCCGACATGAGACACAAGTAAAGGCAGATCCCATTATAACTCCTAGCCACATGCTATAACTGGTGAGTTGCAACACACAAATGATGGTGGGACTGGAATGGATTGATAGAGTGATCTGGAGCATTATAAGATCCTCGGTTCCACCACCCGTATGAGATTCGACGCCGATCAACTGCTTCGATCGATGAGGGTGCTTTCTCTCCCTTCCCTGAGGTTAAGGTACAATCATGGACTCCATGAGGATTATAACTCTTTCTGAGTTTGCTTGCCTTGAAATGAGAGTTTCTTAGAGACCATTTCCCACTCAATGGATGGTGAAATCCATTGGTTGAAAAAACCAAAAAAAACATAGTAGGATAGTGATGGGACTATACAAACGAGAGGAGGATGGAGCTCTAGCCACCCTCTAGAAGGGGAAGATGAGATTTTTAGGCCTTAGGTAAAGAGCGTATTCGTTGGAGAGAAAAACGAAAAAATCCTATGTATCTTATATTGAATGTGAGTGTCAAGGGTTTTTCTATTAGTTCCTTCCTCCTAGTAATTATATAAATGAGTAAAGCTAAAGACAAACTTCAAATGCACAAATTTTATGCAAGTCTTATATAAAAAAAATGGATTTGTCCAAGAAAAATTGAGTTTTTCACACTTTTTTATAGCATGGTCCAATTTTTTTTACAAAAGACCTGTGCAAGCCTTGTTCATTTGAAACTTGTATATATCATTATTCTATATAGATAATTCCAACTCATACAATTACTTCTAATTATTCATATTCCAAAAACTTAATTTTGGAGAGAAAAGTTAATATTCACATAATTTTCTTTCCTTATAAAAAAGAGTTTTGCTACTTACAACCAGCATGCGCAAACGGAATGCAATTGGCTGTACGTGGCAAAGCTTATGTGAAAGAAAAATAAATAAAAAGAAAGCAAAAAGCTACAAGAATGGAGGTCCTGCAAAAAGCAAAAAGGCTATGAGAGAGAGAGAGCATTGGAGCAGCTAGCAAATATTGATAAAAAAAAATGGAAGAAAAACAATACAAGATAGAGAGCTGCAACCAAATCAATGAATTTCAAATCTCCCCGCATCTTCTTTTACCATAAAACACACGACTTTCCCAGCTTTTCTAATCCCTTTCGTTTTTTTTTTAAATAATCATGTGTTGCTTCTTGTATCCTGAAGGTTATCAAACCCAGTTATGAGATCCTCACACTAGGACTCACAGCCATGGAGCTCGATCTTGAAAATCCATTGACTAATTTTCATGAACCCAACTCCAACACAATCGTTATCTATTCCTTCTTGAATGTGATCACATGCCACTAGAAAACTACTTCAGAGTCTCCAAACCAATGGTTTTTATATTTATGTTCAACATGAAATCATTGCTGAAATTTCAAAGGAGTTCATTCTTTTGCTCGTGTTAATTTATTGGGATATCTTTACCTTTTTATCAAAAGAGAAGAGGAAAATGTACGATGAAGGATTTATGAAGACCACATCTAAATGGAGAAGAGAAGGGGTTGCTCTGAGTGGAGATGATGAATGGGGCTTTGATGGTGGCTTTGTGGAGACCAAGTCTGGAGTGGAGAAGTCGAAGGGAAGGAGTTGGTTTCGTAGAGAAGACGTGCATTTTGAGAATTCAAATAAAACGGTGCGTTCCATCACTACACGAGCACCGGTTCTCCAAGAGCGGTTGCACATAACAATTTTGTATAAAAAAAGACCTCAAAAAAATTTATTTTTTTAGTTTAAATTCCTGAAATTTTTGGGAGCTACTCTAAGCTAGTTCCGCCCCTGGACAAGGTGTCACCGACTCACTTGATTGGTCCTGTAAAATGTACACCCTACAGCTTTGGTGTGCACGTACAACTCGCGTGACTTGGATCAACAACACCTACCAATTGTCGGATACACAAGAACTAGTTCATTATTCTTACCAGAATTATAATGTTTTTGGCAACTAATTATCTGTTGGGGAATCAAAAGCTACAAGCATATTGAGATGAGCAAAAACAGACCCAAAAGTAATTGTTGGAGATCCCTATTAAGTGTTACTTTGGCAAGAGATCCACCGAGAAAATGCTGAAATCCAATGGGAAAATGTTTGGTGTACCAAACCGATTTGGCATTAGTTATCTTCCTCTCTTTGACAAATATGATAATTGCTCCGTCAATAGAATTACTTTACAAATTTGCGAAATATTGATATTATACTAATAATTTTTTTTTATTAAATGTGTGACGCATAATTTTCTCTCCGTCTTGACATGAAATCTTTGGAAATCCACAAATACTAAATAAAGGAAAAAATCATTATCACGCATATTGTCGTCTCCCGAACAAGGCAACACAATTAACACAAGGAGAAGAGGCGGATCTACTACTAATTTACCAGCATACGCCGTTTTCATTCCCATCCCGCAGACGAAGCGAAAAGCTTTTTCTCCAATGGATGTTGCTTTGAAGTCACCGGCAACCAGCTTCTTTCAATTGAACAAGAAACCTAATACCCGGTCTTTTATCCGCTTTCCCTGCCAGAGATTAGCAGTCCCGAGTACGAGATTCACTCCAATGGCTGCTGTCAGCACTACCCAAACCGTCGGGCTTTCGGAGACTTTCAGAAGATTGAAAAAACAAGGCAAAGTAAGCAAGCGTTTCACTCTCTGATTTTTGCTTTGTATTTGAATTTCATTCTCATTTGTTTTTCGCGGGTTGTTATCTATTTCAATTGGGTTGCTGGTATTTTGTTTTAGTTTATATCTATTTTTCCCCGGGTCGGTGATTTGGGTGCTTTGACATTGGACTACCGGCACATGATCTTGTTGCTGTGCATCATCATATTATTAAAGTTTGCTTGTCATCTTATCAGACGTCATTGTTGAGCTTGGTTGGGTATGGTAATGGAGCAGGAGTTAATGATTCCGAGATACCACGGGGGGAAAAGAGGGGCGTTGGAGTTGACTACTTTATGTACTTGAACGGTCCTCGGAGATAATGATTCCGTCCAGGAGTTAATGTTTCATTGTTGAGTGAGGTCAGTCTCGGAGATAAAGGTTGCGCTTGAACGGTTCTAAGTGGTTTAAATTGTTCAAAGGCTCAGACCTTGGTGGATTTAGTTGATAGTGTATTTCGAATGTGGTAAGAGGCGATATTATAGAAGAGCCCATTGCTTTACATTCTAGCTTTCAGCAAGCTGAAAAATTGAAGTTATTGGTGATTTAACTCGCTTAACTTAAAGGTCTTTAAAAAATGTTTGTGATTCCCTTATGACTTTGATGAGCTTTTATAGTAGAATCTTCAGTTGTATGGACTTTTAGTTGTCCAAGATTAGGCATAGAGCACATTGCAAATGTCTGTTGAAGTTATCGACTTGACAATCTTTATCAATAAGTAAATTTATTATTTCTTTCCACTAGCTGACGTCTTGTAAAAGGCCTCTGGCAGTTTCTGGTGGAGAATTTGCTGTTTAGGTCACAAGTTTCCATCTTGCTACTGGCCAATCAGTTATTGCTCAAATAAGACCTCTGCCATAAAAATGGGGTGGAGAATTTTTCATTGTTTTTAGACCCACTGGTGTGTGTAACTACCAATAAATGAAAAATGAAAAGTTGCAGGTTTGCAACCGTAGTTCATTTTAGTGTTGGCATGATTTGGTCTATTCCTGGCCAACTTCGTAAAGAAGATGCAATTGTCTGGGCTTACACTCCTAATTTGAACTAGGCAAAAATATTCTCATTCAAGGACCATGCCATTTTCTAAAGCTTATAACTCCTATTTCCCGGCAGTCAACTCTTTGACCTTTCAAAATCATCCTACAATCTCTCACAATTGCTAAGTGTGTACTTGAAGTTTTGGCATATACCCAAATCATGACATCAGAGGCAATCGTTTCATTGATTCCTGAATACTATTATTTTCACTTCAATACATTTTGGGATGAGCTATTATCAGGTGTTCAATACAGGACTCTATCAATTAATGTTTCTCTAATGAGCATGCTGATGTGAAGGTGGCGTTTATTCCATACATCACAGCTGGTGATCCTGACCTTTCTACCACAGCAGAAGCATTGAAGGTGCTTGACTCCTGTGGATCAGACATAATTGAGCTGGGTGCACCGTACTCTGATCCTTTGGCAGATGGTCCAGTTATCCAGGTCCTATAGTTGTATCTTCTTCTTTTGTCAAGTTTGCACGTCCACTTCTCTTACTAAGGCATTTCTTTAGGCTGCGGCTACACGTTCCTTGGCAAGAGGGACCAATTTCAATGCAATTATTTCAATGCTGAAGGAGGTACGACCATTATGCAACGTCATACCATCTTCTCTCTCATCATCTGATCTTAATACAATGACGGGCTCTATTTCTCTCGTGTTCTTTATTTGTGGGGTGTATTATATTAGGCAAATGATCTAAGGTTTTGACAAGTGTTTGTTAAGCATGGTAATTTGAATGAGGATGTGCCAACTCTTTTTTAATAAACCCTCAATATAGAGAAATGAATTTGATTTTTTTTTCCTTCACAATATATCTCATTATATATAATTTGGTCTTGCTTATCAAAAACAAAAAAGATATAATTTAGTCTAGTAAATATATTTTATAATACAATAAAATATCAAGAACTTGAATAATTGTTGTTAGGATTACTATTGTTGTTGTTTTACAACTAGTCCTTTTAGATGCTGAGTTTTAGAAAGTAAATCGGCTACCTACCTTCACCCATCTGAATGCATATGTTACCACGAAATATACCACATCTCAAATCTAAATGACATGTTTTTACTGACATCTCCTGTACAATCAAGCTCATTTTTTATTTTCTTTATAACATACTCTTGCATGTGATGTGAGTAGTGGACAATCATTTGAAGGGCAAGTGAAAAGCATTCTTAGTATTGCTGCTTTGCCTGTTTTTATCATATTATGAGTTAAAGTATTCTCATCATGTTTATCATCATTGACTTGACAGGTGGTTCCACAGTTATCTTGTCCACTTGCATTATTTTCATATTACAATCCGATTCTCAAGCGTGGTGTCAAGACGTTCATGTACACTGTAAAAGAGGTTGGGGTACATGGTAACTTACTGATAGTTGAAACTTTTAGTTTTTCCATAGAGCCATTTCATTTGCCCAAATACTAGGTGCATGCTGCGCATTTCTGAAGATCTATTCCAGACTAACTCAATAGAGTCCATCCTGATGATTTGGGCTTTGCTTAATCAAACTTCCTTTTTGCTATAACTTTTGGGGAAGCCGACTTTATAGCCTAGGATTAAAATAATGCTTTGCAACTTATGAACACCTTTTCTGATATGTTTGAATGGTTTTGGTCACAATCTTCCCCACCTGTTGAGCTTTGGATTTTAGCTGATAACCTATGAATGATTCAAAATATGAACCCTAAGGGGCGGTTGTGGGATACTTCAGTTTACCCTTTGATTGCTAGTAGACATCATAAAAGTACTAAGTGTAATTTATTACTCTTTAAGGAAAATAACTATGTATATCCATGGCTGGAACTCATCTCAACAGTGAAGTGAAATTTAGTTATTGGACTACTCCATATTCTCAGCTTCATATTTTTTTTTAGATTGATATACATATTTGGAAACAAGTTTTTGTTTTTTTTTGGGAAGGGGGGGGGGGGGGGAGGTGGGGCACAACACATGGTACATAACTATATGCTTTGCATTTTTATGTTGCAGTCCACTTCCAGCTACTCAATTGGTGGATTTCTTTGTTTTTTGTTTTGTTCAGATAACATGAACTTGTGGTTAATAATGAATTGAGTACTTCAAATTGCAAGCATTCCTTCATTTTGTGTAAGAACAGCCATCTGTGTTGGAACTGTCATAGTATATATATATTTAGAATTATTGGAAATCTGTCAGTCTTTATTAGGGGCTGATCTTTAGGAGATTTGTTAGCCGTTTTGGTTCCACGATTTTAGGGGATTCGGGTAGCATCTTACCCGATCCTTTAGATAGTATTTTCCTATTTTACTTTTTTCTGTTTTAAATAGGATTGATTATATTTTCAGTAAGTTGTAAATATCCCGAGTAATTAGATGAGAATTATCATCTATTTAAAGGGAATGTAATTTTTTTCATAGGCAAGTGGAATATTCAATTTTTCCTTCCACAATTCCACAATGTTGGTGCTAGTTTTTAATCTTAATGGTATCCTCTTGATACTTAGATGCCTTGTACGTACTTTGTAAGAATTACTGTAAGCGTTCTAATTTTAGTTAGAGCACACTAATATTTGCAGAAGAGGATGCAAGGGTTTGTCCAAAACTTGGGTTGTTAACCAATGCTTGTGAATAATTGATATTCCTTTCTTGTAAAAATATATATGACTGGCCCTTTTTTCCCTCTTTCCCAAGTCTTGTTTCCTTTGCAAATTCTGGTTTGTTGTATAATATTATTAATCTGGCATTGTGCAATATACTTCCTGTGTACTTGGGCTATGCCTAATTACATGGTTTTAATAAATTTCTTACTTATCAAAAATAAAATAAAATCTGGCATTGTGCATTTGTTCATTTGTTCCAGGGCTTGTGGTCCCAGATGTTCCTCTAGAGGAGACTGAAATTCTGAGGAAGGAAGCGGCAGAGAATGGAATTGAATTGGTCTGCCTACCTCTAGTTGTCTTTCCTATTTCAAGTTTTCCTAGGATTTCTGTGTATCTTATGGCATCATAAACCCACTTGTTGTTTACCATATGAAATATGAATCTGTGGAGCGCTGCATTAAAGTGGCAGTATTTGTCAATTTTGGCTTGAATGCCCTTTCAGTATTCATGGTGATGGTAGTATTCATATAGTTTCTGTGCATTCAACTTTATTTTTTCTTATGTGAAGTGTAATGATGGATTAAACTACTATAATCAATCACTTAAGATGGTAAAATTTTTTGATAGGTAATCAAGAAGTTTTTTTTTTTTTGTAAGTGATAGGTAATGAAGAAGTTTTATTCATAGAAGTAGGCAAAGCCCAAGGACACATGGAGTATTCATGAGAATAACCTAAACTTAAGATGGTAAACTTAATTCATGGTGTAGATTGTTTGTTATGAAAATTTCTTGTTAGTAGATAGTTGATCTTAAATATTGTGATCTTGGAAAATTATGACAATCAAGTTTGAGGTGCTTGATGCTCTCGTCTTTATTTATTCTTGGTTTTATTCACTGAGTGGATTTCTTGAGGCAAGATAGAGGTTGAATAAACTCTTTGCTTTAGGATGCCAAAGTCATTAGCTTTTGCTGACCTCATTTAATAATTTCTTTTCTTTTTAGAAAAAATTATACCTTACCATCTCAAATTCTCACTTGCAATATGACCTCCAAACTACTAAATAAAAATTTGCCTTGTTTTTTAAGATTTAGTTGTTAGGTGGACAAAAAATATGAGACATGGCACGATCTCCAAGGTTGGACCTTAAAGGAGGAGAAAAGTGCAGATTATATTTCAAATAGGGGATTAAACCACAACTTTCTTTGTTTGGAGGCCATATTTCAAAAGGAGCAGTAGTTGGAGTTAAAGTCTTATTTTTCTCTCTCTTTTTATTTATTTATTAAAATGCGCATGCACTTGGTAGGTTTTGAAGCTATGACCTTATCCTCTACCCTGTTCTTGCAAGAAGCAATAGTGTTTTGAGTTGACCACTTGACCTCATTTACTTTATGCTTAAAACTTTTGCTTCAGATGAGTTATGTAATGCCTTCATAAGAATGCTTACGTAGTTGATAGTAGTTTAATAGATCTTGTTGGTCTGATGTGTCTAATGGTGTGGTTAAGGTACTGCTCACTACACCCACTACTCCAACAGCTCGAATGAAAGCCATTGTTGAAGCTGCAGAGGGATTTGTGTACCTTGTAAGATCCTTTTTCTATGGTTGACTCTTCACCATGTTCTTTTGTTTTTTTCTTTCATTTATTAGTCTGCAACTTGTATTGTATGTGCCAGCCAAAAAACCTCTACATTTTACTTGTTTTGGTTTTTTACTGGCCAATTTCTGTTATCACTATAGAAAATGTTATTATAAATGTTTGTTTGTTTATAACATGTTTATATATTCCAAAATTTCATGTTTGTTTCAATATCTATAGTTCTGCTAGAATTATTTTTCTCGATGAAGTTCTTGACATATTCGCTACTTGTGCTGTGGGAAAGTAGATTCAAAATGATGTTTGAGAATTATCTCTGCGGTGTCTGTTTATGGGCAGAGAGATGTAGAATTTGTTCACAAGATATTATCGTTTTAAAAAATAAAAGGGCCTGTATTCTTGGCGGGATATTGCTTTCAATTTCTTGAATCTGTCTCTAATTTACAGTGATCCTATCTTATCATATTAGACACCCCTTTTCTTGATTTTGGTATCCATTGAAATATCAAGCAGGCTTTTTTAGAAGAAAAATGCTTAATGCAGTCAGGCTGCGTAACTGCGGGGGAGTCGTTGCCTCCGTGGAAATGAAACAATTCATTTAATATAGTGACAAAACGATGCGTTTCACATTTGCCTTCCCTCCATTGTCTTCCCCAACGAAATCGAGTCACTTCTTCAGACCAACTCTTCAGTCTCTCTAGTATCCCTCCCTTCATCTTCCCCACGAAATTGAACTCTTTAGCTCTCCAGTCTCCCTCCCTTCGTCTTCCCCACGAAATCAAAACCCCAAGAAATCGAAGACCCCACACGAATTGCAATTTTTTGAAGATTTTTTTAATTGCAATTTTCCACAGAGAAAGAGGTCCGGTCTTGAACAAAAATAAAGATCATGTTGTTCCTCTCTTTTCTGAACTACTTGTCTCCCATTTGTAATGCAAAATTAATGGGTTTTTGTTTTTCAAAGTGATTTGAAATTTGATTCATCACCAAGGAGTCTTCCTCGAATACAACCTTCGAAAATACCAGAGGCACAGCTGTCGAAATTGCGAGCAAGGCTGCGTGAGCTTCACCCAAATTTGAGATGAGGAGTAGGACCAAGCATGGAGAGCCTTCTTACGGGCTATCCAAATAAAGTCCAAAGCCACCAGAGCAAGGAGCTGGAAACGGTCTATTTCCTCCTGAGGAATCTGGAGCAAATCTCCAGGGGCCAAAACAAGACCCAAAAGGAAAAGTGGTCTTGAGCAAACTTGAGGAAATCCATAGGCCATGGGGACATGCACCAAATGACCCCCAGCTAGAAGCATTCCAGAAAGATATGTTCTATGGGTTCGAGCGTTGAGCTGCACAGAGGGCACAAAAGCTGGGTCAACTACTTGCTTCATTGTGATATGTCTGACAATTGATAGCAGCTGCCAATGTTTCTGGTATACGATATTAAGTGCTAGTTGAGAATATTTGGCTCACAGTGAGCTACGCTCTTAATGAAATTTTGAATTACTTAAACAAGTGCCAGAGGATCATAATGGCCTAGCTGTGGACATATGGGGCTTCACTGCATCCAAAAGATTAGAAGGGGGAAGGGATGGGAGTGAAAGTATGTGAGGATGAGGGATCTAAATCGACTTGAGCACTGAAGGAAGAGGGGAGAGGTGCAACGTAGAGAACTATGAGATAAACTGTGTTTAAGCTTGGTCTGATTGATTGTTTAGAGCAGTTTTTTTATTAGGCAATTAAATGGTGCTTCTAGAACCTGGACGCTGGGAAGAAGGTGATAGTATCATCTAGTCCTTAAAAAATTCTGGTTTTCTCACAGAATTTTGAAAAAAAAAAAATCCTAAATCCTCCAGATGTCTAAAATGTCTATAGGACTTGGCTTGGTTTGATATATGGGACTCTCTATTATGCATAGATTCAGGCCACCTTCGACTGCCGGCCCAGGATAGGCGGTATGTTGTCACGAAACTGCCTATAATTAAGTTTACCTTTTTCCCTCTTAGGTTAATTTAGCATTAGGCTTCTATCAGTAAAGCTTTCTGGTCAATTGGAGTCTCTCATATCTATCCTCTATTAAGTTTTTAAGGATGACTTATAAAAAAGAAGTTTTTAAGGATGATTGAGAAAATCAAGCCTACAAGATTCCTGTGTATTTTGATCGGTAAGATTCCTGTGAAGAACAAGCTCTGAATCTCTATTTGAAGACCAAGCTGAAGACCACACAAAGCCAACGCAAGATGTGAAGAACAAGCTCTGTTTGAAGAACAAGCTAAAGACCACACGAAGCGAAGTGCAAACTCTGAATCTCTTCTTCAGATCTCCGTAACCCTAAGGCTCCCCAGACCCGCCGCCTCCCCCCTTCTAACCTAGCTGGCGAGTGGTCTCTCACCATAGCCACAAATACGGTCGTCGGTCCTCGGCGACTTCGCAATGGGTCATTCGATGCCAATCTCCCCTTTGACGACCTAGTTTTCTTCCTCAAGTTGTCGATCAGAGGGAGTCTCTAAGTGGTACTTACTATTGGCAGCTCAGGTGGTCGTGCCGTTGACGTAGATAGAGGCGTAGGCTACCGGCGGCTCAGGTAAACGTGCGATTGACGCAGAAAGAGGCGCAGGCGAGTCCCGTGGCTGTTTTCTTCTCCAGACGAGTCCTAGTTGTTGGTCTCTCTCTGTCGCCGACTCAGTCATAGTCGCCAGCATCCAACGAGTTTACTGGTGTTGTCCGATGTCAGTCCCGAGGGCCTTTTCACAGCTGGGTTTGGTAGTTTCTTCAAAGTCTCTCTGTCTAATCGTGAAAACATGAAAGAAGTGGTGATTGAATCAAAATTATTCTTGTTAGTGAAGGAAGGTGGTTTGCTGCGTATAACTGAGAGAGGATGGAAGGCAGAACATGTGGTGCTATTGGGATCATCTTCAGTGTAGTGGTTGGGGAAAATCTTGATTGTGGGGTCTAGTCAACGGTGTTTCAAATTTGAGACTATGTGGCTGAAAACGGAAGGGTTTGTGGATAGGGTCAAACAGTGGTGGCCTTCTTACCAGTTGCACGGTACCCTTAGCTTTAAAAAGAGATTTGAAGGTGTGGAATTTGTAGTCTTTTGGAAATATAGGGGAAAATAAGAAATTCAAGCTGATGGAAATTAAGGAGTTAGAGAGGCTACAAGAGGGGAGGACACTTACACAGGAAGAACAAGTGCAGAAGATATCACTGGTTGCAGATCTTGAGAGGATGATTTTACTAGAAGAAATGTCATGATGACAAAAATCAAGAGCGCTGTGGTTAAAGGAAGGGGACCGATGTACAAAGTTCTTCTATAGAATTGCAAATTCCCATAGAAGAAATTACAACATAGAGATACTGAAAATTGATGGGGTAGAATGTAGAGAAGATCTAGGTAATTCACAATTACGTCGTAGATCTTTTTGAGAAGCTTCTAACTGAGCAAGTGGGTTGGCGGCCTACACTTGATGGTATCGTCTTTGATACTATTGGGCCGAATGATGTGGTTCGGATGGAGAGGGCTTTTGAGGAGGATGAGGTATATGATGTAGTGCGGAATATGGTCAAAGACAAGGCGCCCAGTCCTGATGGATTCTCTATGAGTTTCTTCCAAGATTGTTGGGATGTGGTGAAGGAAGACCTAATGAAGGTGTTTCAGGAGCTTTTCATGGTTGGAAAATTTGAGAAAAGTCTTAACACCACTTTTCTTACTTTAATACCAAAAAAGGCGAGGGCTACAAATATTTTGGAGTTTAGGCCTATTAGCCTAGTGAATGGGGTCTACAAAATTATTTCGAAAGTGCTTGCAAACCGACTTAGTGAGGTAATAGGGAAGATTATCACTAAACCTCAAAATGCTTTTGTAAAAGGTAGGCAGATTCTTGATGCGGTTCTTATTGCCAATGAATGCCTTGATAGTAGATTGAAGGCTGGAACCACAGGGATCTTGTGCAAGCTAGATATGGAGAAGGCATATGATCACGTTAACTGGGAATTTCTTCTGTATCTACTTGGGAGATGTGGTTTCAGGGAAAGATGGAGGAGTTGGATCCACTGGTGCATATCTACAGTGAGATTCTCGGTGTTGATTAATGGCACCCCAGAGGGTTTCTTTCAGAGTTCACGCAGTTTGAGACAAGGGGATCTGTTATCACCTTTACTTTTTGTTATTGTTATGGAGGCGCTATGTAGGATGATATCGGCTTTGGTGGCTCATGGTTTCGTAGATGGTTTTCCGATTGGAACCCCGGAGAGAGGGATCACTAATATTTCCCATTTGTTGTTTGTAGATGATACACTTATTTTGTGTGAGGCCGATCAAAATTAGGTGTGAGTCTTGAAGGATTGCTAATATGTTTTGAAGCAGCTTCTGGTTTGAAAGTGAACTTAGATAAATTTGAAATGGCGCCGATTGGAGTTGTTTCTAACATCTGTCAACTGGCTAGAACACTGGGTTGTAAGATAGGACTTCCGTTGGAGATTGCATCGAGGGCGTCCTCTGTGTGGGATACAGTGATTGAGAAAACAGAAAGGAGATTGGCAGAATGAAAAAGAATGTACTTGTCGATCAAGAGTACACTTTCTAACCTACCAACTTATTTCTTATCTTTATTCCCTATACCAGCAAGTGTGGCAGCTCGTATCAAGAAGTTACAATGAGATTTCTTGTGGGGAGGATTGGAGGAAGAGTTTAAGTTCCATTTAGTTAAGTGGGAGAAGGTATGCTGTCCTATCTCTAATGGTGGTCTGGGTATAAGAAATTTGAGGTTGTTTAATCGGGCGTTACTTGGCAAGTGGTTATAGAGATATATCAAGGAACCAGAGGCCTTTTGGTAAACGGTGATTGAAAATAAATATGGAAGTCTATGGGGGGATGGTGTACTAGAGAAGCTAGAGGGGCTTATGGAGTGGGTTTGTGTAAACACATAAGAAGAGGGTGGGGGGTTTTTAAACAACACTCTAGGCTTCTGGTGGGTGTTGGAAACATGATTAGATTCTGGAAAGATGTTTGGTGTGGTAATAAAGCCTTACGAGATTTATTTCCTTAACTTTTCCAGATTGCATGTGCCAAAGATGTCTCAATAGCGGAAGTTATGGGGATCTCTGGAGGGCGGAACCACTGGAATATACTATTCAGTAAGGCGGCATAGGATTGGGAAATAAGCAGTTTGGTAGATTTTTTTAGTTTAATATACTCCACAAGACCGAACATTCAACAGGAAGATGGTATGTGGTGGATACCTGCAGGGAAAGACATTTTTTCTGTCCACTCTTTTCATAAGGCTCTCACACGAGCCCGATACACAGTTTCCTTGGAAAAGGCTTTGGAGGCACAAGGCATCCCCTAAAGCTTCATTTTTTGTATGGACAGCTTCTTTAGGTAAGATTCTCACCACTGATAACCTGAGGAAAATGAGGGTAATTATAGCAGATTCGTGTTGCATGTGTAAAAGAGGAGGTGAGTCGGTGGACCATCTTCTTTTACATTGTGAGACAGCAAGGGAACTCTAGAATGAGGTGTTTAGTAGACTAGAGTTAGCTTGGGTTATGCTGGAGACAATGGTGGTACCGTTGGCATGTTGGTCAACTATACGAGGCATGCAGTAGATCAAAGCGGTTTGGAAAGATGATTCCCTCATGCATCATGTGGTATTTGTGGCAAGAGCGTAATGAGCGGACGTTCGAGGACAATGAGACATTGATGGAGGAGCTATAAGTTTTATTTTTTAGATCTCTATGTACTTGGGCCATTGCTGTGGATTTTAATGGCTTGAACCTACATGATTTCCTTGCTTCTTTTGCGCATTCTTAGCAAGGGCACTGTGCCCATTCTTGTAATTGGCATTTTGCCCATTCTTTTATTAATAATATATGTTTACTTATAAAAAAAAAAAAGATTTCCTCGATTTCCTTTTTTTTTTTTAAATATAACGTTAGCCGACTCTCCACCGGCTGCACGCCCCAACTGTCCCCAAAAGAACTGTTTTTAGAATTCTCATAGGTCTGTTTTAATTCCTATCGAGTAGCTCTTAACAGTGATAGCATAATTTTCTTTATGCCTGAATATAGTGGATACAGGCATCCTTAGAAAATCTAAGAGTTGATTTAGTTTGACTTTGCATTGTTATTGTGAAATTTTATAAATGTTAATGTATATTTCCAAACCAAGAACTTAATTTCACCTTATTTTTCATGAAGTACTCTTTACCTTTCTTATATTTGAAGAAATATTTCTTGCATTCAACTGTTTGTGACAATAGGAGGAAAATAAAATGAAAAATAAATTGTTTTGCTTCCTTATTTCATTTTGAGGTGAAAATTTACACAACATATGAGTTAACTGCTGATTATTTTGAATCATAGGTAAGCTCAGTTGGGGTTACTGGTGCCCGCACATCTGTGAGTGATCGGGTTAAAACCCTTCTCGAAGATATTAAAAAGGTAAAAAGGTTTGTCTGCTTAAATCTAGTTTCAACAGCCAATACATTGCAGTTGAGTCTAAATACTTGCATAACATATAATCATTGTGATTCAGAATATAGATATCTTCTGAGTATGATTGTTGTCATCTGTTGACATGCTTTTACATGTTCAGAAACTAATCTGTCAAGTGCTTTAGTTAGCTTGTACCCTTCCCTAGTATAATATGAAGCATGTCTAAACTGCTTTTTCCACGAATGGCCATAGAAACTATCTACAGTTAGCATGATAAATGGTCCTTTAACTAAAAGCCTTGGGTTGATGATATGACAGGCATCAACCAAACCTGTAGCAGTTGGCTTTGGCATATCCACACCCGAGCATGTGAAACAGGTTTCTTTTCCAACCTCTACCTTGAATGCTTGTATATAGAATGTCATGCTTCCTGCCATGCATGCACATAGCACTCTATTATAACTTCTGTTACAGGTTGCAGGATGGGGAGCCGATGGTGTGATTGTTGGGAGTGCCATGGTGAAGCTGTTGGCTGAAGCAAAATCCCCGCAGGAAGGTTTGAAGGAATTAGAAAGTTTCACTAAATCCCTAAAAGCCGCACTTGAATGAGAGCAATTTTTATGGGATAAACTGAACTTGACTCTTGATGTTAATTTTGATATGCATCATAAATAAGAATACATTGTTGAGCATTTTGCGATGATTATAACTAAAAAGATTTCCATTCTCGTTCTTTTTTTTTTTCAATTTTTCGGAGCTTCCATCATCTCATTCAATGAATAGATTTTCTTGCTATCAAACCCCTTCCACCTCTCTCTCCATCTTTCTTCTTCATGAATGCAAAACTACATTAAATAAGTGTTAATGTTGTCGTGGGCAATGAGAACCATATCATTTAATTTGGTGGAATTTACATAATGTGTCTATCTCTTTACAAATTGCAAAAAATGTTGAGATCAGAAAATTGTAAGAAATCTCAATCCGGGTGACTCTTATATCCTTCATTTTTTATGGAGGATTGAGAAGGATATTGGCTGGAGCATTGGCATTGGATTTGTCATCCCAATCTTCAAAATTTGAAGAATATGTAATTTTTGAACTTTTAGCTAATCACTTAATACTTAAAATCTACATTAGATTAACCATCACATTCTATATAATAAAAAAATAATACTACTTTTTATTATTTATATTTATTTAATTAATTTTTTTATTTTATTTTCATAATCTTCAATAACTTCCAACAATCATATTCATTTTTATTTTCTCAATTCAACAATTTATAATATAATAATCTCATGTATGTAGATGGTAAAATCTCATATGTAAATAAAAATTTCGTATGTACAATCTATAAAAATCACATATCTATAATATAATAATCTTAAAATATTACAAAAAAACATATGAGAAAATCACAAGAAGAGAAGAAAGTGGGAAGAAGGAGAACTCGAACACGGGAGAGAAAGAGGGAATAAGAAGAGCTACAGGAAGCGTGTCAAAATGTAATAAAAATATATATATATATACTTGCTACAGTACATTTCATATTTGAAAAGAATGATAGAATTATTGTAGCTCATATTTTAGATAAAATCAATTTGACTAATTTAATGTGGGCCAAATGTGACTGATATTAGCTAAATTTAAAGATGAAAAGATATTTGACTAAGCCAATGCTAATGCTGATTGGATTGCATCACTTGGGAGGAGGGTTGTAGATAGAATTTGGTGGACCCTTTTCAAGAACAAGAAGTTTGAAAAGACATCCTAGTGATTGATTTGTGCTATCCGTACAGGAGGGAGGAACCATTGATCATCTTCTATTGTAATGCGAGGTGGATAGAGTTTTGTAGGCGTCAATTTTTCATCTTTCAAGGGTGAAATTGGCTCATTTGTGCTTAATTTAGGCTGGGTTTATATAGTGAAAGTGTTTGAGAATGTTTGTGAATAGTAATAAAAAAATAATGAAAAAGTAACAATATAATATTAAATAGTAGTAAAAAGTAGGTGAAAAGTAATGAATAGTAAAAAAAGTAGGTGAAAAATAATAATAAAGTAAAGAATAGTAGTGAGAGTGTTTAAGAATACCTCAGAGTAGTTGCAAGAAGACAACAATAGTGCTAAGAACCAGAACGCTAAAAACTGTGTACAATATAAGCTCATAATAGTTCTAGCTTTGTCAAATATCTAGAATTTGTCATTTGTTTTAATTGTCTGAAATCAGGTGCTCCCTCCTCTATAACTCTGTGTACTGGGTGGCGCTGCTTTTCACCTTAATAAAATTGTCTTACTTGTAAAACTCATTTATTAAAACTCCGTGTACTGGGCTACCAATTTTTTCAAGGTTCTTCTCATTTCATTTTGATGTTCTTGCTTGGTATATCTTTCTCATTTCATTTTGATGTTCTTGCTTGGTATATCTTTCTTCCTCGCTCTTTTTCCTTCTTTTCCAATTTACTTTGTTAACTCAAAACAAAAAGAGGGGGAAATAGATTTTTAGGTTAACGTGGTTGCTATTGATTTTTATTTTTTTCTCTCCACTAATTTGATTCATTGGTTTGATTCACAGACTTGTTATCCTCTGTAAGTGGGATTTTGGTTGAACAACAGTTCTGGGCAAAGAAATTTTTAACAACTGCTCTATACATTTCCTAGGCAGATCAACAACTACTCTATACATTTCCTTGAAAAATAAAATTGAAACGGTTATACATTAACATAGGTCTCTGGGTTAGGGAAGGAGGAGGGGCGTCGATGGTTAGGGTTTGGGAGAAGGGATGCAGAAGAAGTCTCAAATCAAAGAAGTACTTTAAATGAAACATTACCATTTTATTAAAAATGAAATTCTCATACATGTGAACCTATGATTTTCATCTCAACCTGCTAAAAACTTTAAATAAAACGGTGAGTTTTATTTTAAATAATGGCGAGTACCCCACGGTTGCAAGCGGTGGTTGTATAAAGAGTTTCTCTAATAAAATTGTCTTACTTGTAAAACTCATTTATTAGAATAATCCTTAGAACATGCATCCTAATTATTACAATAGATTACATAGATAGGAAGAAGGATGGTCAACTTCTTAATGCATCATCTTCTTGATATACAATGGAGAAACAGATCAAACGTAGTCTGGCGGGAATGCATTAAGAAAACCGAAACATTTGTAACTAGCGCCTCCCAGATGCTACTGATTCTGTCGAAAAGAGGTACTTTACTCGTGAAAGAACTGAATCATGTGCAGGGTCATAAGGATGGTCCTTAGAAGGAATCTCTAAAATAGCGGGAACTGGTCTGTTGTAGCTATCAACCAAAAACCTTGTCATATTTGCAACCTGAGGATCAAAAAGATTGAGAGCCTAATGTAACCAAGCATGCCAAATTATAACTGAAACAACATGGTGAAATGGACATCGCAAACTCATCTCTAAGTCATTACCATTACTGCAGCAGAGTTGGCCCAAACACATTTTCAGTGACTACTAAAGTAGATGAAGATATTAATAACTATTAAAGAAGAAAATACACCATTAAAAAAGGGAGACGAGTAACCAACAGTATAAACATTCAATATTCTAGTTATAAACAGGTACTTCTAGCAGAGAATTAGATGTATCTAGGAAAATGATTTGTATAGTTTTAGAGTTTGCAAGCCCTGTGCAGTCCTTCGAAAAAATGTGAAGCACATCTAAGACCAACATGGAAAAGCCCATTTTTAACGGTGGGCCCCAATTATTTTCAAAAGGGCTGCGTGGGGCTTGGACACCCAATGGCTGTATCTAATATTACTCGGCCTAGAGTGGCCTCCATGAAGCATAATTGGTTAAGCACAGGCTTCCCAGGAGTTTCTCCAAACGAAAGCTATTTCTCCTTTTTTCCCTTTTTTTGTTTTTGGCATAATCTACATTTTCCTTTATTATAAGAAGGTGATCTGCTTAAGCATGTAATGTTGGGATTTTTGCTTCACCGCATCAGGAATGGGCAGTTCCAAGTAAATATTCAAACACCTTTAGAATAATATAGTTGTACAAGATCACGAAGAATTATAAAATAAAATGCGAGACAGAGTACAAGAACCAGCTTACATATTGGCTAATCAGCACTACAGCAATGTCCTCCCTGGTGGTGAACTCTTTAAATGCATCTTCAATTTGTTTAATGGTTGTTTCTAAGAGAAAAATGTAAAAAATTCCATAAGGAAACGATAAAGTGTAAAAAAAATCAATTTAACATTTTAATGTATAATATAGAAAAATGATAGATACAGTCATAGAGTGCAAGCGCCACACACTCCCATTGAAAAAAATAGATAAATATGGGATCCACATAAAAAAAAAAAAAAATTATTTTTTTAATAGTAGACCTCACTCTTTTTCAAATGGAGTGTATGGCGCTTGTACACTCTATGATTGTATCTAGCATTACTCATAATAATATGCTTGTTCTATAATTAAGGAAACAGGGAACGGACTGATTTGTATCAGAAAACATTTGTTGCTAAGCCTTATGGTTGTAAAGCTTCAAATATTCTGTTATTTACCTTCCTTTCGTGGCAAAGAATGAACCATGGGGAAAATACAAATAAACTCTAGGCCATGAGCCCCGTTTCATTCCTCGAGTTACTTTCTTTCATTCCTTGAGTTGACGAAAGTCAGTGGTGATAAAATCAACAAGTTATACCATAACTTTCATTCTCCTGATATTTCTGTTTCTTTTCTTTGCAAATTGGTACATTAAATTCAGGTTCCAGTCTTTGGTCAAGCACTTACAAGAAACATATATTTGTCCTAAAAAATTTTAATCGCATACATCACAAATTATTCAAAGAGTAAATAAAAAAAGTGCCACCAGAAAGGTACTGCAATAATAAACAAGTGTAGAATCTTTGAATGGATGTAAGGAAAATGAATTGTACAAGCCTAGAGTGTGCAAGCCCCACACAGGCCTTGAAAAAAGTGAGATCTATATGAAAAAATCCACTTTTTCATGGTGGATCCCACTTTTTTTCAAAGGCCTGCATGGGACTTGCATACCCTAGACCTGTATCATTACTCCATCATAATGGAACTAAGCATTCAAATCAAGAGCATACTTGAGTCCACGATTAGGTAATTTGTCTTTCTTCGTAAGTCAACATTACCCACTCCAGCCAGGAGAAATCCAACTACAGTGTCCTGGATGAAATATGTCATTGATCAGGTAGGCTCCAAGAAACTGAACACCATACTCAATCAAATTTACTACCAGGTACAACATTAAAAAGAATCCCCTCAATGCCAAATCAAGTATTAAGAGCCATAAGATGCTAAGAAACATACAAGACATATCTTGCCTTGTCTTGGTCAATCTACTAAGTGCACAATTGATCTCATAGTTATGATTTGCAAAGGTTCATTAGTAAACGCCAAAGGAGAAGATACAATACGCTTGCTGCATATTCCTTGACTGGATACTCAATTTACACAACAATTCTGAATGAATATGTAACTGTTGGGAAAATCATGATCAGCACACCGTATTGTGAAGAGTGAACTTCCTATAAAACATGAAATATAATTGATTTTCTGGACAAAGCGAAATAACGCCAAAAAGTGGAGCATTAGGGTAGTTCATCTAAACAATATCATGTCAGCCTCTCAGGATTCCTGTAAGATATATACTAAAAGCCAAGTTAGGTTAGTTCCTCAGGCTTACTACGAACTCCAGTCAAACTTCACCCAACTGAAACTCATTCACAATGGAAGGAAGAAAAAGTTGAGTTCAGAAAAAGATGATAAATTGAGCACCATGGGGTAGAACAGAAGTATAGTTGTCCACATCCTTGCAAATGAAAATGACTGCTATAGCGGAATGGCCATGGAGGTGGAGAGTATGATGAAGATTCTAAATTTTTATCACCCGTATGCAGCACAGATGAACAGAATAAAAAGTGAAAGAAACCATCTCCTAATATTACCATACGCTACCAAAGCATACAGTAATTGTAACATCCTTACCTCATCTGCAATCATGGCAATGAGTGCTGATTTGCTAGTACGGATTTGATCTCTGTTGGCCATTAAAGATGAAGGATGCAACCACAAGCGAGAAAAAAATGTCTGCGAATTTCAGATAATGAAGTAAACCCATATCAAACTCAAGTAAATAGCTATGCGTGTTTGAGAACGTATGGTCATACTCTACCTACTAGGAGACATGCACAATGGAAAAAAAACTGCACTAAACAGCATGGTTCCCTCCCCTGCCCAGAGAAATATCATACAAAGAGGAAAGCAGAAGCGCTGACAATAGAGAGATGTTGATCGTACATAATATGCTGCTCAAGCATCTGCTAGTTTTTTCATACAACGCATCATCAAATTCCTTCCCCAAAAGTAGTAAGTGATATTATGAAGGTCTTTTTTATTTGAGAATCATAAGATCCAATATTATTGCTTATTAGCAATGCAAATCTTTGCCAGCTTACCTGTCTGTCACTCACGACCAAAGTATAAACAAAAAGTTGGCAACCTGTTTTAAGAAAATGCTCTAAAATTGTGAGCAGCAAATATTAGATTAAAAACCTGGGAAAAATTCTTTCTTAATCATGGATCAACCCATTAGATCAGAGCCCTAAAAGACCAAAAACATCAATAAACGACCTTTTCCCCACCTGCCAAAAAATTAATAAAATATAATCCAACAAATGAGGTTCTGTCAAGTCCCAACATTCTTCTCTTTTTAGCACTCTTTTTTCTCCTCTCTCAGCAACCAAACAGATCATTAGTAGCGAAAAATCGTCAGTTTCGTTTCGGTCCAAAAAAAAAAAACATAAAATTTTGATCTTTACAAATCTCCCACGACATATCACAGCTAGGAAGTATTGTGATGGACGAACTAAATAATACTACGAGAAAAATGTGTACCTGCGACTCCCTCAGCTCGATCGGCTAAATGGATCGACGATGTGGTGAGACGGATGTAAGAAGAGTGGAAAGTACGAGCGCAGAAGTATTGCAATGCAACCAATGCTGTCGAAGCGTAATCGCTTTCTTTCTTTGTATCGAAATCGAAAAAATCTGTTGGGTAAGTAGGCAAACGGATGAGATGAGATCCACGACGTCCGTTTTGTTGCGTGCAGAGATTTCCTTTTATCACCGGATATTTGTAAAGGAGCCATTTGCAGCCGTTTTTTGGTTCGTTAAACCTCATCCTGGCCAAAATGATTTTTCCATCAAATACTTTACGTTACGGTTAGTCTTAACGCTGAGAAATGATATTTTTGAGTGCTCAAGTTTCTTGTATTTTTAAAAATATATATATAATTTATATAAAAAAATTATTTTTTTAATAATATATCTTATTTTCTTAAATAAAGGTATGCAAAAATTTCACGATTTATACATTTTAAAATTCTATATAACATTATTCTTAACATTAAAAAAAGTTTCTTGTATTTATATACAATAAGGCCTGGTTTGTTTTCAGAAAACTCTCATCTCATCTCATCTCATCTCATCTCATCTCATCTCAATTTCATCATTACATTTTTTCCAATTCCAATACAAAATAAAATAAACAATTCAACTTTTTCAAATTCATCTCATCTTCTCTCACCTAATCATTACAACTTTTTCAAATTCCAATACAAAATAAAATAAACAATTCATCTCATCTCAAAAATTTTCATCTCATCTCATCTCATCTCCGAAAACAAACGAGGCCCAGGATTTAAATTTGAGAAATGCTATACATCAATCACTATTTATTCTCACACTTTATATTTATAGTTTTTTTTATAAGATATGAAGTGTTTTTTATAGAGTGTATAGTATGAAATAATAGATAGTAACATATGAGAATAATTTTTCCTTTTATAATCTACAATTTATAAAACTTAAAAGAATCCTAAACATTGCTCTAAAATTTTGTAACGATTGTTGGTCTTTGCTTAAATTTAATAAAATTTAATATGCCCTAAAAAAATTAATAAAATATAAAATCAATTTGTAAAAGAAATAAAAACAAATCCATCAAGAAGGGTTATAGAAAAAGCTGATAATTTGAATAACAAAATTATTAATTTTGATAGTTTTATGTACAAAAATTAAATAAAAAATGCTATAAATAAATAAATAAAGATCTTAAAAAACATCGGATAGACGAGATGGCATTATCTTGACCGTTAATTGTATATAGAAAGGAAATAGGGAACGAAGTAGGAAAATGCAGCACGATACAAAAAGCAAGCGAATCAATTAATCAATTAACAGTACAAACGGACAAAACAAAAATGCGAGAAAACTTGGTGAGAGCGATGGATACTGTGTTCCCCGTCGATGAACTGGCCGATCCGTTCTGGCCTTCGGCAGCGGGTTCGTCCACAGCGATGAATCGGAGCGAGTCGGAGTGGGCCCTGGAGCGATTTATCGAGGAGCTCTCCTCCTCATCATCACCGTGTGCCTTGGCTACGGTCTCGGCTGCTGCGGCGGCGGCTGCGGCTGCGGCATCTCTGCCCCTTCCCAAGATCGTCGCTTCCCTAGCAACCACCGTGTCTCCCGTGGGATCTTCATCTTCCACGTCTAGAAGAGACGAAGCCGACGACCAGGTCATCGACAATCCTAATCATCCGCAGCCGTTGGATCGTCCGTATCTGACGGCTCCGGTTGATCCCGATGAGTACCGCGCGCTTCTTCAAAGTAAGCTCCATATGGCATGTGCCGTCGCTGCTCAACGGGTTTCTCTCTTTCCCTCTCATCTCTGTATATATACAAAACGATAAATTATGGTTTCTTTAATTAGTTTGTGTTTGGGGTTCGGAAATTGGTGTTGTAGGGGTCGGCTTCAAAGCCTGAGGAATGCGGTAATGTTGTGGAGAGTCAATTGCAGGGGTTAAAGCCGTCTGAACCTGGATCTCAAGCGCACGATGATAAAGGTTTTTGCTTAACGACTTACGAAATTTTTTGCAGAAACTACTTTTATACGAAAGATATCAATTGGTTTTGATACTTATCAAAAAAAAAAATATCAATTGGTTTTGATGTATAAACCGACTGGAATGTTCAGTAGGCTAAATTATTAACTTTCATATTAATGTAAAAAGTTATTACTTCAGAAATCTTTACAGTGCTAGGGTTGAGAAAATTTGTATATCAAATCCTTTTTTTGTTGGGTTGGTTTTATAGCATCTTGTGTATTTTATCACGTTAAATTTGTATAAATCAGGCAAATTTACAAGTTACAATCGGAAATTGTGTCATATTTGATCTTTAGTTACTGTAGCTGCGGATCATAATTTCCCTACGGCACAAAGCGAGGCTGATGGTGGACCACTTGGCATTCCGGAATCACCTTTGCAGAGAAAATCTGGAGTACAAGTCAGACAAACAACCAGTGGATCATCAAGAGAGGATTCGGATGATGATGAACTCGATGGAGATATGGAAACCCCTGGGAATACTACTGATGTGAAACGTGCTAGGAGGTAATTGCTAATTGTTTATTTTTGTTGATTATCTTCTTTTTTGGTTCACATGGTTCTTTGAAGGTCTAGGCACCTTTATTTAATATCTTCATTAGTTCATGTGCTCGATCTCCCTTTTTGTGGTAGATAATTGTAGTATGAAAGATCACTGCTCAAGAAACTTGTATTTACATTTCCCATTCTACTTTATCCCAATTGATTGGGGTTCATCAGTTCATTTTATATGCTTTTTCCAAACAAAAATCAATAATTTCCATCAAAAAATCCAATCCCAAGCACCTGTCAGGGAAACCAGAGTAACTTTAGACAAAATGCTCTGATGGACTGAAGGAAAATGTGACTGGCTCGGTTTGGATGGCCATATGAGATAATCTGGTCTGTACGGATGAGAGGGTTTTGGACATCCAAACGGTTAGTATTTCATCTTTATTTCATCTCTATTTCATCTATAAATTTTTAAACTCATCTCAAACATTTCTGATAAATGGGAACACCCATTTATCAAATTCCAAAAAGTCAAAACCATCTCATCTCATCTCATCTCACTATCCAAACATATACTTTTTTACAAACTATCTCATCTCATCTTAACTCAAAAAATCTTATTACTATTTAAAACATCTTATCTCATCTCATCTGAACTGCCTATCCAAACCGGGCCGGACTTTCTTTAACAAAAGTATTTATTTGAGAATAGAGTTGTTGGAATAAGTTCTGTTCATTGCTACCTATGCCCTCTTTGGTACATTCGGAAGGTCTTTTGAAGGTATGCACAAGTCGGTTGATTTTTTGTCAAGCCATGAGAATTTTGGAAAAAATTATGTACTTCAGAAATACACTTATCAGTTATACATTTTCTTTTTTTTTTTATAAGTGATTTTATCAGTTATACATTTTCTTAGGAGATGAATAGTTTAAACAAACTATAGATGAAGTAACATTATTCCTTCTCGTGTGCATACTTTTTTCCTTTTCCTGATTATGCTCCCATTGCACTTGCCTACATGATTATCATCAATTTGAACTGCCATCAGATGTATTATCCTGTTTTGGGTGGTTGTCTTTATCTGATTATGTTTTCTTTTTCTTTCTGGTGGTCTTTGTATTCTTCTTATCTTTTTCTTTCCGATCGCTTCTATCTGATCTAATCACATTGTGTGGAGTCCTCGCTTATCAATAAAGAGTTACTACTTATCAAAGAAAAAACTCTCTCTCATTGAGGGTGACTCCTTTTTCTATACTACCTGTGTAACTTCAGTGTTATCCTGTTTGTTGCTTTCTAATTGAATTCTATCATTTATTAAAAGAATATTTGGCCATTTTTTAATTGACATTTTGACTGTTGGACTAGAATGCTTTCAAATCGAGAATCAGCAAGACGCTCTAGAAGAAGAAAACAAGCGCATATGAGCGAACTTGAGACACAGGTAACATCATGATTGTTCTTAACATAATAACGCACTCATCTCTTTCTTTTTTTAATTTTTTAGTTCTTTAAGAATATGTTGTTTCATACAGGTTGGTCAGCTTAGGGCTGAAAACTCTACATTGTTAGAGCGTCTTTCTGACATGAATCAGAAGTACGAGCAATCTGGTGTTGACAACAGAATTTTAAAAGCTGATATTGAAGCTTTGAGAGCAAATGTAAGCCGATCGTTCAATCTGTGCAATTATTTTGCTACTCATACATTTTATAGTCAGTTTATATCTGGTTATTGAAAGATGATAATTGTTTTGAATTTCAAATAAATATAACTTATATAAAATAAATAAATAAAAATAATAAATATAGAGTAGATAGCATTCTCTTTCTCGTGTCACCATGAGATTTATCAAAATTGCATCCGTATTATTTCTCTGTAGTGTTAAGGAAAACATATATTAGACGACCCGACCAAGTTGGAGCAACATCATTGTTTGGTTTTGAGATTGATCCTAGATGTGCACTGAGACGGTTCATCCTAAATCCCTGGGAAATGATCAAATGGAATCTCATAAGCTATGTAATGGTGATTAATTTCATGGAATGGGAGGTCAAGAGTAAATTACCATATGCGAAAAACAAGAAACTTTATCCAATTTCAGCACACATAAAAGAAGCTGAATACAATGCCATGTCATCTATTAGTTATGAATCTTTGCTTTTCTTTTTATTTTGATAAATAAGATAATTTTATTTATAAGCAGAGAGGTGCAATTTAAGTGCACAAGGTGTATACCATAGATACAGCTAGTTAGAAAATGCAAAAATATTTTTTATCTTGAGGATGTTTGCTCTTTTCTTCGTCTTGTTATTTGGGTGTATCCTCTGTAATTCTCTCACAATTCTCGAATCTTCGATCATTCTTGTCCCTCCATATACACTACATTAGGAGATTGGGATAGTTTTTAATAAAGTTTTACTTTGTTGATTGTCAAGCTGACTTTCCAGCATGAAGAGTTCTGTTATCCATTGTTGAATTACTCAGTTCAATTTAAAGAGGCTCAAGACCGCTTGCTATAACTCACCAGCAAAAGCACGATATAGTAGCAAATGGTCCACAATTTCCCACGTTTCTATAGTTTTTGCATTCACGAAAATGATATATGCTTAACCAATCGTTTGATTTTTTATTCCCAGGTGAAGATGGCTGAAGAAACAGTTAAGCGACTGACAAATCTCCCCCAGATGAATCTAGCCATGGCCAATATGCCATTTGCATGCAACCCGATGAACGATAATGCTGCTTTACCAATTTTGCCGAACCCAAACCAATTCTTTCACCAGCCAGTTCCAACCGTTGCCAATGCCACTCCACATCACCAGAGACTGGACAGCAGTTTCCCCAGCAACCCTCCAATTCCTCTTGTTGGAAACCCACATAAAACTATTGGTGGAAACAGAGTAGCCGAAATGTCTTCGATGCAACACACATCTAGTGTGCCACAAGCGCAAAAGCACATTTCTGCAGATGCTAGCTCGCACGGTGCCATGCCTAGTTGGGATCCTGAACTTTCTCATACGGTTGCAAACAATAATTAGCAGAATTGAGCAGAGTGCCTTCCTCGCTGCTTTCTATTTTCAAATTGGGGCTTGGAAGGTTGCCTGCAGAATAAATGTTGCCTATATCGATCGGTGGATAATATTTCAGCTGAATCTCTGTAATCACCAAGATTTAGTTAATTTACTCAAATGGCTTTTCTATACGGGTGTCATCAGCTGAACATTACCGCAACTCTGCCCCAAACGCCACCGAGAGACACCGAGAAATGGCGAGGATAAATTTTAAAGAAAATGAAGGTAAGAGAGGTTAAAGGCCTTTAGGATGGGACTTTTGGCTTCCCCTGGCTGAAAATTGGTTCGCTTGCACAAAAAAAGGGTGGCTCTACAGCCTCCCGCTAGTGTTTTTTTTAAAATGTATTCTTTAAATATTTTTTAAAAAAATAAAAAATTTATAAAATCATTAAAAAATTCTTTCTTAGTCACTAAGTAAAAAAATTAAAAAAAAAAAAAAAAACCAGAGCCTCAGCCCGTTGGGGGGGGGGGGGGGGGAGCAGCATTTTCAAAAAAGGTTGAATTGATCATTCAATCTGGTGACCATTGGCAACTGAAGTAATCTCATACCTCTACAGCTGATATTTAGTAAGAACTATAAGGTTTAGAGATGTCGCATTTTCATCATAATATTGTTTTTCCCCTTTTAAGGATGCACTCCTTTAATTTTCTTTTCTGTCCATTTTCATTGACGGATGGTAGGTGCAGAATAACCTCTCCACCACTGGGTTGGAGGGATGGGATTGCCACGAGACTCGAATTATTTTTTACCAGAAGTTGTAGCTCGATATTTTTTTAAAAAATCTTCATATCATTCTTTTCTTTTAATTTCCCCCTTCATCCTCCCGCTGGTCATGAACGAAAAATAATTACAGATAAATCTTTTACGGCGAGTCAGTACGCATGGCACAAGGGGTAATTCTACAAAAAAAAAAAAAGAAGAAAAAGCGGGATTAATCCACAAGGTGGCAAATTAC
Source organism: Cyclocarya paliurus (assembly GCA_029856935.1). Lineage (NCBI taxonomy): Eukaryota > Viridiplantae > Streptophyta > Magnoliopsida > Fagales > Juglandaceae > Cyclocarya > Cyclocarya paliurus. The sequence goes on along the minus strand of CM056950.1, from coordinate 34,435,390 downwards.
ATGGAGTTGGGTCATAATAATAAGGATAATGATGATGCTAATAATATTAATTATAATGAGTTATTCTGCCGAGTAAAAGAACTCTATTTTTTCCTCTAAGCAGGTGTGGCATAAGGCTGTTGAGTATAATTTTTTTTTTTTTTATAATAATGAGGGCTGAATACAGACGGAAGATCACCCTTTTTTCCCGAAATTTTTATCCGTTCAATATGGGAGGAAAATGACCTCAGGCTTACATTCAGCGTGGTTCGAAATCTAGATCACTCAACATTACCTAAGAAGAGGTCAAGAATAGGAATGCCTTCTTCCAATAACGGTGGAGGGAGGCGGCGGCCCAACCGGCTCATATGGACAGCACCTGAATGCACTAGAGGTATGCCTAAATCTCATCAAATTAAGACAATTCAATCTAGTAATCTTATTACTGCGATTTAGAACAAAAAATACAATCTTTTATGAACCCCACAGATTTTTTAAATCAGCCTTACCCATGGCATGATCCATGTTCAGTCATCGAATTAGTTACTGCTGAATTTTTGCTCCAGGATGGAGACCTGAGTGAACCTTGCTTTGAAAATGGGTTTCCAACCTGCACAAAATTTATCATATAAGAATAACAAATGGCCGAAAGAGAAAGGCAAAGACAATAATAAAGATTAGATCACCATGCCTGGTTGCACATTTATAATAAATGGTCTCGGGAGAGTTGTAGGTGCGTGCATTGGCAAACATCCTTTTAACATCCGCCACAAACATCTCAAAGGTAACATAATATTGATCTGACTCTACCCTTTTCGACATCGTCTTCAAATCTACAGTACGTCAAACTCCATTAAAGCATCACATATTTGACAAAATACAAGATTAATTCTCTATAGATGTTCCAATAAATATACTTACGCATGTATAACCATAACTTTTGGTACTAGTGTACCTTCCTATATTTAGAGAAACAAGGGATTTGGAACAAATAAAACCAACACCAGGTGGAAACAAAGGGAGGAAGGAGAATGCAAGTGGAAGCAAAGGAGGGGGGTTATATCCATATCATCAACGAAAAAGCTTTACGGTAATGGACTTTTCTTTTATCGGTCTGTTGATTAATTCAATATTATAGGTTTGCACTTCCATTACTACATCAAACTGGTCATACACAGCGCATTGCGTGTGAATAGTTTGAGATATTTTGTTAACAAAATATACATATTTGTTTAAAATGCTTTTGATTTTAAATGTGTTTAAAAACATAAACAAAGTATAAATTAAATAATGGCAATGAAAATGGTTGATGCAATTCATATGTAACGAGATCTTTAAAGTTTTGAGTTGAGAGGGTTGATGTGGTTTTACTACCATCGATATGTGGTGCAACCTTCAAGTTTCAAAAACTGGTGACTTGGGTGGGGATGTGTGGTTTCATAAGAGCAAAGCTCTACATTTTCAAAATGATAAATAGTAAAAGACTTTACCCTTCTAAATTTTATTAAAAAAATTGATTCACCCTTCTATATGTCATAAGGAGAATTTTAAAAGACTGTTCACAGAATTATGAGTTCAAAGCCATTTTAACTTATCCATTATTAACACTATAAACAGCTCTGTAAGTGGTTCTTATAGTATAACCTCTCATGAAATTATCAACTCTAATGAACTGTTAGGCCGTTGGCATAGCAGCAGGGAAAAGAAAAACTCGTTTCTCGTACTGATAGCACTATAAGTACCCATTGTTTCAAAGAGGTAATGAGGAAAATGTAACACATATCCGAAACACATATAGTGCAGATGACACATCAGATAGTTTGCTAGGTTTAAATATATAAAGTGATAGCTGTTACCCATCGGATCTTTGATGATTTCATAATAATCAGGTACATCCCGTGCATCAACTGGATCCTTGAATGGCCAAGCATCGACATGGTCATGCATTGACTGCTTGAATGAATACCAATTTTGTTAAGGACATAGTCACATAACCAGACATTAAAAAAAATGGCAACGTGCAAGCATACTTCAAGTTCTGAATTCTATGGTAAGTTCGCTAGTTTTCAAGTCATTCTAAAAGCACAAATGACAACTCCCTACATTTCAGCCTGGGATCTGGTGGGTCCAACATATCATAGAGAAAACTCCATATACAATTTGTACACAACAAAGGCATTTAGATATTGTCAGGAATCGGAATCAATAAAGTGGATGACCATCAAAGAAAGGTCTTTATTTAATAGTAGCAGGCATGGTAACATAAATATGTAGATCTTATTCTCTCTAATAATCCCTCACTCTTCCAGAGAGGTTGTCCCCACAATATTCAATTTTCAAGATAAAATTAACTAGTCGATTCTTTTGGAGCAAGAAGACAGTGAAGGGATCGAAGAAATCATTGATGCCAGAGATCTTGAACAAAACACTCCGTCTCTTTCTAAAACCCTCTCACTTACAAGCATGCCTTGAATCTAAGTGGCTGAAGCACAATTGACTATATAAGGGGAATACATGACAGAAAATCCAGTCAACATCCTTGAAGGAAGGAAGTTAACTTGAAACTCATGGCAACTTCCCATTTATCTACCAGTGGAAAACAAAAGCAATTTCTTTGCAACCATGTCAGAACTGTGTATTTCTGGGTGTCTTTTTTTTTTTTTTTTTTGCCAACAAGGATTAGCATGATCACTTCTAATGATTTCTTTAGATTACCAGTCCATCAATACCCTTTAAAGTTGAAAAACCTGTTGAAGTCAATCTCCAGATGATACATGAATATATTCTTGTTGGGAAATAAAAAGTACTATAGAAGGTGAGGAAAGATGTAGAAACCTGCCTTTAAAAGTGAGCGCATGAATGCAGTCAAATGTTTTTGATTTGTGGCACTGTCTGTAGACGCACTTAAAGTTCTAAACCGTGAATGGCCCCATTGATCAGGAGTCCACCCAGCCTCCCCTATTATAAAAAATAGACCACAAAATTCCAATTAACCAACCGGAACTTGATGAGAAAAACAGAGTGCACCTGGACTCAGAAATTGCAAAGTTCAAATTAAAAGGTCAAATTAGCAAAACCAGTACTTGCACATTTAAGTTACTAATTACAGCAAATATGCTACAGTAAAATTTGGTTTCAACACGTGGCATGCTTAATAATAGTAGGAAGGAGAACACAATTATTTTTACTTATTCAATCCCTTTTTAAAAAAATAGTAAGACGAATTTGAATAATTATAAAAAATGCACCATCCAAGAACACAGGGAGTAAACATTAAGTACATGTAACTAGAGAGAAAATCTATTTAATCTCTATTAGCAAGGTTGTATACAACTACTATAAATCTTTCCTTTTGTGATTGCTTAGCTTGGAATGTTTCCATTAGAGGAATATGAGATAAGAGAGATTCATAGAATTGCATATGCCAGTAAAAATGGGAAGGAAAACAGTCACCTTTGAATAGAAATTCAATAAAAAAACTGAGCAGTAGAGAATTCATCTAGCCAAAAGATATAAAAGGAAATGGAAAACAGGATGTTGGTTGTTAAAACTTGCAAAGGATATACAGTTAAGGCTATAAAAAAATTATCGGAACAATACATGTTATACAATGCACTGAATTATCCATGAGTAACAAGATTAAAGAGAAAATGCTAAGCAAATGAACTGATAACAAGGGGAAGCTTTTTAAAAGATTACTGGAACAATACACGTTATCCAATGCACTGAATTATCCATGAGTAACGAGATTAAAGAGAAATGCTAAGAAAATGAACTGATAATAAGGGGAAGCTTTTTTAAAACAAAGACTTACTCAATCCAGGGATATCGTCAACTTTAACGGTTTTTTTGGGAATACCAGCTTCCTTCTGCACACAAGAGTTCTCCATCAGAACTTGACACATGCATTCATAATTTAATGGAATAATTTTGGAATAAAGTGGAGAACCTACAGCACTTGAGAAAAAACTAAAATAAAAATGTATTAGGTGTCAAAAATGTCCGGGGTTCAGAATTTACTAGCATCATGCATCTAAATGATATAGAGCATCTCCTCTGGTGACTAATTTATGATAAATCAAAGAAATAGGTGCCTTTTTATATAAGTCAATTTTTATTAATTGCCAACATAGGGGCACTACTCAAGTACACAGTGTAGACAAGAAAAGCACCTAAGGGTAAAGAAAAACAAAACGACAAAAAATCTACAAAAGAAGAAAAATTACTATTATTTTGACAAGTAAATAACTAGAACAATTATGAGCCTCGCCATACATGCCTCCCTCACACACAACATTACACATAACGGAATCATCCTCCAAACTTCCACACTACATTGTCCTACATCTTGACTTCTCCAACAAGCCAATAACTCCTCTACTCTACACGGTGTCACCCACCCCACTACAAAAAAATAAAAAACCGAGTCCCATATTTTCTATTTTGCAATGCAGCAAAAAGCAATCCGTTGTTTCCAGGTCTTCTTGCACATACAACACCACTTCATAACTCATATTCTCCTCCACCTTTGTTGATGTAAAACATAAAAAAAATCCCCTCCTTCTCAGGTTATCTACAGGAATGATCTTCCCTAATGCAGTTGTCCGTACATAAAATGCACCCACGAAGGTGCTTAAAAAATCATTTTAATGTTTAGAACCAAAATTTACATTTTTCTACTTAATAATTTTCTGCAAAACAGCTCAATAACAATGCACATTTAGAAAAATGCTTAAAACTTTTATAGATGAATACAAACTAATCATGAAGTTCCAAATTGACCTTGATGTGGTACTGACTTCATGAAGGTGCTCTAAACATGTAAAGCTCTAATCTACCTTGACAACTGCATGCAATCTAGTTCCAGTCACAACTACTAGCAACACAAGCTCTCTACTGTATCATAAATCCAATGAAACCATCACAAGAACATAGCATGACTGAAGGTCACAGAAATGATATTATATACCTTCTGAAAGTCAATTCCAGTATAAACAATGTGGCAGTTTGAGAGCTCTCTTATTTTTTCATCGATCGCCTACCATAACCAAAGCAGAATTTTTTTTATAAGTTTACCAAAACAATGGTAATGCAGATCATACTAAAAGTGAATAAGAAGAGATCATAAAGTACACATAAGGTGAGGGGAAAAAAAGATAACTCAGAAGCAATGCTTTGAACAGAAACAAAGAAGAAGATAACAGTTCTAACTTTTCAGTGATAAATTATTGCTTAAAAAAATGCAAGTCAGGGGATAAAAGATAAACATGTTAAGGCTTCCATCCAATGTGTTTGAAGTTTGAAAATATAATTAGGTAACTTGAGAACAAATTATTTAAAAATTTTAAAGTCTTTGAATAGGGTAACATTGTTTTTTTTTGGATCAGTAAATAGGGTAACATTGTTATATAACCCCATTTTTTTAAGGCGCTGATTTTTTTATATGAGTAAATGTGCTAATTTATTTACTACCAATTCCATGCCTACACAATTCTTTTTATTGGTAACTGTTAGTATTTCTTATTTCTTGCAGTTGTACTCGGCTATGCCTATTGGTATTAATAAATTTTTACTTATAAAAAAAAATTCTTATTTCTTGCAGTTCAATTGAAAAGAGAAAGAATCACACAGAGAACTTAAAGGAAGTATGAGAGAAGGCAGTACTAGCACGTCTCTAATGATAAAAGAAGTGATATTATTTTAAAGCAGTTCAGAAATCTTGATTTCCTCTGACAGGTAGTTCAACAATTTACAATGCATATCTCGCCAAAACTACAAAAGAAAAAAATTAACACAATTTGTCAGGGACCAAAAACGAGAAAGCTTTGGATCTCACCTGCCTCTGACGGCGAATCATAGTTGATAAATCGGTGTAAGGAAGTTTTGGATCAATTTTACATTCCATAAGAATTCCTCCATCATAGTCTTTTATATACCTGGGATACTAATGAAATTGTTATAAATAGACTAGAAACATATAGCACAGAATGTCTTAATCACTGAAATACATCTTAATATTGGCTTAAGTAAAGAAGAAAAAGAAAGAAATACAGCTGAAAAGTTTCTCAAAGTAGGTAAGATATAGGGACTTGGAAAGAAAATTATAGTTTGCTGGGTACAATGCCCCCCACTCTAATCCTAGACATGAAACGTTTGACAGTCTTAAGCCTGGAGATATCTTTATACGTTTTTTTTATAAGTAAGCCTGGAGATATCTTTAAACATACCCTTGCCATCTATCTTTCTCCAAGTGGATCTCTTTGGTAAAACCCTGCAAGTGAAAGATACAATTCAATGCTGCATGTAGAACCAAATCCTCTCCAATCAAGATAACGACAAATAAAAACCAAATGACAAATAAAAACCAAAGGTAAATTATACTTTACCAACTCAAACCATATTTACATCTCCTCCAAACTTTCAATCAAGACAATTAACTCCTTATTTTGGAATAACTATGACAATGCAACCCTAGCCATCAAAATTAGTACCAAAAACAATAAAGTGACTTAAATACCCCTCAAAACAAATGATAGGGAGTCTTTTCAATAGACATAGATTTGAAAATTGGGCCCCTATTTTTTTTTTTTATAAGTAAATTGGGCCCCTATTTTACAGGCCGAGTTTTCTGACTTAAATAGTTTGGTTCAGACATCACAAGTTGACCGTATGAGGAGCTAAAGTTTTAACATGCCCTGGCAAGAAATATGAAAGGATACACCCAAGTAAAAATTTCACAAAACATTAACCCCAAGATGACTTGGAATTTCAGAAGGATCCACTTATGGAGATAACGATTAGGGATGCATAGTAGTAATTTTTTTATTGGTAATTAGGGATGCATAGTAGTATTAAACTGTCTAAAGAGTTTTTGTAGTCAAATCAAGGACTGATCCATCTAGCACTAACTAGGAAAGAGAAAGACCTAATAAGGGAGAGTATTTTAATCTTATCAAACATGCAGCACCGGTTCAAATTTCACCTGTCCAACCATCTCAGTAAATATTTTTATCCAAAAGACAACCATGAAATATGCTTTCTACATCTTTGACTTCCCTGATTTTTATTTTGCCCAAACAATGAAACTTTATGTACAGATCATCAAAGCAAGCTGTCTCTTAAGAAGTCCAGACTTTTCTCATTAAGGCAACAAGGTTGTGCCATTGTTAGTTTAGATAACCAAACAAAAAGAGATAACAAGACCTGTTTGATAAAATAGCCCACAGCATTATTGTCAGCATATGTCAGAAAATGAGTTAGCCCATCCACATCACGCGCATGCTGTTTTAAGTGATTCATCAGCCTGGTGCCATAACCTTTTACTTGTTCATCAGCTGTGATTGCACAGAAAGCTATCTCCCCAAACTTTTGGCTGAGATTTTCCAGGAAAAATGAATCCCAATTAAGAGAGTAGAGAATGTTTCATGTAAACAAGCCACTACACCAACAAATAATCATTTCAAATAAATGCAGAGTTTTTACTAGCTCCTATGCACTAAATTAAATATATCCAAAGGGAAAATTAAAAAGATATGTATTCTGGATCCATTGATCAAAAGTTGAAACTTAAGATTAGGGGTGTAACGGGTCCAGTCTGGTCCGGTTTTAGACAAAATTTAGGATCGAACCAGTATGTACCAGTTTTGTATTTTCCAAAACCGATTACGTCCCGGTTACCCTCCTAAACCGGTACCTCCGGTTTTACCTGTTTCCGGTCTGGTCCGGTCCGGTTTTCTGATTTTTTTTAAATGTCAAAAACATATAATAAAGTGTTACTTCTTATGATAAAATGTTATTAATAATTTAATATATATATTATGTTTAAAGCATATGATAAATTAAATTTTCATCTTCAAGATTAAACTTTTATTTTATAAATTATAATAACATCATCTTATATATAATTATATTAATAACATATGATCAAACAGATTACAAATGTTCATATTTAAGATTAACATTTTATGTTATAATTTATAAATTATAATATGGAACTATTTAATATATGATATATAATTATATATATGATATATGATATATCATATATATATAATATTTTGTGTAATATATAAAATTAACTTATATATATATTTTTTTTTCCCAACCGGTTTGGTCCGGCCCCGAAAACTATGGAACCACGACCAGACCTGGTCCCGCTGGTTTTCATAATATATGAACCGGTTCGGTTTTCCGGTTTCCCAGTTTAAACTTACACCCCTACTTAAGATTGCTTTCATGGCAAAATGGGCCATTCCAGACAATCTAAGATTGTTTATCATAATACCAGGCCCACGTCAATAGAAGGCCATAAATTATGCTGTGTCAATAGATAAATTCCTACTAAGTAATAGCTGTAATTGACTCACTAATCTAGGCTGTATATACTCTCCTAAATAGGAGAGGAGATTTAGCTTACCATGCATAGCTCCCTAGAATCACTCTATGTAATTAGCTAGCTTATCATATATAGCTCCCTAGGATCACTCTATGTGATTAGCATGTACAACTTAAGTTTCCTTGTATAGCTGGCAGTCTTGCCTATATAATGAAAGACCTTCTCAAAAGAGAAGACAATTCGAACCATTCTGTTAGCCCAAACATTCACTTGTCACACGACAAGCATTGAAAGGTTTGCTTGCACTCTGGCAAGACAAAGGAAGATGACCTAATTAACATTAGGCCCCATTTAGATAGTGAAAATGTTTCATGTCATGTCATCATTACAATTTTTTCAAATTCTTATATAAAATATAATAAACAATTCAATTTTTTCAAATCTCAAAACAATAATAATATTAAAAAATAATATTCTAACAACATTTTATTCAACTTTCATCTCAACTCACTATCCAAATAACACCTAAATACTTCAGCGAGTGAATAGAAGTAGAAAAGATGAACAAAGCAGATAAACCTAGGAAAAGAATCAGGAAGGGCTCAACCGAAAATACTTTTGTTTATTGCCTGAGTTCTTGTGAGAGTGAGTGTTATCCTTAAGCCCCCGTGATTGTTCTGATATGTAAACTGTTTAATTTTAAGATGGGTCGACCTTTAGAAGTTGTGATTGAATCCAAATGTTTTATTTTTTCAAAGAATGGTGGTGGATTGTGTGTGGTCGAGAGAAACTGGAAGACAGAACATATGGTGATGTTGAGCCCTTCTTCAACACAGTGGCTGGGGAAGGTGTTAGAGGAGAGTCTAAGAGGGGGGAAGAAGGAAGTGTATTCGGCAACTAGAGAATGATACAGTAGCATCATAGCTCAACGTTGCTCTAATAGTAGAGGGAGATATCTTGAAGTTACTGAATACAATCAGGGGGGGAGGAGAAATGTCATATGTTTCCCAGAAGGTGATAACGGCTGGGGCTGGAGGAAAATGAGGGAAGTGCTGTTAGAGGTGGGGAACCAAAGCAGTGTTCCGTCTGGTGGAGGTCAACCGTGGGTTGGCAAAGGAGAGTTGAAGCTTTCTCGGTCGTATAAGGAAGCTCTTGCTCAGACGAAGCCGATAGAAGGTGCGAAAGCTGGAAGGCATTGATGGTGGTGCGAAAGCCTCTGAAAAAGGAAAAGGACTGGTTGTGGTGAGCCATCCCCATGTAGTGGACTGTCAGGAGACATGAGACGTTCGAAGAATGTTGCGGGAGATGCAGGGACAGCTGAGTAAGTTGCAGAGAGATATGGATGAGGTAGTGGAGGTTGTCGGGTCATTTAAGGAAAGGGAGGATACGGGAGAGAAAGGTAAATCAGTGATGATGGATGATGGGATTAAATCAAGGGCTCAGAAGAAAGGCAGAAATGATAAGGGATGGGCTGCGGGTTGGCGAAGGGTATATCGGCCCAAAATGAAGAAGACTTCGGAGGAGGCTGGGCCGTCTCAGCTGTTTTCGGAAGGTCCTAGCCCGTCTGTCTATCGGCCCAAAATGCAGTCGGTAGATGAACCTGGGCCGGCACAGGCAGTTCCTCGGCCCAACGTGCAGCTGGTTTCGGAAGGGGCTGGGCCATCTCAGACCAGGGCCCAATCACATGGGCAAAGGCCCGGGGAACCAGAGCCCAAGCTCTCTGAGCACCCGGTTGCAAACCCGAATCACCCGATAGCAAACCCTAGCCCATCGATCCCAGTGGACCTGCGCAGCCTCGGCTTCGTGCCGGATCTATGGACAGCGAAGGCAGCCGTTGCACAGACTGCGCCGACGGAGGTAGAGGGTGCCGTTAATATAGTAACGAGCCCTAGCTCAGTGTTCCTAGCGGACCTACACAGCCTCGGCTTCATGCCGGGTAGCCTGAGGATGGAAAAAACTCAAACGGCCTTTGCACAGACATCGCCGACGAAGGTAGAGGATGCCGCTGATGAGGTGTCGTCGAGGTTTAGTGACCAACAGGCACTGATGGAGCTGGAAGTTAGTCTTTCACCGTCGAATGAGACCCAGATCTCGAAGATTAATACCGATGGGGTGGGTTTTGTTTTGGCGAATCAATCGGTCAAGCCTTTTGAGGAGTTTGAGATGGCTGAAGTGGAGGAAGATTCGGAGGAGTTCATGAATTCAGTGGAGGACAATTTATTTATCACTGAGACTTGCGGTTTGGAGAAGATTTCTGTGGGAAAAGAATTTCAAAAGGGTTAGAATAACTGGTTAAGGAATCCTATGCCTTTGAATTATTATTATCCAAATCAAGCTTCAGATTGGGTCATTGATAAAGTGAAAGAGATTCAACATTTTGTGGGGATTAGTTGTGAGGGGTATGAAGAGCAGTTTATAGCTTTGTTAACAGCTATGGAAGCTGGACATCAACAAAAAAAGAAGGGGGATTCGAAGATCAGTAGAGAGAGCTTAATAGACTAAGGTGGTCAATGAAATCGGTGGGTAACTCCAGTAGGAATAGGGTGAAAGAGAAGGGGCTGATTGTTCCTCAATGAGACCAAAGATTGTATCTTGGAATGTCCGGGGTTTAAAGGAAGTAGAGAAGTGTTTTCGGATTCGGCATTTGCTTCGTGAGTGGAAAGCGGACATTGTATGTTTACAGGAGACAAAGTTGAAGATGATCAATAGGAAGATAGTGCGGAGTTTATGGAGCTGTAATTATGTTGATTGGGTATATATGGCCTCTTCAAGGACATCGGGAGGAATTGTAGTGATGTGGGATAGGCGGGTGGTGGAGAAAGTGGAGGATTATGTAGGGAGATATATGGTCACATGCTCCTTTCAAGGTGTGCACGATGGTTTCTTGTGGGCTTTTGCAAGTGTGTATGGGCCTAATCTTGATACCAACAGAAGAATATTGTGGGATGAGCTTGCAGGGATACATAGTTGGTGGGAACTTCCTTGGTGTATCGTGGGGGATTTTAATGTGGTAAGATTCTGAAGTGAAAGTTTTGGAAGTAGAAGATTGAGGCCTGCAAGTCTTGAGTTCTCTGAATGCATATTTGACCTAAACTTGATAGACCTTCCTCTTGCAGGGGGCCCTGCCACTTGGTTGAATAATCAGACTTGGTCGCGTCTGGATCGCTTCTTAATTTCACCTGAGTGGGAAAGCCATTTTCCGGGTGTATGGCAAAAGCGTTTGGTACGTTTAACTTCGGATCATTGGCCTATTATGCTTGATTGTGGAAGCATTCAAAGTGGAAAACGGTACTTTAAATTCGAGAACATGTGGTTAAAAACATAAGGTTTTGTGGAGAGGGTCAAACTATGGTGGAGTTCATATCAATTTGAGGGTACACCCAGCTTCATTTTTGCGAACAAACTGAAAGTCTTAAAAAAAGATCTAAAGGAGTGGAATAAACAATCTTTTAGAAATATAGAGGAGAACAAAAACACCAAGTGGATGGAAATACAGGATTTAGAAAAACTGCAACAAGGGAGGGCACTTAATGAAGAGGAGCAAGCACATAAAACTGTACTAATTGCAGAGCTAGAGAGGATAATTTTACAAGAAGAAATGTCTTGGCGCCAGAAGTCAAGAGCTCTTTGGTTAAAGGAAGGGGATCGGAGCACGAAATTCTTCCATAGAATTGCAAACTCTCATAGAAGAAATAATAACATTGAGTTTCTGAAAATTGAGGGAGTAGAGTGCAGAGAAGAAGGGGTAATTCAAGACCATGTGGTTAACTTCTTTGAAAAGCTTCTTACTGAGCAGGTGAGGTGGAGGCCTACCTTGGATGGCTTGAATTTTGATACTATTGAGCTAGAGGATGTAGTTAGGATGGAGAGGGCTTTCGAGGAGGAAGAGGTGTATGATGTAGTAAGAAAAATGGTAAAAGATAAGGCTCCTGGTCCGGATGGTTTCTCTATGGGCTTTTTCCAAGAATGCTGGGAGGTGATTAAAGAAGATCTTTTGAAGGTGTTCAGGAGTTATTCTCAATTGGGAAATTTGAGAAAAGTCTCAACACTTCTTTCCTCGCATTAATCCCAAAAAAGGTCGGGGCTAGTGAGATTACAAATTTCAAGCCTATTAGCTTAGTAAATGGTGTTTACAAGATTATTTCAAAAGTGCTTGCTAATCGACTAAGTGAGGTTTTGGGGAAGATTGTTACTAAACCTCAAAATGCTTTTGTTAAGGGTAGACAGATCCTTGATGCGGTTCTAATTGCCAATGAATGTTTGGACAGTAGACTGAAGGCTGGTAAGGCAGGGATTATGTGTAAGCTAGATATGGAAAAGGCGTATGACCATGTTAATTGGGATTTCCTTCTATATTTACTGGGTAGGTGTGGGTTTAGAGAAAGGTGGAAGTCTTGGATCAGTCGGTGTATATCCACAGTAAGGTTTTCTGTGTTGATCAATGGAAGCCCAGAGGATTTCTTTCCGAGTACTCGTGGTTTGAGACAAGGGGATCCGTTATCTCCGTTACTTTTTGTTATTGTTATGGAGGCACTAAGCAGGATGATCTCGGCTTTGTTGGTTAATGGGTTTGTTAGGGGTTTTCAGATTGGAACCCCGAGTAGGTATTATCACGGTCTCTCATTTGTTGTTTGCAAATGATACTCTGATTATGTGTGAGGCTGATCAAGACCAGCTACGGGCTGTAAAAGCATTGCTACTTTGTTTTGAAGCGGTATCAGGCCTAAAAGTGAATTATGATAAATCTGAGTTGATGCCGATAGGAGACGTTCAGAATACAAGGGAGTTGGCTGGTATTTTGGGTTGCAAGATAGCGTCACTTACTATGACATATCTGGAACTACCTTTGGGTAAAGCTTCGAGGTCGTGTTCGATTTGGGATACAATGACTGAAAGAATAGAGAAAAGACTGGCAGGGTGGAAAAGAATGTACTTGTCGAAAGGGGGCTGAATTACTTTAATCAAAAGTACCCTTTCTAACCTACCCACTTATTTCTTATCCTTGTTTCCTACACTGACAAGTATAGCGAGTCGACTTGAGAAGATACAGAGAGATTTTCTGTGGGGAGGAGTAGGAGAAGAGTTCAAATTTCATCTCGTCAAGTGGGAGACGGTGCGTCGTCCTATCTCTAGTGGTGGTCTGGGTATTAGGAATTTGAGATTGTTTAATCGAGCGCTACTTGGTAAATGGTTGTGGCGATATATCAAGGAACCAAACGCCTTATGGATAATAGTAATTCAGAATAAATATGGTGGTTTAGGGGAGGGATGGTGTACTAGAGAAGTTAGAGGGGCCTATGGAATGGGGCTATGGAAACACATCAGAAGAGGATGGGAGGCCTTCAAGCATCATACTAGGTTTCAGTTGGGTTCGAGCTCCAAGATCAGATTCTGGAAGGATGCATGGTGTGCCAATAGTGCTCTAAAAGATCTATTTCCTTTACTTTTTTTTATTGCAAGTGCCCAAGATACCAAAGTGGCGAAGGTTATGGGAATATCAGGAAGGAATATTCACTGGAATATCAATTTCAACAATGCGGCACAAGATTGGGAGATGGAGAGTTTTGTAGATTTTTTTAGTCTCGTATATTCTAGTAGACCAAATATCCAGCATGAAGATGATTTGTGGTGGAACCCTGCAGTGAAAAGAGTGTTTGATGTTCGTTCTTTTTATAAGGTTCTCACACATGGGCCTGAGATACAGTTTCCTTGGAGAAGGCTTTGGCGGCATAAGGCTCCTCTCAAAACTTCTTTTTTGTGTGGACAGCGTCTCCAGGCAAGATTCTCACTACGGATAATTTGAGAAAAAAGAAGGATAATCATTGCAGACTGGTGTTGTTTGTGTAAAAGAGGGGGTGAGTCGGTGAATCATTTACTTCTACATTGTGAGACAGCCAGGATTCTTTGGGATGAGGTATTTAAAAGAATGGACATAGCGTGGGTTATGCCAGAAACTGTGTTGGATTTATTGGCTTGCTGGACATCTATTCGAGGTGTGCGTCAGATTAAAGCAGTGTGAAAGATGATCCCTATCTGCATTATGTGGTGTTTATGGCAGGAGCGCAATGAGAGGACGTTTGAAGACAAAGAGAGATCTATGGAGGAGCTGAAAGTTTTATTTCTTAGGACTCTTTGTACTTGGGCCATTGCTGTGGATTTTAATGGCATGAATTTACATGAATTTTTAGTTTCTAATGCTCCTGCATAGACAGGGCATTCTTAGTGTGTAATATCCTGTTTTTTGGATTAATAAAATTTGTTTACTTATCAAAAAAAAAAAAAAAAGAATCAGGAAGGTATGGATGAAAATATGCAATAGAAAGTGGTCAATAGACAATAGGTCATTCAGTGATACTTCAAATAACCGGTCATATTGATACAAATATGGAAAGATTGACCCCACCAAGCTCACATACAAGCTTAGGATGAGTCATGACACTAATAAGAGATTCACCTGGCATATGGGCGATAAGTAATCCCACCAACAACCTGATTACGTCTGATCACCATCACAGATTTATGGCTTCTGTAGAAATCAAATATGAAAAGCACATAAATAGTCTAAAAAATAAAAATAAAAAAGAGTTAACATTAATCATCACAGAGAGGTAAAAATTTGAAAAAGAAAAGAACAGAAAAGAAGGCCACATTCCTTAGTAGAAGAAAAGCTGGGAGTTCATTCTTGCAATGTGTGGATATTTTAAGTAAAAACATAATTGATGAGTTTAAAGGTTATACCAACTATAATGGCATTCTAAAAGCATTGGAAAATACTCACAACGTGGAAATTTTATCATATTTTACTTAAAAAAAAAAAAAAGATTATATCATATTACGGTTATTACCTATCCATGACAAGACGAACAATGTACTCTTTAGGCATGTTAGGTAATTGCCTTGCAAAAATATTCTTCAATCCTATCAACCTGGAGAAACCAAAAAAAAATCATTCATACGAGTCACAAAAATCAAAGAGCTTAACATGAACGCAGAGGGAGCGAGAAGACTAGAATACCAAACCATATGCTCATCAATTCCATCATTTGATAGGCACACAAACTTGAGCCTTCCCGCCTCTTCCTGCAACATTTCAACACATCAAAATCCGCAAAAATCACTTCGAAGCGGTTAGAATCCCCAATTTGGTTTTGATATTATCACTAGCTTTTATTTTTTTCTGAAACAAGGAATTGTAAAAAGAAAGTCTGATCCCTTACCTCTCTCTTCAAACTCTCTTCCCTGGCACTATAAGCTCCACTGGTCTGTATATTCTCTGTAAATATCTTCGAGGCGTCCTCTTTCACCACGATCCCCGGAACCGAGCTTCCCGCCGCAGAAGCGGTGGGCCCCGCAGCACCAGCGCCCTGCGTCCCACCGTCCTTTCCGCACTCCGAGCTCTCGATCTTCACTGTCGCAGAGTTCAGGTTCTCCGTCTTGAGCTTCGTGCTGCGCACCGAGCCGCCGGCAGTGGCAGAAGCGTTCTCGAGACGGGAGGCTGTGAAGGTGCGCATGGCGGAGGAGTCGTCGTCGGAATCATCTGCGGCGGCGGCTGCAGCCTCTGAATCATCGTCGGAGTCAGAGTCATCGGCGCCGCCTCCGCGGGCGGAGATGCTCTCAAGGTCGTCGTTGGAGGTCAATGCGCCGTCGCGGGTGTCAGCGGAGAAAGAGGAGGGAGGGAATGGTGGCGCGTGGTCGTCAGGCGGGAGCTTGCGCTTGTGGATGGAGGATGTGGCAGAAGAGTGGGACGGAGAAGGGGACTGCGAGCTACGAGAACGGTTCGGTGCTGTGAGGTGCGAGGAGTGCGTGTCCATTTTCTTTTACTCGCTTGACACCGAACGGTTCGGTTAGTGAGGGTTTTGCAGGTAATATTTTAGTAACCCATTGGGGATTTCGATTCGCACAGAGGAAGGAATGGGGAGGGTGAGCCTGTGATTTCGGAACCTCAACGACGTCGTTTAACAAATACAGTAGTAGCGGGCCGGCCTCTCCCTTACGTTCTCATATGTGGGCCAGGACTTTTTCAGAACAAACACCTTTGGATTAGAAAGCCCATGTTTTCTTTTTTCATTTTAACATATAGTTTTTTTTTCATTCGATCTCGGTGTCACTAAAGTTTCAACGAAGTTAGATTATTACTTAACAAAGTAATGTTATACACCACGCAATTATCTTATTTTCATTTTATTATATAAGATGTGATATATTTATTATTGATAAAGAATCATCTAATAAATAATCATTTAATAGTGATAAATGTGTCACATCATGTATAATAGGATGAAAGTAAGATAGTAGTGTGGTGTATAGAATTTTCTTACTAAAAATACTCTACTACTAATTATTATTTTATTATTATTTTTTACTTATTTTTTATTACTATTCACTATTATATAATCGTATATCATTATTTTTTCACTATTATTTATAAAATATCTAAGAGTACCTCCTTACCCAAACGCAACCCAAGGCATAAACTTTCGATAAGGAATTTCTATAAATGAATTTCGAATAATTCAATGGTAAATTCTCCTTCTCTAATGGTCTCTAGAAATCATTTATACCTAATATTCGAATCTTAAAAGAACTTATCACTAAAACCAATATTATTTCCACATAAGTCAAGTCCTTAGCGTTCAATCTAACCCAATGTCCCAACACATATTTTATTTTATTTTTCAACACATTATCTTTGTTTTTACACACACACGATACCCACCACGATTAGATTTACAGTCCATTATTTCTATAAAAAGACGAAGGACGTAAAATTTGACAAGAACACAACGGATCGTTCTTGAGGTAAAGGTAGTCTAGTTATGTGGTCAACGATACCGGTGCTATCATTTGATGTCTACAACTCCGTTTCCATCTTTTAAGGAAAGAGTAATGCTAGAGTCACTGCTAGACGTTGGGAGCTATTGCTGGTCTAATATGTGTTTTTTTATTTGTTTTTTTAATTATTTTTTACATAGATTTTTTTAATATTTTTTAATATTTTTAAAAATAAAATAAATTTAGAACATTATTAAAAAATATTTTCTTAATTATAAAGTAAAAAAAAATTAAAAAATACTTCCTTAATCACAATATTTTTTATTTTACTTCGTGATTAAAAATAAAAAATTTATTTTTTAAAAATATTTAAAATTGTTAAAAAAAATCTATATAAAAAAAGAATTAAAAAAAACACATGCTAGAGCCAGCAGTAGCTCTCAGCATCCAGCAGTAACTCTAGCATTATTCTTAGGGGAAAAGCATGTGAAAAGTTACAAGATTTATGGTGGATCTATATCAGTTGGGTAACTGTCAGTTGACTCCTTATCTATGGTGCATCTATGTCTACAAATTCTACTCTTATATAAATATTAATGTTGATGCAAATCTCAACTGTGTCTGCAACGTTTTCATTGACACCTACAATCAGAGAGACAACCTTGGGTGATTATAATGGGGGATGCCTCTGATAGTTAAGTTAGAGTGAATCTATATTATCTCAATTAATCTTATGATTACAAAGTGACCTTTACTTGTCCATGGTGTTCACTTATACTTAACAATTAGTATTAACATTATGTTCTAAATAATGAATGAACATAATTTTCGAAACTTTCTCCAAATCATTTAAAAAATAACAAGTGTTCATTGAGCATATGATATTGCACATACTTTATTAAAAATCTAAGTTAGAAATTTCAATGTATCTCTTCATTATAAATTACGTGACATGCACATGCTCAATTGACACTTGTCATTTTATATCTAAAAAGAATTTTTAAGGCTTTTTTATCCGTCTGAATCCATAAATATTTGTTTGGTTTGACTCAACCTTGTAGTGCCTCCAACACCATTAGCAATTCCTTTGCATGAACAGGCGTTAACACTCTCAGATGAACCCAAAGTATTGCACATATATATTATATGTCTTGATAAAACTGGGTCACCTTCCCTCTTTGATTAATATATGTGTATATATATATTTGAAAATTTATTTCATCTCATCTCAAAATTTCTCAAAATTTTTCAAAATTTCATTCACAAACATCACTAGGTTATGCTTGGTAGATGAGATAAGATGAAAATTTTTAAAAATTTTATTAATAGTATTAAGATGAAAGTTTAAAATTTTATTTTTTAATATTATTATTGTTTTGGGATTTGAAAAAGTTAAATTAGAATTTGAAAAAGTTGAATTGTTTATTATATTTTGTAAGGAGATTTAAAAAAGATGTAATGATAAGATGAGATAGAGATGAGATGAGATTTCTCATCTTTGCTCCCAAACATATCCTAAATATAAATACTTTTCAATTTCAATTCTTCAACTTTCTCATTTGATCATTACCTAATCATTACAATTTTCTCAAACTCTTAAACAAAATACCAAAAATAATACAACTTTTTCCGAATTTTAAAACAAAAATTATATTAAAAAATTATATTCTAATAATATTTTAAATTTATAATATTTTTATACAATTTTTTCTCTCTCATTTTTCAAAAACTAATAACACATTATAACTAAAACCATTTCACCTATTATTTACAAATTATTTCACTATTATTTATAAAATTTTCATCTTATCTCATTTTTCAAGCATCTCCTTTGAAACAAGTAATATATATCCATTGTCCAATAAATTTAGCAAGAACAATAACAACTCAAAAGAAATTGGGTGCCGGGGAGTAATGAGAAACCCATACCAGTTGACGGGCTTGCATAGCACTCAACTAACCCCGTAAATCATAGAGCTCATAGACGATTGTGGGAGTGGTTGGGTGATTCTGTAATTTTCTTGTTCATGACAATTTTGGATTGAATACGAATTCTCTTCAATTTGGTATTAAAACATGAGTTGTTTTCCTTAGGTATCAATCTAATTACTTTGAGATTTACAATGAAAATATGAGATATTTTATATGAAAATTCTAAAACACATTTTATAGTACTATTGATGTGGCATGATTTGATTTGCAAGAAAAGTTTATAAATTGCAATCTTGCAAATTAAATCATACCACAATAATAATATCGATAGTGTATTCCAGAATGTGAATAGAGTGAATCATTTTATAAATGAATGGTAATCTATTTCAATTGAAACAGTAAAAAAAACATTAATTATTGGATCCAAAAGGAATCATAAGTGTATAGTCAATTATTCATGATGTCAACTTTGACTATTTCAGAGATCTTTGTTAATTGCTATGTTGGTTTTTTATTTTCTCTTAATAGATGATCGTTGCTTTCATTAATCACTTGGGAGTGTTTGGACTTTTTTTTATCGATTATTACTAGATTATTACTTTCATCTCTGGTCTTCTTCAGCGGGATTTATTTCTTCATTTCCATTTGTGAGGATTGCACAAAGCATTTCTTATGGTTGACTAGCTATCACAATGTGTGGAAAAGTTTCATTTATTAGATGTGAAAATTTCAGAAGTTGTACTCAACAACCATGTTCTGGTGATTATAGTGGAGCAATCCCAGTGTTCTATTTTATTTAAACTTTTATCCAAAAAGCTTTTTAGTAAGGAAGCCTTTATAATGAGATCAGTATGAATACTTTGATCTGAAAGAGGGAATTTTTATAGTGCAGTTTACTAAAGTTTGGGACAAATCTCGAAATGGGCCCTGGTTTTTTCTTTTAAGTGTCTTGTAGTGATACAAGACTATGATGTTGACTATCAAATTCCAAAATCTGCTTGAATTTTGCTTCATTCTAGGTCAAAATTTAAGACATTTTTTTGAACTGTATGAATGCTATGGTGGTCCGTTTGCTTGAGAGTTCCATTGGCGAGGTGGAATATATCTATTTTCTAGAAAATTAATTGGTGTGGGAAGAGTTTTTTAGGGTATGTGTGAACTTGGATATTCGTAATCCATTGCCAAGGTTTAAATGTCTAACCACAAGCACCTCTGACTCAGCATGAGTTTGTTTGAAGTATAAGCGATTGCCCAACTTTTGTTATTGTTGTGACGTTTTGGGGCATATTGATCATGATTGTGATCTTTAGTTGACCCATCGTTCACGGTTTGAGGCAGAGGGCTTCCCATACCATCCCTGGTTATGGGCATAGGGGGGGATTAATACACAATAGGTTCAAGATTTCCATTGAGGATATTGTCAAGTCCAACTCTTGTTTTGATCCTGATCACATGAGTAGTCATATGCCTTCCTTAGCAACAACGATGGCTACTAGTGTTTTTCTGACCAGCTCTAATGTGGTGGTGCCGGCAAAAAAAGAACAATTATTGACGGTTATGATGGGAAGTTCTTGTATGTCGACAATTTTGAAGGACTTGGCTTATTTAGAGAATATTACTGGATAAGGAGCATATGGATTGGGCTGGAATTGGGCCTCAACTGGACTTGTGTTTGATAAGTGGGCCGAGTTTACCAAAACAATGAGCTTTGAGTAAGGACTTAGATAAGGATGTTAAGAATGATTTATACCCTTTATGTAAATTTGATGCTTCGTCCTCTCCAAATTTCGAGCCAATTTCACATAACACAAGAGCAAATTGTTCCAAGTAGAAATCAAGTCTCTCGGTGGGTGGTCAGTGGCGTCGGAAAGTTGTTTCTTCAACGAAGAGGCAACCAAGTAAGTCACCCTCTATCATTCCCTCAAAACGTATAATTGATTCAGGAGCTTTGCTTGTTGTTTCTAAGAGGATCTAATCTATGGATAAGGAAAATCTAGTAGAAATTCAGGTGTTATTGGCGAAGGTTGATTTTCAACCCTGCAGATCAACATAAAAATCTTTGTTGGAATTCCCATGGGCTTGTGAACCCACGTGGAGTTCATGTACTTAGTGATATCATATGAAGATAAGTTCTTGATGTTATGTTTCTCATGGAAACAAAATCATCTGTACATAAGATGGAATTTTTAAAATTCTCTTTAGATTTTTATGATTGTCTTGTTGTTAACAATGAAGGAAGAAACTGAGGTATTGTTCTTTTTTGGCGCAAAGATACCAAATTGGATATTATTTCTTATTCAAAAAAACACTTTGATACTTGGTTGTAAATTTTGGCTGCGTTTGGATGTTGAGCTCAGTTGAGTTGAGTTTTTTATTAATAATAGTAAGTTGAGTAGTAGAGGGGGTTATATGGGATCCATCTAAACTGAGTTTAAAGTGTATTTGTGTGATAATATGAGTTTAGTACTTTTATGGAAAATTGAAAAAGGTTGTGGGTCTCACGTATAAAGATGTTTTAAATTGAAAAAAGTTGTGAGTCCCACGTATAAGAAGGTTTTGAGTTGGGATGAGTTTAGTAATTTGAGAATTGGGTGTTTAGATGTTAGATTCAACTTAAAATTAGATTGAACTCAACTGAGTTTGTGTTCCAAACGCTAAGTGGCATCTAACTGCTATTCATGGGCATCCTGAAGTTGGGCGAAGAAAGGAAATATGGCAATTAATGAAATATATTTCTCTTTCTATTGATTGTCCATGGCTTAATTTTGGAGATTTTAACGAAGTGGTTTCAAATGCGGAGAAGAGGGAAAACCGAGTCACAGACTTCAGTGTGATTGGTGAATGAGGGATTTCAGGGAGGTTTTGGATTCCTGTCATTTTAAAAGTTTATCTGCATAGGGTAATTTTTTACTTGGTCTAATATGAGAGAAGGGGATGCTTTTATACGGGTGAGGCTTGATCAATTTCTTGCTAATCCTGAGTGGTTATCTTTGTATCCATCCACCAAAGTGAGTAATTTTACTATAGCCCATTCTGATCATAATTGTTTGCTGCTTGATACAAGTGGTTTTGTTTGTGCTCCAATTAGAGGTCAACAGCTTTTAGATTTGAAGCAATGTGGATTGGGGCAGAGGGTTGTGAAGAGATTATTTATAATTCTTGGGATACTTTTACTAATGAAGTGGAAGCTATAAATTTAAAGGAGAATTTTCATCAATGTAGTCAAAGTTCACAATATTCGAAACATTAGCAATTCTGCCATATTCAGAAACAATTGGTTGCAAAACGGTTTTGAGTTGGAAAGATTAGCTGTAGATCCTCACTCACTTTCAGCAATAAAGAGGCTTAAATATGACATTAATTTGTTACTGGAACGAGAAAAAATGATGTAGAAGCAGAGATCAAGAGCTTGGTGGTTACATTCAAGCGATCAAAATACAAAACGTTTTCATCATAAAGCCTCGTAGCGCAAGAGCATAAATTTTATTACCAAACTTAAAGAAGACGTGGGTGTTTGGAGAGAGGGCAATGAATTGGGCAACATTATTGTATACCACTTTTTAGATCTGTTTTTTACTGGTAACTCAAGTGTGTTGGATCCTGCAATTGATATTCTGCAGTCATAGTTACCAATCGTATGAATGAAGCCCTTTTACAGCCATATACTATTTAGGAAGTTAAACAAGCTTTATTTCAAATGTAACCCATGAAGGCACCTGGTCTGGATTGTCTCCAATCTCTTTCCAAAAGTATTGGCACATAGTCGGGGATTTGGTTAGTAAAATAGTTTTGTCCTCTCTACATCAAGGTATGATCCACTTAGAGTTGAATGAAATTTTTATTGTCCTTAACCCAAAGAAAAGTCAACTTGAGAAAATCTAAAAATCTCGGTCTATTAGTTTATGCAATGTGATTTATAAAATAATTGCTAAGATGATTACCAGTAGGCTAAAAATTATTTTGCCACACATGATTTCTTCTAACCAAAGTGCTTTTGTTCTAGGGAGGATTATCACTGATAATATTCTTCTTGCTTATGAGGCTATCCATTCTATAAAAATGAGAAAAAGGGGGAAAACATGGGATTATGTCAATTAAGCTGTATATGAGTAAGGCTTATGATAGTATGGAGCAGAAGTTTTTTGAAAGGGTGTTGTTGATAAAATCGGTTTTGGATAAAAAATGGGTAGTGCTGATTTTGTCATATATTTGTTCGGTATCATACAAGATCTTAATCAATTAAGTTCCTTTCTCATCCTTTGTCCCTTCACAGGAATTAAGATAAGGAGATCCATGGACACCCTACTTATTTGTTCTATGTGTCAATGGTTTATCTGCTCTTCTTCAAGATGCAGTAAATAGGAGGATGCTTATAGGATTAAAATATGTAATGGTGCGCCTACAATTTGCCATTTATTTTTTCTAACGATAGTTTGTTGTTTTGCATAGTTACTGTTGTTGAAAATGTAACTATCATGCATTTGATACAAATTTATAAAACAACACCTGGACAACAAATAAATTTGGACAAAACAGAATTATTGCTTAGTTAAAATGTTGGCAAGGAGGAGGTTCAAGCTATCAAGGATATCTGGCATGTAAATTTCCATTCAAGCACATGATTGATATTTGGGTTTGTCATTTTTTATTGTTTATTATAAATCAAAAACTTTTTAGGATTTGAAGTCTCGTGTTTGGAATAAATTACAAGGGTGGAAAGAAAAACTCATATCACAAGCTGGTAGGGAAATATTAATTAAAGCTATGGTCCAAATGCTTCCTACATTTACTATGAGTTGCTTAAAATTGTCCAAGTTGTTTTGTAAAGATTTAGAAAGTATGTTTGCTAGATTTTGGCAAGGGCAATGAGGACTTGAACGCAAAATGCATTTGGTTAGTTGGACTAAGATGTGTGTTTATAAAATGCATGGAGGGTTGGGGTCCAAGGATTTGGAAATGTTTAATCTTACACTACTTGTTAACACAAGAATGGAGATTGATGACTAATCTTGAATAGTTACTGTCTAAGGTTTTTAAAGCCAAGCATTTTCCCCATTCTTTTTTTCTAGGGTCTACTATTTGGGGTAATCCTTTTTATGTGTAGAGTCTATGTGCAGCAAAAGATATTCTCATAAAGAGATGTTATTGGCGAATTGGAAATTGTGATAGCATTAATACTTGGATGATCGTTGGGTTTCAACAAGGTTAGATTCTCTTTGGAACTCAACCTTCTCGGTTATTACCTTTAGATGCAACTGTCAATATGTTGTTTGATGCTTCCTTTAGAATGTGGAATGTTAAATTGAATCAAAATGTCTTCCCCCTTTTGTGGTTGCAAAAATTATTCAAACTCATTTGCATTCTTGGACTTCGTTTGTTATCGAGTGCTTCTTGGTTTGATGAGTTGGTGTGGACTATAATGGAAGTTGACATGTCTTTAGTTTCATCTTTTCTTATTATTGCTTGGGGAGTTAGGAAATATAAATAAATCATTGTTTGTTTGAGAATGCAACATGTTCACTTGAGGAATTTGTTGATAATTGTGTTGAGTACGTGACAAGTTTCAATTTTATTAAACACTCTTAGGCATTAATAAGGAAAGAAAAAGGTTCTTCTGTGGGAACCTCCACCACCAGATCAAGTTAAATTGGATTTTGATGAGGGTCTTTTCTGAGATTTTGGTGTTACTGATGTAAGGTCGATATTATAGGATGATAAGGGTGTTGTTTTGTTTGCTTTGAGTAGGAAGGAGAAGGGGGATTGTACAGTGGATGACATTGGAGCTCTAACTGCTTTTAGAGGTTTACAACTGATTATACATTTGGGATATTCTGGTTTAATATTGGAAGTGGATTCTTTGGTAGGTAATGAAACTATAAAGTCTCAAGAACCCAATTTTACTACTCAAGGGCCATTGATAATGGAGATTCAACGTTTTCTACAATGCTTTCAGAGTTATGAAGTTATTCATGTGCGAAGACAAGGTAATCAAGCCACACGCTGCACATTTATTAACTCAACGTACCAAAAGGATTGAAGATGTGGTACAATGGTGGTACTCCTATTTGGATTTTATTTCCAATAAGGTGATTTTAGATTTTAACTTGTAACTAGTTCTCAGTTTTGTAATAAGTGTTTGGTACTGATTATTGTACGATCCCATTTGGTTATTGAGGTAAAACACAAACCATATGAGTTTGTTTGGCATGGGCAAATAACTTTGGTATCCAAACACACATAATTGTATTTCTCATATAATCTCACTCTGTGTCAGCATCTCAATACTATTTATTGAAGAGACCATACACAAATACAAAATACAAGTTGACAATCACCTTCCACTCTCATTGACCATCTCATGTTGTCCTAGATTTGTAGGCCACCCAATGGATGTGTGTGTGTGTGTCACGTGTGTATTTTTTTTTCCTCTGTAGATTTGTTGGATGTTCTTTTTTGCCCTATTTAGATAGTGAGATGGGATGAGATGGTTTTAAATTAAATTTGAATAAAATATTGTAAGAATGTTACTTTTTAATATTATTAGTAATTTGGGATTTAAAAAAGTTAAATTGTTTATTATATTTTATGTATGACTTTGAAAAAGTTGTGATGATAAGATGAGATGAAATTGTTTCTGTATCTAAATGGAGTTTATTTGGTTATTTTCTTTTGCTTATGGAATATTCCAAACTATTATTTTTTATGTTTTTCAATGTGTCCTAAGTGGAACCAACCACTTTATCAAATATCTATAAAAAATTAAAACTATCTCATCTCTTTTTTATATTCAAACATACACATTTTTATAAACCAATCATCTCATTTTAATTTAAAGATTTTATTATTATTCACTGATCATCTCATCTCTTCTGACTATCCAAGTCGAGATGTAAGTATTTTCATGTTACTTGATCTACGAATGGTTTGTTAAAGATTTTTATGAGTTGAGATGGTTTGTGAATAATA
The DNA here is from genome assembly GCA_029856935.1 of Cyclocarya paliurus. Lineage (NCBI taxonomy): Eukaryota > Viridiplantae > Streptophyta > Magnoliopsida > Fagales > Juglandaceae > Cyclocarya > Cyclocarya paliurus. Next base: position 34,409,406 of record CM056950.1, on the reverse strand, counting down.
GAAAAAGATATTTTATGAATATTATTTTTTAATATTATTATTATTTTAAGATTTAAAAAAGTTGATTGTTTATTATTTTTTGTGTGAAAATTTGAAAAGATTCTTTTAAAATTTGAAAAAGTTAAATTGTTTATTATATTTTGGTGTGGGAATTTGGAAAGATTATTTTGGGATTTGAAAAAAAATATTATTATATTTTGTGTAGGAATTTTAAAAAGTTGTGATGATGAAAATAAAATGAGTTGAGATGGATTGAGGAGAGTTTTGAAAACAAACATCCCCTAAGAATTTGCTTCTTATTTTTTCATACATTTTTTTTTTGTATCTTTAAATATATTTGTTTAAATTATAATATTATTTAAAAATGCTTCCTTAATCACTGAATTAAAATAATAATAATAATAATAATAAAGAATCGGTGGAGGGTTTCGGTAAGAAATTTCTGTGGGTATAGATTTTCCTTTAGAAAGGATCCAATTTGTGCAAGTCTGTCCGTCTGTGAGGGTCCAGGGAGCCCAACCCAGGCCATGGTGTGTAGAGAGAGACTTGTCCTGGACCATGTCCACGAATGGAGTTACGACAATTGGCATTAATTAATTAATTAATTTGTTACAGAAAGAGCAACGACAGGAAATTTATAGCGTAGGCCTGGGGGGGAAATTTTGAACTCCCGGAACGAGGGAGGGGAGGGTTTTGGTTTCCCACCCAAACGAAACCGCGCCTTTGCACTCTCACTCACCTCATTCAAAAGTTCAAACCCAAACGCAAACTCAAAAAATCTCTCCCAGTTGCTCCCCCTCTTCCCTCTCCAACACTCTCTCAGGTCTCTCTCTCTTCCGCTTTTCGATTTTTGGTCTTGGATCTTTTATTTTTTGTCTGTGGGCTTCTGTGAGCAAAGTTTCTGGTGTTAGATACTTGCTATTTTTTTTTTTTTTTTTTAACTTTTGGTTTCAATTTCATGGTCCAGGCTTTCCCAGAATTCAGTTCGGTCACTTTGTGTAAAGACTTTCCTCGATTTCTGAATATATCCGTCTTTTTCTTTTTTGAAGTTTTTGACTTTGTTTCGTTGGGTTGAATGGCCCAGATCTGGTATAATACAAACCCAACCAGATCTATGTATTCTTTTACTCCGTCTTATCTATATTTTTCTTCCTGGCCGTAATTTTCCATCCATTTATCTCATAAGCTTGTTTTATCTCTTTGTTTTGGTTCATAAAATTTGAGAATTTTGATTATATTTTGCTCGTACACTGATGTTCTTGTTATTATATTCATGGGGACTTTTTTTTAATCATTGCTTGTTAATTTGGAAAATGAATTGAAATAATAGGTAAGAAATGGCGGGGAAAGGAGGGAAGGGCCTCTTGGCGGCCAAGACCACCGCGGCCAACAAGGACAAGGACAAAGACAAGGACAAGAAAAGACCCGTTTCCAAGTCTTCCCGTGCCGGAATTCAGGTAAACTTTCTTCTTTGCTGCACATAATTCTTCATAAGAGAATCTCGTAACGTGAATAAAATGAATTAGTACTGGGATATTCGTGACTCTGACTTTTTTCATGTTATATGTTCCGTTTTTGCGTTGGGATTTTGTGTTCATAGTTCCCTGTGGGTCGCATTCATCGGCACCTAAAAACGAGGATCTCTGCGAATGGCCGTGTTGGGGCCACTGCTGCTGTTTACTTGGCTTCAATTCTGGAGTACCTGACTGCAGAGGTGCTCGAGCTTGCTGGAAATGCAAGCAAAGACTTGAAGGTGAAGAGAATCACGCCCAGGCATTTGCAACTGGCTATCAGAGGAGACGAGGAGCTCGACACGCTAATCAAAGGAACCATTGCTGGAGGTGGCGTCATCCCCCACATTCACAAGTCCCTCATCAACAAAACCTCTAAAGATTAGGCTCTTTTGCAGCAAATTCAGTAAAACAAAAGATGTTAACTGTAGGCTAATGTGTTTGGTTTGCGAGTCATTTCAGTATTTGGCAGTGTAGACTTTTCAATTTTAATGTAGAAGTATGTTCAGATCAGCTAGCTAGCTAGGATAGGATATATGGGCTAATCTTTTATGTCTGTTTTGCATCTGTGTTTAAGGCAGGAGTGCTGTTTGTTGAATGGTATTTGATCGTGGTTCAACTATGGTGTTCTGAAATGTGGTTTCTGCATCTAATTGGAATGATTATTTGATGTTTAGGCTGCTTCATTCTCACCCATATTGTTGTATTGTACTTGCATGTATTGTGTTCAGTCTTGTTTATCCTTTTTGCATGTTATTTTTTGCTTAAGAAATCTTTTAAACATGAACGATTTTGCAAAAGTAGATTTCATGATTTAATGTGGTAAATTAGAATGTAAAGTAAATCTAATATACTATATGAAGTTATATCAGTTAAATGATTTATTTTTGTAGAATTTTTTTTTATAGTTTTAGTAATTTCTTGTTTGTTTGTTTGTTTTTGTTAGAAAAATTATGATTTTGTTTGGTTTTACAAATGTTCTCAACTTATTTTATTTTAATATTTAAACACCATTTAAATATAAATATTTTTTACTTTTTAAAATTTTTCATTTAATTATTATAAACTTTTCAAATTTCTAAAAAAAATACAAAAAATAATTTAATTTTTTTAAATCTCAAAATAAAAATAATATTTTAATTCATTTTTTATTTATTTTCTTTCTCAAACTCTCATAAAACATTTGTATTTAAATTATTTTATTGTTATTTATAAATTGTTTTATTATTATTTACAGATTGTTTATATCATCTTATTTATGTAATCAAACAAGACCTATAACTTGTAGAGTTTTGCTACACAATCTCTTACTATTCATCCACACTCCACATTTTTTAATATTTTTAATATTTTTTTAAAAATTTTTTGAATTTATTTTTTTAAAAATATTTCAAATTTTTTATTTACTATTCATATAAAAATTATTTAATAAAAAAAATTTAAAAAAAGATGGAATATAGAGTGTTGGGAGGTTGGGAAGATTTATTGTAACCCATATGACTTGAGCTGCTGAGCATATCCTCTTGATTGTCCACTTCGCAAGTTAATCTGCTATATTGTTTTTTTTTAGTTTTTAATGATTAGTTTAAGAGTAATGATATTCACATAATACATTTCACAACATAATTTATAACGTATATTGTAAAATAAGGATATTTTTATAAAATGATGTTAGTTTTATAAGGTATTTTACAAAAATACCTCATTCTAAAACATTATTATGTAAAGTGTTGTGAATAGAGTTGAGTTGTGAATAGTAATATTTTGTAAGTTCTATTGAGATAAGTTTAATTTTTTTAGATTGAAATGAATTTAATTTTTTAGATTAAAATATAAGAAATAGTTTGAAATGAGTTTAACTTTTTTTATGAGAAATTGAAAAAGTAGTAGATTCAATCAATAATTGATTTGAGATAAATTGAAATAAGTTGAATTTAGTTCAATAATCAACACAACTTAAGACTTCGATATTCGAACTTGAATATGAACTTATTCTCTTTTAGTAATTGAAAAGAAAAACAATTATTAAGTGATTAAGATATTTTATTTACTCTTGAAAAACGTTTTGTTCATTGTATATATGTATTGTCAGTATTCCTTTTGTTTTTAACGTCCTCAGCCCTTGTCCTCCCTTCCATACAACGTATCTATATGACTTTATACCATTTCTCATCTTACTCTTGAAAAACGTTTTGCTCATTATATACATATATATGTGTCTTTCTTTCCGATAACACGTGTACATGTACGGCTACACATGTATAAATAAGGAAAAAACTAGGAATCTTGCTGGGAGCTCCCGCTCCCTTGTCTTAATTTTTTTTAGTTTTATTTATTTATTTTTAATTTAATGATTAAGAAAATATTATTTAATAATATTGTGAATTTTTTTCTTTTTTTTTTTAAATATTAAAAAAATGATGTAAAAACCAAAAAAACCAAAAAAAAAACTTTGAAATGGCCTAGCTGGAGCCGGTGGGTGTAGACCCACCCATACAATTAATTAACTCTGTATAAAATGGGGTTTGCCGGCGGCCACCAAGCCTTGTATATATATATGACTGGAAATGCATGCAGCTTATTATTACCAGCACACCCTAAAACTAAGCGTCTAATTAATTTCACCAAAACATAACGTGTTGGAGGCGGCCAGGTCGATGATGTCATGTGCATGACTCCAAACAAAGCTGCTCAGAGCATCTTTAGCATGGCCTCTCCTCAAAATTCTCTCCAGCCAGTCTTTGTTTTTACTCGCTCGACGGAACCTCCCTTCTTATAGTACCATGTATGTATGTATGTGTATGTATATATATATAACTTTTGTGCTTTTCACTATTCATTCTCATCAACTTCTCTCTCTCTCTCTCTCCCATAGAAATGGATGCAAGTTTTCTAGCACACAGCATGAGGAGCTCTCTTTCAACAGTGGCTCGCCGGAGGAATAGTACAATATGCAAGCCGCCGGCGTGCTCTGTTCCTGTTGTTGTTGCCGTTCTGACTACAAAGCCAAAGGAAAGCATAGCCGAAGAATTATCAGGAAAGAGTACTAATAGTATACGTAGTAGCGTCTATAACGATAACTGGTTCGATCTAGTGGCCATAAACCATCTATCCCAGAGTGTTCAAGCTGCAACGGGTTTATATCTGTCACCTATACATACATACATACAGAAATACATATATATAATATATATATGTATATCAGTTTTGTGGGAAAACTGATTATGAAAGTTGATATATGTATGCAGGTGTAAGGAACAGCAAAAGTGGGTATGAGAGCTTGGTGGAGGCAGCAAAAGTGGCATCACAGAATTTCAATCCAATTCAACAAAAAGAAGTGATCATTCAAGCCCTTGAGAGAGCCTTCCCAAGGCCAATCCTCTCCTTGGCAAGTTCATTTTATTTTTATTCCATTTTCTAATTTCACAACATATATATATAAATATATATATATATGTATAATACTGCTGCATGGGGAGGGAATGAGATCTTGAGCATATATATATAGATATATATCTACTTTATTATAATAAGTGGCTATCTAACTGTAAATAGTAATTTTTGTTATTTTTTCGTTAAGTTCAAGTCCTGTTTTATCAAAAAGTCCTTAAAATTCTTGACCATTTGACGTGTAGCTCTCTTGTAGAATTTAATGAAGGATCCTATTTTATCAAAAGGTCCTTAAGATCCTTGGCCATTTGACGTGTAGTTCATTTGTAGAATTTAATAAAGGATCATGTTTTACCAAAATGCCATTCAAATCCTTGACCATTTGATGTGTAGTTCTATTGTAGAATTTAATGAAGGACCATGTTTTACCAAAAGGTCCTTAATAGCCCCGAAGCGCATATGAATTGACATATCTTTTTCATGTCCTTTTTGTTATGACAGTGTACTCATACAATATGGATACAGACCAATACTCATACTTTGTTGAAGTTTAGATTTTTTTTAATCTTGATTTTTTTTCTTTTTTTAACTTTGTATTTTCTTTTTCCAAACAAATAAACTACTAACCTTTTTACTTTTATTTATTTATTTAAATTATTATGTTAAGTGCACTCCGAAACTAATGCACCAGGCCGTTCTCTAGTATGTATGTGTGTGTATATATATATATATATATATATATATATAGTACTTGCTCTCTCATTCATGCATCAGCTCTAGCTAACTAATAGCTTCGATCATATCTTATTTTCTCCATATATGTATATATATGGGGATTTGTGGTGAGGTTCACGTTTTCAAAAAGACCAAAACCATTTTATATATCAGATCAATTAAGCAATGTTTTCACTTTTCAGCCTCAAAAAAAAGAAAAAATGTACGCATTCGTCAATCTAAACGGTACATGCATGGTCCACATCATGAGCAACTATACAGCTAGTTTGGAGTTTTCTCTTAAAACAAGAAAAAGAATTACACAGAATTTATTAATAAGCAGCGTTATAACTTTTCTTAAGCTAGCATTAATCTAACAATTTTCATGTTTTTGGACGTTAATGCTGCATGCCAATTAAAAAGCTGATCACCTGCAGAGAACTCAGGAATTAATCTCTGCAAACAACGGCAAAATTGCATGCCGGCCTAGCTAGCTAATTGTATTAATCGATCTGTGTTGGGGACTGAGTTTCCAAGAAGTACTGTGCTTTCATTTAATTAATTTATGGCCTTGTTGCTTGAAAGATTCCAAAAACAGCCTAAGTCTCGCAAGTCATTATTTGCATTATAGTAAAGTTAATGCTACTTCTTGTTTTTTTTTTTTTTTTTTCTTTTTGAATTTCAACAATTTGTGCAATTTTTTAAATTCATGATGATCCATTAATGTTGGTGTCGTTGTGACCAATGGCAGATAAAGATACTGCTACCACAATCCAAATTCGCAAGGGAATATTTTGCTGCCTTCACAACTGTGTTTTTTGCTTGGTTAGTCGGACCTTGCGAGGTAAGGATATATATAGAATACTATACTATACTATAACTACACTGTACTTGGAGTTTATTTGTGAAATTACTTTAAACAATTTTTTGAACAAAGTATCTAGCAAAATAAGAAAAAGCCACAAAGAACGGAAAGAGATCCGACTTTAAGGATGAGAGAAATAGACATATGAAGTGGGTCTTATGTATTGTGAGCAATAGATACTGGGTAGGCCGGGTTCGTTTTATGTGTCTATCTTTTTTGATCTAAGGAATTTAAAAACATGATCTTCATCACCAGAAAGAAAACAGTAACAGAGCACTTATAAAGGACCTGGAATTCATGACCATTATACTGATTAGTACTTATAGGTGACGACTCCTCAGACTCACGTGGTGCACGTGGTGTATCCAGTTCTCCATATTCATAGTAATCCAGTCAGAACCATAAGATGATTTGATATAGTGATATTGTGAATGAGTTAGCTGTCTAGGAAACAGGGTTAGGACCATGATCATATGTAATAACACCAGTACTTCACACCCTCTAGCTACCATCAGCAATTTGATGGACTTGTGACAGCTTGCTCGATGCTCCTTAACAATGAGCACTAGCATTGGATTATGTATCTACATATTTGTATAATATGACCTTAAATTGGGTTGCATTGGATTATGCATATCTAAAAATTTGCATAGTTATAAACAGTATTTCTACAAATTTAAAGATGCACTATTAAAACAAATCAAAAGACAAGTAATTTTAATGGGGTGATTCACATTCATGGAAGCTGCATGCAGCAGTCTGGAAAATTTTTGCAGTTGCATTGCATGCCTTGAGATATTAATAGAAGTATTTCATCTCACTCAAATATGCAGTGCACTCACGTGCACACATAAATATATGCAATATTGTAATTTGCAAATATGATGCTTAGACAACATTGTTTATCTAGTTTAACCGGGGTAATCACCTTATAAATTTCACAAAACAAGGTGAGGGAATTGGAACTCAACGGAAGAAGAGAAAAGAATGTAGTCCACATCAAAAAGTGCAGGTAACTTTTTTCTTCACCCTTTTCTGTCTACTGTGCATATTCAACCCCATGACTTTGTCCGGCCAACCTCACCAACCTAAGACATGCACTTCCATGTAAAACAATCTGCTCCAATGATTGTGCCACCCCTAGAGTATTCTTCTATCTCACCATCATGATCACCAGACAAACTTGTCATCAATGTCATAATCATCATTGATTTAATCAGCCTTGGCACCATCCACATAATCCTCTAATATTGATTTTAAAATATTGCAGGTTTTTGGAGGAGACAGGTTGCGTGGGGTTGTGCGTTAATCTCTGTAAAATGCCATCCCAAACATTTATCAAGGACTCCTTTGGAATTCCAGTCAACATGGTCCCTAGTAAGTAACCCCCCATTCAGCTTGTAAATATGCTTGCAGATGCAAATACAGCATCAAATACACAGTAATAAGCCAAATTATCAACTTTTTTTTTGTCAGGAAAGTCATGGTAATTGCCTATAGAAAAAGATCAGGAAGTATACGTTCTAGACTTCTAGCTCCATTTTAGCAAAATAAAATAGGATGGATCTGATCCTTTTCTATTCTTATTAGAATTAAAAAGGTTTCCATCTGCAATAATGACTGCCATAATTTTCCTCTTAAAGTAAAATTAGTATACGGAAAAAGAGCCAAAGATCAATAAAGGGAAAACGAATTCTAGTTGGAACTGGAACAGCAGCACTAAAGAAGTGGAGCCATGCTCATCATGCCCATGGAGGGACCCGAGCATGAGCCACTTAGGGTGCAAAACTGCAAGTACACCATCCAAGCTCAATGAGAATTCTACAACATATGATTACATATTTTCGCTCATGAGATAAACTACATGAATTCCTAATCAAAACCTTCATGAATAATATTAGGGCTAGGCCACTGTATTGTGTAATCAAAGATGTTGGTTTCGTTTGGATGTTGAGCTAAGTTGAGTTATAGTAGTGAGTTGAGATGGTGGAGTGAGTTTTGTAGAGCCCACCTAAGATGAGTTTACATGTGTTTGGATGTTAAGATGAGTTTAAATGTATTTATATGAAGTTGAAAAGATTGTGGGTTATGCATGTAAAGAAGTGTTAACTTGAAAAAGGTTGTACATGGGTCTCGTGTATAAAGAGATTTTGAGTTGAGATGAGTTTAGTCATTTGAGAGTTAGGTATTTGGATGTCAAACTCAGCTTTAAATTAGACTGACCTGTGAAGTCTAAGTTCTAAACGGGACATAAATTTGTTTGTTTCTCGTTAGGCCAATTATCCTTTTATAAGTTATCCCATGAAGAATTTACATTGAGCATCCAAATAAATTACCCGGCCACTAAAAGCACTTAGTTGAACATTAGTAACATCACATGTGTCAATCAATTGCTCAGGAGCTTACAGTCACTAGCTCTGACAGTTTTTGAACAGTATAATAATTATAATGTTACTTTCTCTGATTTGCAGATTTTGACGATATGAGTTGCGAGATGATTTTTGGTCAGGATCCTCCAGCTTCAACCGAAGATCCAGCATTCAAGCAGCCATGCTATAAACAATGTAGTAATTCAATTAAAGACCCCTTCAACTGGACCTGATCATTGCTTATATTTTCTTATTAATCTCTGCATTTCTTTAAAAATTGTCATGCTAAACACTCTATAGTGGATCTACATATATAGGCTTTGATAGGCCATAGACAAAGCCTGAATGAGCTATGGCGTGTGCGTCAAAGGCACTGCCAATTGAATAAAATTTAAAAATATTTGTAATGTAAATCATACTGGAAATGAGATTCTAACTTGGATTTATTTATATGATTCATGCAGGCAAAGCAAAGCTGAAACACAGCATGAAGTGCTCCAGTTAATGCAGAGGGATGCCAGAGAAGGGCATTTTTTGGGAAAAGATCATTCTATTTCTGACAGCAGATCCCTATATCTTTCCTTTTTACTGTCTATGTATCTATGTAATTTAAGGTATTTATGGTTCATATTTAAAATCCAGAAAAAATGCCATATCATTCTTCTGCAGCTTAAAAGGTACCTCTATCCATTCAGGCAATGGCTTTTCTAAGCAAGACCATGCAAAGATAATGAGAGATGGAATCAGTAGCGAGAGAGAACATTCTTGGAAATATTGAATAGTACTAACAAGAATCTACAACTCTAGTCATATGCCAAACTTAAAATTGTTGGAAGAATAGTACAAAAATTAGGAATCATCTAACCTAAATTTTTAATCCAACTATACCTAACATATACCTAGGGTCTATTACCAAGATAATTATTGGCTATTAAATACCATTAACAGCTACTAAGGTCTCTTCAAGTCCAGCTAAGGAATGCCAAGCAATGATTTATGATTGTGCTGCCATCACCAAGTTCATGTTGCTCATCCAACAGTTGAATTTCAATACATGGTCATTGAAAAACATTTGGACTTGAAGTTGAAAAATGATAAATAATGTATATCCAGAATCTAAATCATTGATGAAACTTGCTGTCAAGTAAGGGATTAAGGCTGTGTTTGGTTTCTTGACTAAGCTGAGTTCGGTTTAGATTTAGACCTCTTCTAACATCCAAACACTCAACTCTCAAATCACTAAAATCATCTTAACTCAAAACCTCTTTACACGTGGGATCCACAACCTTTTTTCAACTCAACACCTCTTTATACGCGGGATCCACAACCTTTTTTCAATTTTTCATAAATACATATAAACTTATCTTAACATCCAAACACTTCTAAACTCATCTTAAGTGGACCCAATAGAACTCACTCCGCAATCTCAACTCACTATTATTTATAGAGAACTCAACTCAACTCAACATCTAAACACAGTCTAAAGAGATTGTGGTGTCAACTCAAGGGGTTTGTAGATCCCTAGATCAGACCAAATTATGGTGCAAGAAACCATCTATTGGTGAAAACAATTCATGGTATAGGAGATGGTGAAATATGGAAGAAAAACAAAAAATGTGAACTTTCAAGTTTTCAGTTGAAGAGCAAATTTTTATTAATCGTAATATGGATTAATTAAGAAAAAAGTAAACAAATCACAGATTGAACATGCAACTTGTAAGAAAATACTAGGAAACTATATATGGAATCAACTCAATCTCCCTAAAATTCAGTCTTTTTCTTTCTCCAATTGGGAAATGTTAATTAGGAGGTGATAATTCAAAATTAAGAGAGTCTTGGACCTCCAGATGTTTCTTTGCAATCTTTGATGAGGTTTGGACTGGGAATCGGGATGATACTTCAGCAACTTATTATTTACTCCAATTGGAAAGCCAATCAGCTTCCTTGTCAGGAGAAACATTTGAAAAATATTTCTTGTATGGTGTAAGGTCGGTCATGAGCAAAAGTGGATTAATTGTGTTTCCCACCTTTGGTGTGCTGTTAAGTGATAGATCCATGATTCCTCTGCCGCCTTTTCTGTCTCATTTAGAGAGAGACCAATCGAGTGCTTCACCCCACTTTGACCCGTCAAAATGTTCGGATGAATGTGATTTTTCTTCGTACAATCGTTTTGAAGTTCTTTTTAGGTGTCCAAATGTGCGACAGAGTGGTAGGATAAAGGTGCATTTTATATTCCAAGTAGACCAGCTTTGTTTGTACATGGAGACTAGGCGTCAAGCATCAAGGTTATGTTCCCTTGGAAATCATGACATTTGGTGCTCCCAACACAACAACCCAATAAATAAACAAAAGGAAGAAAGGGTTGTAAAAGGACCAATAGGCCGGATTTCTTTCTATTTCTTTTACCAAAAAAAAAGAAGTAGAAGCTAAAAATACAGTTACCATCGTTTTTTTATACTAACCGTATTTTTACACAACTCTTGTGTGAAACCACAGAAGATAAGGAAAAACTCTCTCAAAAGATTTCTAATATTGAATTAATAAGGACAATTAATAACTCGTTGGTCCAAAAGAAATCTCTCATATGTTTATATACATATTTGTCATATTACAAACTAAATAGAGTCAATCATGACTTTATTTAAAGTCAAATTTCTAGAAAAATGAAACGAAATTAAGCAAGCTCACTCAACTAAGGTGTCTACAACACATCTAGGGAACTTGACATGCAGTTCTTGCTCAGCCTCGTCCGACTGTTCATTATTATTATTTTGAAATTTAAAAAAAAAATTATTTATTATATTTTATGTGAAAATTTGAAAAAATTGTAATGATAAGATGTGAATTTTATATCTCATCCCATCTTACAAGCATATCCTGAGAGTAGTAGGGAACCCTCAATCTATCTAGTCATTTCTTTCCTGTGCGATTCTCTTTCCTTCTTAAACAACGCCTACTACCTTCAAATTTATTTTTGTGTCATTTTCCATCGACACAATCTTAAAGCCATTAATGGCAGCCTCAACAGAAACCGTGCAAAAATGACTGAATTCCTTGTTTGGTAACTTCCGTTGTTTCAGTTCTCTTACACCCTAAAACTTGCCTACATGATCAATAAAAAGTGGATTTACAAAATATTAATGAATAATGTTAGATAAAAGTCTAGAGTTAAACAACAAAAAAATAAAGTAAGACCCACCTAATAAAAAATGAATTTGTTCAGGAAGATCCCAATTTTTATTTTTTTTGAAAACCATTTTCTAATATTTATTAATCACAACAACATGATTTATTTAGCTCTAGCTTTCGTAGGTCCGTACTCCGCTCGATTCCACCAAAGCACTATAGCCTAGATTAGAATAAATGTTTGAATATGAAATGCCTCTATTGGAACCTAAAAATTAATGATTTTTTACTAAATTCAACAAACCATAACAACTGGTACAGAATCAACAGCAACCTAAAGAACAAGAACAAAAAAACTGAACCGCTCAAATTTCACATATTAAAATGGCATCAACCATAGGCCATAACGGAAAAGGTCACATATAACTCAACAGTTCCACTTTGGAGTGGACTTTGCTGTTTAGTTGAGATTAATGGACACCAATAAAATATAGACACGTAAGCCATCCACGTAATAAGTTCTTGAGCCACACCACAGCAGATCTAGAGAAAACAAAGCCCTTCATTTTGTGTCTCATATCCACATAGAGAACTGAAAAAATGAGCTGGAAAAATGAATGCTATGGATGCAAATCAATGCAGGTAAAAGAGAGAATTAAAAGGCAACAAGACGCCTCAAGTATTTACATCCAGATCATCATATCACTTGACCATGTGGATGGATCCCTTAAGCCAGTTAAGTTCACCTCCTAGTGACTTGGAACTTATTTAGATAGTGAGATGAGATAAAATGATTTTTGATGAGTTGAATAAAATATTATTTTTTAATATTATTATTGTTTTGGGATTTAAAAAAGTGAGTGATTTATTATATTTTATATGAAAATTTAAAAAAGTTATAATGATTAGATAAGATGACATGAGGTGGGATGGTTTTTGTATCCGATTTTTCCATCAACCAATGCATGTTATTAGCGTCCATTTCAAGGACTATGCAAATTGCGGAGGTGGTCAACGATAACAAAGGAACTATTTAAGTTGAAAATCAGACCGGTGGAGCGCTGTTCCTTGGATTTGCTTGCTGTTTGATTCAGGGACCGCTGGTTTTGTCTTTAGCTGTGAGGCAAGGGGCGCACACTTACACGGTGATTTCTTGCTTCGGTTGTGTAACTGCCCTGCACCTTAACCACCAATATAATTTGTGTCTCTCTGTTGTGTTCACACCAACAATCTTGGGGGACACCATCAACAAACTCTTTAGTTTGGAATTCATTGTGATGAACTGACACCTCTGCAATATGATTGGGTCTGATTATGCCAGCTGCTGGAGTGACCTGGTTCAAACACAGGATAAAAAATAAGCAAAATTTAAATTACATCCAGCAGAATACCTGAAATCTCTGAGGCCTCATGAGGATATCAGTAGCTGAAAAATTTACAGTATATTACCATTTTGTACACACAACCAGACCAGACAAAGGCACAAGGTTGGATATCAACCAAAGTGGAACGCCACTCAAGTTTATAGAATGACAGTGATGTAATAACCAGCCCACAGATGCTATAACTTCGACCAACATAACATTACAGTATCGTCAGCTCAGCAGTCTCTGGTCTAACATAAATTGATATCAAGAAGCATATTTCAAATGCCCAAGGCAGACAGCTACAGCCACCTAAACTAAAGATCGACTTCCCCACTAACGGTATAGGAGTAACTATTCAAGGAAAAATAAGTCACCTGAAGCCATCGTGGAAAGCCAAAGGAACCTCTTGGATGATGATCTGATGATTGTCCATCCCCCGTGATGAAAGATGGGCGTTCACAAATTATTTCAAAGAAAGCATCATTTTTCCCAGACTTGTTTGTAATAAGCAAAATAGACGTGTCCTGATTTTGAAGGATTATATTGTTTGAACTGACAATAGTTTCTGGAATTTTGTGAAGCTCTTCATGCATATATCTAATTTTTTCATTTGACCCAAGAATTTCACCAAGCTCTTGCCTCCTTATTGAATTGTCAGCTCGAGCAATATCAACATTAAATATGCACCGCACAGGCTTGTGATCACTATCTATCACATCCATGCAAGCCTCATACCTATTAAACAAGAAGTGTCAAATTGTAAAATTCTAAAGAAAAGTTAAGATGAAACAAACTTATCTATGTTGATCTGTCTATATAATTTTATCAATCAACATACATCAATCCATGCAGAGAGAGTGAGAGAGCTGGTGCAGAAATCAAATCGCACCAACTAAAATAGTCAACGCGCATTGTAATTTTATACAAAAACGATTTAGCTGCTACACATTCCCCTGCTACACATTTTCTTCACCCAAGACGATTTAGCTGCCATCTACTTCCCAGGAAATATGCTAATCAATTAGCTATACGAGTCCAGATGATAGAATGTGATAAGCATGAAACGCTTGTGAAAATAGCATCAAACATGACCTTGAAAATATACAAGTTCCAGCAAGTTATTTGAGGCATCACATACAAAATGATTGTATGAAATATCTAATCAATTAGCTAAACAAGTCCAGTCAAATAGAATGTGATAACCACGAAACACTTGTGAAAATAGCATCAAATATGACCTTGACAATATACAAGTTCCAGCAAGTTATTTGAGGCATCACATACAAAATGATTGTAGGTGACAGGTGAACAGGAAAACTCACCTCGCTATTGAAGAGACCACGGGGCATGCTAAGCTGCAACCAGACGACAAAGTTGAGCGGCTATCACGATATAAAACTCTGTCGCACCAGGCAGGGATGCGCTTCTTCTCACCAGAATCATACCCTATAGACAATTCACAGGATACTTCAGAACCCTTTGAGCAGCCTTTATAAAAAGGACAAACTAAGAGATGAGCTCCATATATCAATCTCCAATTTTTTTTCCTTTCCAGGTCAGGATGTACTTACAAGGGAGAGGGGGGATGGTGTGGGAAGCCCAACTAACCCATAATTAATTGTTTTTTTTTGGGGGGTAAGCATTTACTACGTATCATCACTAAAAGTAAATTTAAGTATAAAAAGAAATGCTTTTATAGTTTATACATGGGACAATTGCTTCGAGTCATAGACAAATCAAGCAATTGTAAATCATTAAAATCAGCTCAATCATGTGAAGTTAGAACCAATAAATCAATGAAGCCAATTTTTCCTTTTTGAGTGTTCTTTTTCACGCCCTGGAAAATAAGATTAATCTAAAAATCCAGATTTATATATGCTATGATTAAACCAACCTGATAAACCAGCTTTATGCCTTTCAAACTTGTATGTGGGTGGAAATGTAATAACTGCTTCACGCATCCCTTGGAAGACATTACCAGCTTCCATTTCTGTCAGGAGCTGATCCCTTTGTCTAAGCCTATCAAAGCATCTTTGAGAAATAATGTCCAGTGCTTCATCATAAGTGACACCATCCAGCCGATAATTAAAATCACCAAGAAATATGATCAAGTCTGCCTCAGATAACTCAGGCATCCCTTCTGCAGGTTGCTCACCAATAACCTGTAGAGGAATCATGCCTTATCATATACTGGAATACAATCAACTTATACAAGTAATACTAGCAATGAAAATGGCAGCTTTCCCAATCGATACAATTACATACATTTGTACCACGGAGCATTTGAACAGCAGCAGCAGAACCAACTGCAACAGAAAGGACCAATGGCAAGCCAGAACTATAAACAGGCCAAAATAAATAGATTGAGAACGCAAGCAAGCAAAACGAGAACAGGTACAACACCGTACCAGCGGCAGCATTGAAAACATTAGTTGATCGGCAAAATGTCATTGTTCGATATACATGATCAAAATCTGCATTTCGCTGATTAACTGCTTCTAAATGAGCAGCAAAGTGACAGTTGACAAAGCAAAATACCCGGTCATACACTCTTAGCCTCAAACCAACAGCTCCCTGCTCAGAAAATGTTTAGCGAAGCAGTCTTAGGAGTAACCAACAATGACATAAAGTCGATATAATGTAAGTATTATAGAGAATAAGAAATGTATGTTAGACAAAAAAACCTAGAGAACATGATTGCAAACATTTCGAATTGTTTTAAGAGCCGAAGAAAAAAGTATGTTTATTAAAATGATAACACAACTTTCTGGTTTTTTATAGTTAAAAAAGAAAAGAGAGAAATTTGTGTTAAACTCCTCATTACATAATTTTAATTTGACCACATAATCGATACGGCATGAAGCTAAAGATTATAGATGAAATATAGATGTCATCATTTAACCCTCATCTTTTTTTTCCCTCCCTTTTCTTTCTATAATTGGTATCAGGCTTGAGGGTACTTGTTTTTTTTTCACCCTCCTGTAGTTAGTAACAAAGTGAGTGGGGAGAAAAGATTTTTTTAACATAAACGATAGTAAAGCTAAACGTACTCATTACCAACTTTTTTATGAGTAAAATTAATTTTGTTAACGACCGAAAGGGATATTATCCTGGTAAATATCAAACAGTAAACCGGTAACACAGGCCAGAACAGCTACCTTATTACCAATTGCACGCCCAAAGCCACATGGAACTGCTGCAGCATCAATGTCACCAACATGAGCTCTAAGACTATTTCTAACCCTGAAATACAACACTTCAATTATCATAGATGAGAAAGTCGACCTGGTTAAAGGCCTTAAATAAGATTAAAGAGAAAGAAAGAGAATCAAGCTATATATTTACATCATGGAGGAACAGAACATCACATAAAATTTAATTTAGCCATTATTTCCTATTTCATTTAAGCACAAAGATAGCAGATCCACCAGAAACGAGGGAAGGCTATTAAAAATTGGCCTAATTACTACCCAGTGTAAAAACATAGTTAGCATGATCAACTCATTTCTAATACCATTCTACAATAAACCACTGAACTAAATCAGACAAAACTCCTATGACATTTGAAAGGAGCTTAGTTTGTGAATCTTGGAGAATGCATCAGAGCTCAATCAAGACCTTCTCATGAATTAATACTCACCACACAGAGATTAGCAAGCCAGCCAGCTGCCTAGAACCAACATGTTCAAATGTCGATCCTTCATCCAATGTTTTACCAATCATATCCAGCCACCATTGCCCAACAGTACTCCCTTCAAGTCCTACCTACAGTTGACAGGGGAAAAATATTAAACAAGAGATGATAAAATCCAACCGAAAAAAGGTCATTAAAATCAGAAAATGGTTACATAAGGGAAAAGGAAGAAGAATTTGAAGAAAAAATCTTGGGTAATGAGGGAGCTAACCATTAATTCTACTTCTATTTCTCCCTTTCTCTTTTACACAGTAGATTCCACCCACTTTGTTGCATATATCTTTTTCTTCTTCTTTTTTGACAAAAAAAAAAAAAAAACACAATAAAAAAAAGTATTACTTAAACTATAAAAAGACACTAATCAATCAATGATTCACCTTAGCATAATTATGAAAAAATATACATCAAGACTTTATCTTCCATGAAATATAAGATATAATGCCTTCTATCACAGAATAACAACATAATCTGTCCAAATTCCAGGTTATAATGCCTTTCAACAAAGCGTGAATCTCTAATATGTCAACAGCATTCCCCATCTATTTCCCTTGCTTTTAGCCTGAACATATTTTTTTTATATAAATAATAAAAAAAAACATGTTAAAGTTCTCTAAGGATTTCTAAAGCTTTTCCAGAGATATCAAAATAGCCAAAAATTGACAATTATCAACTTATTTATATGAAATAAATGTATTTCTTTCATCCTGGAAAATGTTTTTCTTCTTGACCCAAGCTTTTCAAGGATAACTTTTGACAGAAGGACACTTTTAATACGAAGGCATTTAAGAGTATAATTCCCAACTCTAACAATGTGGCTTAAAATCAATGGAGTTGACTATAAGCATCTGACATCTCTTATTTTCTTCCAAATGTCAAGCTTCGCAATTGGTTAAGTAGCATTATTGTCAACTTACAGGAAAAAGGGTTCAACATTGAAAATAGAAGAAACTTACAGTCTCTTTAGCAGCAGACAGTGCAAGGACACCAGCACCCATTTCTACTTCTTGCAACCCAACAACAACAATCCCAACGTCTTTTGCCCTAGAACCCAGCCAGGATATAAGTGAGTCATGAGATGCTCTTCCCTGTCCAACATTCCATGTGCCAGACAACATTTTCACATTTTCTATCCTTGTGTATAGAAATTCTTTGCCAGCCAATTCTGAACGCAATATGCTGTCAAGAGGTCCTGGAGATGTGATGTTCCATCCACGTATACCACCGTGATTAGCCAAGGTAAAAATGTAACCAGCTCCAACAGTAATTTCTATCACCGGGCTGCTGTGAGCTACCCACCCTCCAAGCATATTACCGCCAAGGTCCAGTATCTGGACAGTTCCACTTGCATAACCAACCCATACTCGTGGACCAAATGTACATAAACATTGAACAGCAAAAGGGTGATGCTGAAACTCTTGTATACGATTACCATTGCCATCCCACTGCACAAGTAGGCCACTTGTACACCCAGTCCAAATCATCCCATCTATAGTCAACACCAGTGCTTCAGTTCTTCGATTGTCATCTCCAAATACCCCCTTTGTAGCAAATCGACGAACAGCATCTGCTGCTCCCATTATAGCATTACATGAGCGCTGAAAGAAACCAAAGGAACCCTGCATTTTTTCCTTCTTCGAACTTGAGGCATATTCAATTGAAAAATCTTGAAATGATGAAGAGTCCACTCGGTTCTCAATCTGACCATCCGTATTGAACACTCTCAGTAACTCCCTTGTGCGAGCATCCCTGCAAAATCAAAACCAGCAAAATATACTAAATCCTAGATACTTATTAAAAAAAATTAAATCCGTAGAAAGAAAAAACTTAGAGAGAGAAAAAGATGAACCCAATGCGATGCATGGAAACAATATTAGAAAAAGATAATTAAGCGTTCATCTTTAGTCATCTATGTATCTCCCATCATTCCATGCACATATAGCACCACAAAATAAGTAAGAACCACTCTGACATAGAGGGCTTATAGCTGAAATTGGAATTGCACATTTGGCTTACTAGAATCCAAACTTTTCCACCGACTAAGAGCATTTTTTCCTCATCTTTAAATATTTTATGTGTGCCATGAATGAACAAAGAAGGTCAAAGTTAATAGATAAGAAAAATGATAGGCTAACGATAGGCTTCTACTCCAGCATATTTGTGTCAGGTAACTAGAAATCAAACTCAAATCCTCTTCATGGCTAATCCCAAAATCACCAGTTAAATTTGAATACCAACGGGAGAGATCTAAATAAGAATATTGGCAGCAGTACAATATACTAATTTCGAGAAGAAAAAATCTATTTGCAAGCCTTATTTTAACACACCAGTGATGTGAAGGATGTGAAAACCTGCCACATCAACTAATAAATAGTATTTTAACTTTTTTTATAGTTGTAATGGATTCCACAACAAGTGGTGTGTTACACTCTAGGCTTATACATAGCAGAACTCAACTTGAAATACATGAACAATGCTGAAGATTAAAACATACCACAGAGCAAATGACAGATAACCAGCACTCCACACTTTTGCTCTAGAGTTATCAGCCAACAGATACTTAACATCTGATGTTAATATGTTACTGAAACCATTCACAGAGAGTTGGCTCCGCAAGTCAATGCAAGACCTCTCCACTAATAGAGTAGCCATGTGCCTCTCTTTGCTTGTTAGAGAGAGAGATTTTTCAATACTTTCCCACGGCCATATTCTAATAACACCACCTTCCGAACCAGACCACAGATCCCCTGAACAAAAGTAATACAAAGTGAGGAAGTAGAAAGTGCATCGAAGAATTCCAGCAATCCAAAGCCTTGAAAAAGTTGACTGGATGGAACATCTCTAATTACACAAAGCAAAAGAGGTAAGTCATAACTAGTACTTCTAAAAAGTTTCTTTTTTTTTCTGAAAAGAGGCAATTGGTAACCTCTAGCTCAGTGAAGACTGTTTGTACATACCGTCAAATTCAAAATGTTCCCAACTATGACATTCTCCTTCAATTTATTCCCTATTCAATAGCTTATAGCATGTTGAGGCTCTGGTTCCTGATATAATTTTCCAATGCCTTGTATGGTTATAAGGTCCCAGGCCCTGATAGTTACTCTATGGCATTTTTCTCAAGTTTGTGAGATATGGAGTACAAAGATAAATTTGGGTAATTTCTGATTCTGAGGAACTTGGATGTAGCGAAAGAAGTTTTATAAACATTTTCAATGATTTCCATGCAAAAGAAATTTAAAAGAAGTCTTCACACAACTTTCATTGGTCTCATTCCCAATATAGGCTTTGACATCAAAGATTTTTTTTTTATCAGTAAAAAAATTTTTTATTGATCATATGAATAGGCAAAAGCCCAGATATACGGAAACAAGAAATTTATGGAAACTCATTCCATTGAAATCAATTACAACCGACCAATGAAGTAAAGTATTGAAAAAAAATTTCCTAAGCCCTTCCATTGATCGCTCTCGATCTTCGAAGTTTCCGTCATTCCTTTCCCTCCAAATGCACCACCATAAGCATATTGGGACCATCTTCCATAATGATGCAACCGAGGCTTCTTTCATTCTTGCTATACCATAGACTTCTGGATAAGCTTCCTTGAGTATCCTGTCACCACACTATATGACATGCCAAAATTTGATTTTGAAGCCGTCACCCACCTTAAAGCAGGTATTTATGAAGTATGTATCTCATCCTCTTCTTATGTGCTTCCAAATACTCGCCTCATATGGCCCACCTACTTCATTTGAACACCAACCTCCCCATGCTTCACTGTACTTTGATTCTATGATAATTCTCCACAGGGTCTCCCATTCTTGATGGTATCCCCACAACTATTTACCCAACAAAGCCTTGTTAAAAACCTGCAAGTTCCTGATACCTAGACCTCCTTCTAAGATGGGGGATCATATTGTGGCCCATTTTACCAAGTGAAACTTTTTTTTGATAGACAATAAGAGAATTTATTCCAAGTAAATAGGCATAGCCCAAGTACACAGGAAGTATACAAGTGAGTACACCTAAATACAAGCTAAAGCAAAACATTACAAATATTCCCATCCCTTACAAGGTTCTTCACACAAAAACTTAATAGTACCAAAGAAAAAATCCTTGAATTCCCCCAAAGAACATTCGCAATCTTCAAAACACCTCCCATTTCTCTCTAACCATAAGCACCAAAACAAACACAAGGGGATCATCCTCCACACTGCTGCACTGCCTCCACATCCCACTAAACCTTGCTAGCTAGCCAAAAAGTCCACCACACGCAAAGGCGTCACCCAAGCAATGCCTACCCTTGCAAAAATCTCATTCCACAGCTTCGTCACCACCTCACAATGAAGGAAAAGATGGTTAACAGATTCACTATCTTTTTTACACATAAAACACCAATCAATCACAAATAAACCTCTTTTCCTCAAATTATCTGTGGTTAATATTTTCTCAAGAGACACCAGCCAGCAAAAAAATGCAACTTTACTAGGTACCCTTGCTCTCCAGATACATTTCCAGAGGTATACTTTATTACCATGACTATTTAACACCTTGTAGAAAGATCTCACCGAGAATCTGGAATTATAATCATGCACCCACAGCAACATATTAGGCTGCCTCCCTATTCTGATCAATCTTTGTATCATATAATTTTACAAAGAAATCAGCAGCTTCACACACTTCCCAGTCCTATAAATCTCTGGTAAATTCCACATTCCAAAGCAACATTTTATTAGAAAACTGATAAGAGTCAGCCACTGCAGCCCCTTTGTTTCTAGCAATCCTAAAATGATTAGGATAAAACATATTTAAGAGCTGAATCCCCGCACCAATGCCAGAAATAAATATTTGTCCCATCCCCCAATTTGAAATTAATGTTTTTGACAAAATCCCCCCATCCCAACCAAATGGACTTCACAAACCCACCCCATACACCTCTTTTACTTCATTAGTACACCAATTCCACCACATCCTCCCATATTTAACATCCACAATCTGCCTCCATAATGCATTACTCTCGTTGTTGTACCTCAAAAGCCACTTCCCAATAAGAGCTTTATTGAAAAGCTTTAAATTCCACACTCCCAATCCTTCACATGACACTGGGATACAAACATTGTTCCAACTCACCAAATGAAATTTGCTTTCCTCCCCATTACTGTCCCATAAGAAATTCCGAAAAATCCTCTCAATTCTTGTAGCTACCCGCGCAGGCAAAGGAAAGAGGGAAAGGAAATATGTAGGTAAATTAGACAATGTACTTTTAATCAATGTGACTCTGCCCCCTTTTGACAAATAAAGCTTTTTCCAACCTACTAACCTCCTCTCAATCTTCTCAATCACCCCATCCCAAATAGAAACTGATTTGTGAGGACCACCTAGAGGTAACCCAAGATATTTCATAGGTAATGAAGCTACCTTACATCCCAAAATATTGGCCAGATCCAAAATATTTCTGATTGTACCCACTAGAACAATTTCAGACTTAGTTAAATTAATTCTAAGCCCGGAGACAGCTTCAAAACATAACAATAAGGCTCTTAAAGCTCGAAGATGATCCTGGTTGGTATCACTGAAAATTAAAGTGTCATCTGCGAAGGGTAAATGTGCAACAGTAATGCTGCCCCGTGAAACATCACCTACCATGAAACCCGACACAAAGCCCCCTTCCACAGCCGCTTCAATCATACGACTCAAGGCATCCATAACTAAGACAAATAGGAAAGGAGATAAAGGGTCTCCTTGCCTCAAACCACGGGAACTGTTAAAAAATCTAACTAGAGAGCCATTCACCAATATAGAGGCCGTTGAAATGCAATGTCTTATCCACAAGCACCACTTCTCCCCAAAACCAAATCTCCCAAGCAAGTAGAGTAGAAAATCCCAATTGACATGGTCAAAAGCCTTTTCCATATCCAATTTGACTAAAATTCCAGATTGCCCCATTTTTTTTCTACTTTCCAAACACTCACGAGCAATTAAGATCGAATCAAGAATTTGTCTTCCCCTCGTAAATGCATTTTGAGACTTCGTTATAATCTTATCCATAACCACACTTAGGCGGTTAGCTAACACCTTTGAGATGATCTTATACACCCCATTTACCAAGCTAATAGGGCGAAAATCCCTCATTTCTACAGCACCTGCCTTTTTAGGGATGAGAGCAATGAAAGTGGTATTAAAACTCTTCTCAAATTTCAGGAAGGAATGAAATTCTTCAGAATTTCATAATATCATCCTTCACAATATCCCAACATGCTTGAAAAAATGCCATGAAAAAACCGTCCGGGCCCGGAGCCTTATCCTTAGACATGCCTCTAACCACATCAAGAACTTCATCTTCCTCAAAGGATCTCTCTAACCAATCTGCAGTAAGATGATCAATGGTTTCAAAAGCCAGCCCATCTAACTTAGGTCTCCATTAAATTCTTCCCAAAAAAGCTTCTCATAAAAATTCACAATATGATCTTCAATCTCATCCTTGTCACAAATCACATTATCTCCTACATGAAGAACTTCAATGGCATTATTTCTTCGATGAGGGCTGTAGAAGTAGAGACTAATGCCCCTCAAAGCTCCATTAGAGACTAACTTGACCCAACCCACATAATTACAGCTCCATAAACTATGAACCACTGATTGGTTGACGACCTTCAATTTAGTTTCTTGAAAACAAATAATTTCAGCCTTCCACTGCCTAATCATATTTTTCGCTCGGAGATGCTTTCTATAATCGTTCAGCCCCCGAACATTCCAAGAAATGATCTTAGGCTTCATGAGAAACCATTGACAGCCCTCTCTTTGCCCTTTTCTCTAAAGGCACTCCCATCCCTGGATTTGTAATTAATCATACATTCCAGTCTTTTTAACTCCCTCTCCTTTTTAGCAGCAGATCTGGCCAGAGCAGGATGTCCAGCCTCAATAGCAATAAGTAGGGCTCTAAACTACTCTTCAAATCCCTCACAAGAAATGCCAACACAATACCAAGTGAAACTTAAATTCCTCATTCATGCCCCCATAAAAAATCTCGCTGATGTTTCTCCATGCGTTGAACCACCTTGGCAGGAAGCGGGAATAATTGTAAGAAATAAGTCGGCAAGTTGGATAGGGTACTTTAATTAAAGTAACCCTCCCACCTTTGAATAGGTACATCCTTCCAACTAGCTAGTTTCCGCTCCATTTTCTCTAATACATCATCCCAAATTGATTTTGATATGAATGGCGTACCCAAGGGGGAGGGCCAAGATACTTCATTGGCAAATGAGATATGTTGCATCCCAAGATGGAGGCCAAGCTCTCCATATTAGTAACATCTTAAACCGGAACTACTTTTGATTTGGTCAAGTTCACCTTCAATCCCGAAGTAGCTTCAAAGCAAAGAAGAATAGACCTCAAAGCTTGAATATGATCATGTTTGGTCCCACAAAATATTAGTGTCGTCGGCAAATAATAGGTGAGATATACTTGGCTCCTCCGCTGGAAATCCATAAAGTAAACCGCCCTCCACAACTCGTGAGATCATCTTGCTAAAGGCTCCCATTACAAAACAAATAGTATGGAGAAAGAGGATCTCCTTGTCTTGGGCACCATGAGCTTTTAACGAATTCCATGGGTGTGTCTTCCACCCAAGATAGAGAAACAAGCAGTTGAAATACAATGATTGATCCATGAACACCATTTCGAACCAAGGCCACATCGCTTGGGCATGTAAAGCAAAAAGCTCCAATTGACCTAGTCATAAGCCTTTTCCACATCTAGTTTGCACAAAAGTCTCGGCTCACCCGACTTGAGTCTATTAGCCAAACATTCGTTAGCAATAAGTACTGAGTCAAGAACTAAAAAAAAAAAAGTGCCAAGTCAAGAATTTGCCTACCTCTAACAATGGCTTGTTGAGGTTTGGATATTAACTTCTTCACCACCAAGCTCTTCCATTTTCATGAAATTCATGAAAGACTCCCATAATGTCATCTTTAATCACTTCCCAACAAGTTTAAAAAAAAAATAGAGAAGCCATCCGGAACTGGACTTTTGTCACCCACCATACTTTTTACCGCTTTCTGGATCTCCATCTCTTCGAAGGGCCGCTCAAGCCGTGCTACTTCTCGCTACTCGAGAACATCAAAGGTAAGTCCAAATTTCGGTCTTCAAGAAAATTCTTCCGGGAGCAATTGCTCGTAGTATTTTACAATGTGATCCATGATCGTTGGTTGATTTGAAGTAGCCACCCCATCCACCAACAATGTCTCGATAGCATTGTTCCTTCCTAAGCGAATTTGCCATCTGATGGAAAAAATTGGTGCATTTATCCCCCTCCTTCAACCATAAGGCTCTCGATTTTTGTCTCCAAAATATTTCCTCCAATAAAGAAACCCTTTCAAGTTCCGCAGACACTTGGACTTTACGAGCTTTCTCCTCTTCAGATAGTTCCCTAACCTCCTCCACACCCTCCAATCCCTTGAATTCTTCAAACAGAGCATGTTTTTGTCCTTCCACATTGCCAAACACCTGTTCATTCCAAAACTTCATATCTTTCTTCAAAGCATTCAATTTACTTGTCATGATATAGCTTTGGGTTTCCATGAAGTTGGTATGAAGACCACCATTGCCAGACTCTCTCAATGAAACCCTCTGATTTCAACCACAAATTTTCAAACTTAAAGTACCTTGGGCCTCCCGGAATACCTCCACAATCAAGGAGGATGGGAAAAGGGTCGACAAATCCTGGAGAGTCTCTTCTGAATAAGATTCAAGTAGTGTGCTTCCCATTCAGGTGGATACTAAGAATCTATCAAGCCTTGACCAAGAGGAGTGTTCTCGGCTATTCAACCAAGTGTAGGAGCCACCTCCAAGAGGAACATCTAGTAAATCTTGTTTAGAGAAGAAGTTAGAGAATTCTACCATTGCTGAATTGAAACTAGAGCCACCAGATCTTTTACTCGGAAACCTAGTGACGTTGAAGTCACTATCAATACATCAAGTTAGGTCCCATATGATGTTTACACCACCCAACTCATCCCCTAATAAATTTCTTGCATGATCTATATTAGGACCATAAACACCTGCAAAGGCCCATTGGAATCCATCCACAACATTCTTGAACAAACAAGCTACCATAAAGCCCCCACACAATCTTCTATCTTCTCCATTGGATGGCAAATGAAGCCACCCCACTTGACTACATCCCCCACAAACTTCTAACTGTATTTTATGAGATGAGTTCCAATTTCATTTCTTGTAAACATACAATGTCTACTTTCTTGCCGTAGCTGGTTTCTGATTCTGAGGGCGTTTTTCCATCTCGTTCAGCCCCCTTACGTTTCAGAAATGATTTCTGGCTTCAAAAAACTACTTTTGTTGCCCTTCCCTTCTGTCTTGCACGACCTGAACTCCTTTCTCTAGCTTCGTAATTAACTGTCCAGTTGAGTCTTTTTAGTTCTCTAGCTCTTTTCTTTCCTAAGCTGAGCTCATTTTTTGAGTTTGTTTGACCAGCCTCTATGGCTGTAAGAAGAGCTGTGGATCGGTCCTCAAAGCCATCGCAGATTGTCCTTACACAATGTTGGATCTCCTTTGCTTTGTGTAGTACCCATTCTAACACATGGATGTTGTTGTTTCTACTTGGATGTATAGAATTCAGTGGGAGGACTTCATCCCAGGTTTCTTCTTCACTGTCTGTGAAGCTCATCTGGGATACATTCTCCAGATCAGATCTCGGCCCTTGTTTGTATTCTCCCATAGCCCCATCAAAATTGTACACCACCATAGCCCCTAACACCCATGGTTGGTTTTCTGCCCCTGCTACATGCTTTTCGCAGTGTCCTTCCTAAACTTGAGCCCTTTCAAACTCAACCCTCCTTCTTCTGTGTTTCGACACTGCCAAAGGTGTCTCGGTACTGTTAACACTGTCATTTCCGTTTATTTCCACTGCCAGAATATCTTTTCTGCGTCAGAGGCATGTTTTACAGCCATATCGCCTGTAGCCAGCGTTACTGCCATTAAAGCATCCACCGAGGTAACAGCCACTTTATCACCATGTTTCGGCAATGGTTTGTGTGCAGTTCCCTCCCCGAGAGTCATCGGCGCCAAGGCATTTTTCGCGATTACGGACAAAGACCCAGTTTCAAAATGGGCAAACCCATGTGTGATCCGCCAGCTCCAGATCTTATAAGAAAAAGGCTGAAAATAGTGTTGGAGAAAATTATTTCGAAGTCTCAAAATGCGTTTATACAGCAAAGGCAAAGTCAAGATTGAATTTCCAATGCTAATTAGTCTCAACAGCAAACTTAGATCTGAACTCAAGAGTGATGTGTGCTTTGAATATTGGATATAGAGAAGGTGTATGATAGAGTTAAGTGGGGTTTCCTATTGAATATGCTGAGGAGCTGTGGCTTTTGGGAGAAATTGTGTGATTGCATAGCTCATTGTATTTGGTTTGTTTCATGGCATGTTGAACGACACTTCTATGAAATTTTTTTAATAGCTCCTGTGGCTTGAGATAGGAGACCCCTAGTCTCCTATGCTCTTCTTATTCATGGAGACTTCAAGTAAAATTCTCTCTTCTACTATGAATGGAGGATTTTTATCAGGTTTTTGTGAGGTTCAGGAATAGAGTGGCCTCTCATTTCTGTTTTGAGGAAATACTTTGATATTTTTTGAAAAAACCCCAATCACCTTCATTACTTGCACTGCGTATTATTATGCATTGAAGCAATCAGGTGACAGGTCTATGATTTGACTATCCGAATTGCACTTTTACAAGGGTGTTCAGACTATAACAAAAAGAAGGTTTTCAAATCTGCCAACATATTTCATGTCTCTCCTACCCTTTCCGATTGGCATAACTAACCACCTAGAAAAATTACAGCAGGATTTTCTGTGGGGTGGTATGAGTGTGGATGTTAAATTTCATCTGGTAAATTGGTCCAAGGTTTGTCTCCAATCTCTGAGGGTACTTTAGGGGGTCGAAATTTAATTATATTTGACTGAGCTCTCTCTTGAGGAACTGGTTATGACACTATGCTTGTGAGATAAGAGCCTTGGAAGGTTGGTAGTGGAATTAAATATGGTACCTCGTTGGGAGGGTGGTGTTCCAAATGAAGTCAATGGATTGTTTGGGGTTAATCTTTGGGAAATTGATTAGGAGGGGTGGGAATTCTCTTGACTTACCATATGTGATGTGGGTGACAGAACAAAGGAAAATTTTTGGCACAAGGTATGGTGTGGTGATCGGTCCCGTAAGGTAGCTTTCCCTAGATTATTCAATATCGCATGATTTAAGGATGTTTTCACGGCAGATCATTTATAGCTTTCTAATGATTATCATCAGTGGCGAGTTAATCTAGCCAGAACGGCACTCGATTGAAAGGTGGATCTCTTTACTTCATTCATGTACGCGGGTGTACTTCATCAAGCAGCGAGGGGTAGTGAAAGAGAAACTATGTTGGCCCCTTTCAAGAAAGGTGTGTTTATAGTAAGGTCGTTCTTTAATGACTTAATTAACTATATATTTTCTCAGGGGAACGAGGTAAGAAAAGACAAGTTCGCTGGCAGGAACATTAATCAACCAGGGCACAGACATACCATAAGACGTGAGGACAAATGAAAGAACGGGGCCGCGATGAGCCTGCCATGAGAAGCTTTCCTTGAATCGACTCCAGGATTCGCTATTGTGGTCAGATATCGTCGTCTTCCAGCACCTGATTCTCCCATCAATGTGCCCACTCCACACCACTCTGCTCCCCTCATCCCCGAGCAAACATGTGGTAGGCGAAGTCGACGCAGACTCCCGAAACGGTGCTGTATACTCATCCCCAGTCTTCAGGTCTCCGACCCCTGGCTGGTACAAATCCTCGAAGTCCCAAATCCTAACCCCGCACTCGCTCCCGGCCCACAACTGGGAGTCCGTAGCGGTGACAGTTCTCAAAAAGCTGGCAACCTGCGATTCTCTGAGCGGGTGAGGCCGGAGCTCCAAGCATGGCGGGCGACCCGGGTGCACGGCGGAGCGGACGGGTACTTTGAATATCCCGGTGTCACCGCCCTTGGCGACGAACTCGGGGAGGGAAGAGCCGTCATTTTGGGGGCCGGAGGCGTCGTTGGAGAGCTTGCGGTCAAGGAATTGGAGCATGTAGTCGAGGCGCTTGGAGGTGGACTCAATAGACTTGGAAGACAGAACGTCGTATTGGATTTCGTCGCCTTCGTCGGAAGATTGGAAATAGCGATCAGAGACTCTGGGCGGCGGTGGAGAATTGCGAGGGGAAGAATAAGGAGTTGAAACGTTGTCGTCTAAGTCGATGAGCGGTCGATCCATTTACCAGAACTGAATCTGAGAATACGGTACAGAATGCGAAGAAAGAAGACAGTTGGAAGAATTGTTTGCAGGGGATCGAAGGAACGAAAGCAAGAAAGAAAGGCGATGAAATTGAGGGTGTTTCTTTTTCTTTTCTTTTTTTGATTGCGAGGAGGGTGCTGGGTGTTTGTTTCTGTGTTTTGGGATTAGAGAGAAAAAACAAAACAAAACAAAACAAACGTTGTCTGAAGTTCTGAAATACATTATTGAAATTTTATAATATTGCTAATGGCTAATAATAGAGTTTTGTTATTTATCGCATATTTTTTATATGCTTCGTTGATGTGATTAATCATTACAGTTATTTTATTAAAAAATGACATAATCAAACATATTAGTGAAATGCATAATTTGAACGCAAAAGTACTGATTGTACGTAAAATTTTTATTAATTAATATATGTATAATTTATTATATTAATTTTATAAATTTTATAAATTATTTTGTAAAAATACTTTCTATTTAAAATAAAATTGTCTAAATATTGTAAAAATAATTATATGTATATATCATTTTCTATCGTTAATATAGGATTTTTAAACTGAATATGTGGGTATATATGTATATAATTTTAGTTGAGATCATTCCTAATTCTTTTTATAATCTACATATTTACCAAGATTTAACAAGGAACATATGTGCTAAACTCATGAAACCCAAGTACTATAGGTTTAACAACACATTGATCGGTGAAGACTAGGGGAAAATTCTCAAAAGTGTTGTAGCATTCTTCTCTATTTTCTCTTTGGAAAATGGGTGTAGTGTAATTGTATGAGTGGTGCGATTGGGTCACGTGAAGTTTATTATAACAGAACTAGAGAATATGGTGGTGGGCCAAGGCGAGGGAGGAATAATTATGGTGGTAACTGACATCAAGTGGAGGAGAATTACTGAAGGACCAATGTGGTACGGGGTGGGAAAAGTTTATGGTGATGCAAATAGAAGGTAGAGTGGCAAAATTTGGGGTTTCACAGTGAGATGATAGAGATGCTGGAGGAAAAATGGAAGGGGCTCATGTTGTTGGAAGAGGAGAAAGTTGGCATAGAGCTTGATGAGGATCCTTCAGTTGAATTAGTGTATAAAGAACATATAAGTTTGATGGAGAAAATTTGCTCGTCGAGGCTGATTAGCAAGAAGGTTTTAGGGTCTATGATGGCAAAGGTATGGAGGATAAGTAAAGCTACGAAGTTCACAGAAGTAAACCCGAATGTCTTTGCTATAGTCTTTGAGAACCTAGCTGCTAAACTAAGAGTTTGGTCAGGGAAGCCCTGGTTGTTTGATAACCAGTAGCTAGTTCTTAAGGAATTTGAGGGGTATACGCCCTTACATTGAGTGAATTTTGACTCTAAAAGTTTTTGGGTGAGAATTCATAACCTGCTGCTTTCTTGTATGACAAAAGATAGAGCAGAACAGATTGGTGGTACGATGGGTAAGGTAGAGGAGGTTGATGTGTAGCAAGATAGAAGTGGTTGGGAAAGTTTCTCGAGGGTTCAGATCCATCTGGATTTGACAAAGCCTATTGCAAGAGGTAGAACTTTAAAAGCCTTTCAATTATGAGAGGTAGAACTTTAAAAGCCTTTCAGTTGTAAGAGGTAGACAAAGCCTATTGCAAGATGGAAGTGGTTGGGGAAGTTTCTTGAGGGCTCCTTTCAGTTATGAGAAATTATCAAAAATATGTTTCTCTTATGGGTGTATCGTACATGGAGTGAATGGAAGCAGTAGTGGTCTAAGTAATCATGATGGGAAAGAAGAGCAGTATGAATCTTTGCTAAGGACAGAACAGACTCAAAGGATCAAGAACTTTAGTGGTGGCACATGGAGGAAAGAGGAAGGTAGCAGGTGGAGGAGGGAGGGTGAAAAAATGGGATATATTGGGAATAGTAGTGGAGAAAAAGATACAGGTAAAGGTGAGGGTGAGGGTTAAAAAAGTAAGGTTGGGGAAGAAAGGGGAGGAAGCTGCTTAGGGAAAGAAATTATAGTGTATGATGGTAGAGAGGAGGAAAAGATGCTAGAAGAGAGTGTGGAAATAAGAATGAGTGATGGGGAAAAGAAAAAAGGAGAGGAGAGAAGGGATGTGAAGTCACTAGAAGAAGCAAATGAGCATATGAGGAGCAAGCAATAGAAGGGAATTTCGACAATATGGTGGGCAAGGAGGGGGTTGTGATAGCAGTAGAGATTAAGGGGAGTAATGAGTTGGAGGAGCAGCCAAAAAAGAAAAGGAGAACTAGAGCCAAAGGTAAGAAGGTTGGGTCTGACTCAATTAGTGTTATAACGAAGAAAAGGGGTTATGATGGCTATGCGGCAAGCGAGAGTGAAAGTCTAAAGAAGAAAGGGAAGTGGGGTAGTGAGGAAATTGAAGTTGACAACTCTGATGAAGTGGTGAAGGCAAAGTTTTAGCCCCGCTAAGCATTATGAAAATACTTAGTTGGAACTGTCGAGAGTTGGGAAACCCTCGGATAGTTCAAGCTCTCTGCAATATGGCAGAGAAGAATAAACCCAACATAGTTTTTTTCATGGAAACTAAGTCTAAAAATAGAAGTTTTGAGAGTTTGAGAAAAAGGTTACATTGTGAAGGATGTTTTGTGGTAGAAGTACTGAGAAAAGGGGGAGGAATGGTTCTGTTATGGAACTTAAATGTGAGGATTGAGATAGTTAACTACTCACAAAGGCATATAAATGCTTGGGTAGAAGATGAAGGGGAGAAGAGATGGCTACTCACTTGTTTCTATGGGCAACCCAATACTACAAAAAGAAAGGAATCATGGCTACTATTGAAATCCTTTAAGCCTCTAGATGTTGTAGGGTGGTGCATAGTGGGGGATTTCAATGAAATCCTCACTAATGATGAAAAGTGGAGGGGGAAGAGTAAGACCAGAAGACCAAATGGTGTTGTGTAGGGAAGTTATGAATGAAGGTAATCTCTATGATCTTGGCTTGAAGGGAGAAAAGTTCACATGGAGTAACTCACATGGGGATGAAACATTTACTAAGGAAATGTTAGACAGGGTAGTGACAAACCCTGATTGGCTTGATATTTACAAGGAGTCATGGGTGGAAGTTATGGTGGCAAGAACCTCAGACCACAAGCATTTGCTAGTGCATTTACTAAAATAAAAAGAAAACAGATGGGGAAGGGAGCATTTAAAAATGAGGCAAGTTGGGCCCTTGAGAAAGAATGTGAGGTGGTTTTAAAAGAGGCTTGGAAGAGAAAAGAAGATGAAGGAATTTTGTCCAGATATATGGTTGCTCTATCGTAGAGAAGTATGGTAGCTTTTCAGAGTTGGAGTAAGCAGAGAAAAATGGGGGGTGAAAATGAGATAAAAGCAAAAACAAAGCTGCTACAAAGATTGCAAACAGAAGAGAACAGTAGCAATATTGTTGAGATAAGGAGAGTAAAAGAAGAGTTGAAACTTTTGCTAGAGAATGAAGATCTTAGATAGAGACAAAGAGCCAAAAGTAATTGGTACAAGCATGGAGATAGAAATACAAAATATTTCCATACTTATGTCAATCAAAGGAGAATGAAGAGTTTTATTAAAGAAGTGGGAGATGAGTGTAACAGAAGGGTTGAGGGGCATAAAGAAATTGGAGCAACTTTCAGGAAATATTTTGAGAAACTGTTTCAGTCTACAAATCCTAGTGTTGAGGAAATTGAGGAGTGTTTGGAAACAAAAGTCACAGCTAAGATGAATGACAGATTGATGAGGAATTTTTCGAGAATGGAGGTGGAAGAAGCTATG
Source organism: Cyclocarya paliurus (assembly GCA_029856935.1). Lineage (NCBI taxonomy): Eukaryota > Viridiplantae > Streptophyta > Magnoliopsida > Fagales > Juglandaceae > Cyclocarya > Cyclocarya paliurus. The sequence continues at coordinate 34,376,293 of CM056950.1, read as the reverse complement.
AAGCAAATGGCTCCAATAAAAGCCCCTGGACTAGATGGGTTTGGCCCATGTTTCTACCAGAACCACTGGGAGGTGGTTTCAGATGAGGTCTGTCAAGCTGCTATATCGTTTTTAAATGGTAATTATTTGGATCCATCACTTAATGACACTTATATAGCCGTGATCCCTAAGTGTAAAAAATAAAAGAAAGTCAGTGAGTATAGGCCAATAAGTCTTTGCAATGTCATGTACAAAATAGTCTCCAAAATAATCTCAAATAGGTTCAAGCTGGTTCTTTCTAACATAATATCCCCAACCCAAAGTGTTTTTCTGCTTGAGAGATTGATAAATGATAATATTATGGTGGCTTATGTGTTGCTACATTCAATGAAAATTGGGGAAGGTGGGGAGCATGGCCATAAAATTAGATATGTCTAAGGCCTATTATCGTGTTGAGTAGGGATTTTTAGAGGTTGTGATGAAAAAATGGGGTTTAGTGAAAAGTGGGTGATGCTTGTCATGAATTGCAAATTTGTTTCCTATTCCGTTTTGATTAATGGGACTCCAGGGTATAAGTTCTAGCTTAAAAGGGGTTTGAGACAAGGTGACCCTATGTCACCCCATCTCTTTATTTTTTGTGTGGAAGTATTAAGCACTATTGAACTCCTATGAAAAACAAAAACTTACAAGAGGGGTGCAAATGTCTCGTGAGTGTACTAGCATTAATCATTTGCTCTTCACAGATGATTACATCCTTTTTAGGAGAGCTAAGATAGAAGAATGGCATAGGCTCTAAAAGGTGTTGAAAAAATATGAGAATACCTCAGGCCAATTTTTGAACAAGGACAAGACTTCAATTTTCTTTCGCAACAATACAAAAGAAGTGGATAAGAAGGTTATCATAGAAGCTGAAAATTCTATAACTTGTGGCAATTATGAGAAGTACCTAGGTCTCCCTGCTATTGTGGGAAGATTTAAGTTTTAACACATTCAGAGTTTTAAAAGAAAGGATTTGGCAGAAGATTACAAGCTAAAAAATAATTTCATATCACAAGCTGGCAAATAAGTAATGATCAAGGCAATATCACAGGCCATCTCAACTTACACTATGTGTGTTTTTGAACTCCCTAAGAAGTTGTGCCAAAAGATAAACAAGTTATTTTCAAAGTTTTGGTGGGGTAAACAGTAGAAAGGCAAGAGTATTTATTGGTGAAAATGGGAGAAGATGAGAATGCAAAAAGGGAATGGTGGCTTGGGTTTTAGGGACCTGGAGAATTTCAATATTGCTCTCCTAGCAAAGCAATGGTGGAGATTGCTTAAAAGTCCTGCTAAGGGCTCACTGAAGTGGGAGAAATCAAGATGTGGATTTGTCAAGGTCAACTAGGATGCTTCTTTAGACATGAAAGGGAAAATAATGGGAGTTGGTATCATGATTAGAGATGAGGAGGGTGAGGCTTTGGTTGCTATTTGTGATCAAAAGACTAATGTGGATAGTCTAGTAGTGGCAGAGTGTTATGCTGTGAGGATGGCTTTGGAGTTGTGCAATGAACTCAACATTCATAAGGCCATATTTTAAGGAGATGCAAGAGTTGTTATAGCGGCAGTTTAAAGTGATGAAGAGGAGCTGTCTTTTTTTGGTTCTTTAGTAGAAGATGTTAGATTCTTCTTTAAAAGCATATCAGATTGGAAACTACAGTTTGCTTATAGAGAGAAAAATATAGTGGCACATACTTTAGCTAGGAAAGTTTTAAGCTTAGTAGAAAAAAACAGTGTAAATAGAGGATGTCCTAGACTTTTGTGTAAGTTGTCTGGTTAGTAACAAAAGTTGTAATACTTGATCCTTATTAATGAAATACAAAAGTATTATTTAAAAAAAAAAAAAAAAACAACACATTGATAATATTAAAAAAAAAAAGTTATCAGGAGGCAGAACGTTGTCAAGAGATCACATTAGAATCTATATATCTCCCTTCTATTATAAACAACGCTATAATAGTGTTAAGAGTAAATTATGTTTGATAGAAAAATTAATTTTTTTATCCTTGAGGTTTGTGTTTGATGAGCAAGGAGAAATTATTTTTTCATTCTTGGGGTTTGTGTTTAATGGGCAAAATTATATGTGTCTTTGAGGTTTTAAGGTGTTATGATGGGTAAAATTATTTTTGTCCTTGCAGTTAGTGTTTGATGGGCTACCTTTTTGTCCATGAGATTCTAAAATAGTTTTTGTTTGGTAGGCAAAATTATCAAGGTTTTCATTTAGATTATTAGTGCCTCTTTTTTTTTTTTCATATTTTTCTTAGGTCTCGTTTGTTTTTAGAAAACATCTTATCTCATTTTATTTCATCTCAATTTTATCATTACACTTTCTCAAATTTCAATACAAAATAATATAAACAATTCAACTTTTTCAAATCCATCTCATCTTATCTCACATAATCATTACAATTTTTTCAAATTTCAATACAAAATAAAATAAACAATTTAATTTTTTCAAATCCTAAAATAAAAATAATATTAAAAAATATATTCTAATAATACTTTATTTTACTTTTTAATTTTAATTTCAACTCTAAAAACAAACGAGGCCTTATTGTCTATTTTACCTTAATTAAATTGTATTGTCTCTTAAATAAATTTACATTTTTACCATTGGGATTATTTTAAAGAATTGTAAGTAAATTTGGTCATCCCTTTGTGCTATGACATGCTTAGGATTAGGTTCATGAGCGATTGTTTTCAGGAACAACATCATATGGTATGAGTTATTTAGAAATAAGACAATCTAATAAATATTTTGTCCTAACATCTACAAAAACGTGGTCCAATGACAAGGGTTAGCATACTAAAGAATGTCAAACTAACGTCCTATTCTTGTGTCTTTCTATTTTAAATTTTCATTATTTTAGTTCAAAGCATTCAACTTTCAAGATCATCTTCATTTATATAAACAATATAGACCTATGCATGAGCATTGCCGTAAAAGAAAACGATACATAAGTTGGAAATATCAATTTTATGAACAAAACAAATTCATCTCCGTAAAACAAGTTAACCATCTTCTTAATAGTCTGATCATGTGTGAAACAAATGCATACCCGCAGCTAACAAAACTAAACTTTACAATAGTTGTATACTAGACAATTTTTCCCTTCAGTTTTATAGATAAAAAGAAAAAAATGTAGAAAGAAATTGTGTACCTATTGGAAAGAATTCGCCCTGAACGAATAGTTGTCCTTTTCTAGGTGTCATTCAAGTGCAAATTAAAAGGTTTGATTTAAAATTGTTTTCATATGTTTGTGCATTTATTTCAGAAAACATGTCGGCTATTTTTTCTTCTTGATTTTTTTTGCACATTTTTTGGTGCCATATCAAATGCAAATAAACATGGCAAGTGGCTATTTTTTCAGTGTCACTCAAGTGCAAATAGAAGGTATCATTTAAAATGGGTTATATTGTATTGTGATTTCGATTTTTGCGATAGGAATGTCTGCATGCAATTTAGAACACTTTCATATTATTCAGTTCATTATCATATTAACAACTATTATTTTTCCTCAATGAATCTCATTCTTAAAGATTAGTTCTAATTTATATGTTACTTCAAAAAAATAAAAAGTTCTAATTTATATGTATTTTAAAGATTATATTTTTCCATATAAAAAACACAACACTTTTACCTGGTCATACGGATCTTGTAAAGTCCGACCAACACATTGCGCAAGAATTTAGCCTAGGATCAGTGAGCAAGGCCAACTTGATTGACATATTGCTCAAAAGTTTTGAGCATCGCAAGAAAATAAATCTTGATTGGGATCACCAAACAAGTCCAATCCGACGAACACATTGCTTGATAATTTCGAACATCGCAAGAAAATCTAAACCTTGCTTGTGATAATCGAGTAAGACCATTTCGACCGACACATTGATTTGTAATCCCAAATCACAAGAAAATAACTCTTAATCAGGATTATTGAGCAAGTCTAGTCCGACAGACACTAGTTGGTTGTACCAAGTAGTGCAAGAATTTCCCTTATTCAGGATCACAGGGCAAGGCAAGTCTAACTAACACATTGCTTGAAAATTTCAAGCATTGTAAGAAAATAATCCTTGCTTAAAATTACTGAGCAAATCCAATTCGACAAACATACTGCTCGAAAACTTCGAGCATCGCAAGAAAATAACTCTTACTCGAGATCACCAAACAAAATCAATCCGATAGACATACTGCTCAATTACACCATTTTCAACCAGGTATACGTGCCTTGTACATGGAATCTTTACTAGTATATATGTATGTATATATTTATATATAAACTAAAATTGAAGTATTTTGTCCATAATTATAAGATCTTTTATTTACAATAGAAAAACAAACTTTCAAATTCTATGTCTTTTGAATTGGGAAGGAATTTTATGACATAAAGGAGTTCAATATCTTGATCGGAAATCTTAGCTAAAACGCAAGGTTGAAACTTGAATTGTTAATAAGGATGTCATGAACCATTAGACTCTATTTTGCCAAAAACAAAACCCTATTTACGAGCGAATATAGATAACGTATCTAACAAAATACTTATTAGAGGTAGCAATATGTTACAGGACCCGTGAACTTAACACGACATGAAATTGGTGAGTTTGATTTTGATATAAATGAGTTAGGGTTAAAACAAATTGACTCATTATGACATGATTAATAAACGAGTTAACTTGCTCAACTTGAAATCAACTTGCAATAACCTGCTTAATTTTATTTCAAAATTATAGTTTTATTATTGTTGGGTTGTAATATTGGTATTTCTCAATATAATTATATTTTTGTTGTTGGGATTGTTATTTTGAACCTATACTCATATTTGTTATTATTGGATTTGTAACATTGATTTTTTATAGGTTAAAATCTAAAAAATATCGATATTTTTGTTAATGAATAGCCTTATTGTTTATTTTTTTGAGATATTAAATAAGTTATACGGCCAGATCAACTCATTTACATAAAATGGGTTGAAACGAGTCATGTTGTGTTGATCAATTTCTAATTAATTATTAAACGAATCAAAATGAATCATGTTGTGTCACTATTATTTAAATTGATCGTGTTAAGATTTTAAAATCTGACGGGTCATATTCGGGTTGATCTATATAGTCGAATGTCAATGACTTGTCATGACATAAACACGACCCGCGAACACGAATTACATGACTTGATTTGACTTAAAAAATAAAATTTATAATTAGAATATAATCAAATAATGCTACATAAGTGATGTGTATAGTATATTTTACATATGGGCTTGCAAATAGAATAACTATTTGCTCGAGGCTAATGAGTTGGACCTTTGTATATTGTCTTACACTTTCGATGATGTTTGATCGAGTTTGTTGGTTATTTATTGATTAACATCAAAATCCCTCAGCATGCATCATACACATACACATTAGGGTTTTTAGTGCTATTCCCATCGACTAGTGTATTGTGTTCTTTTTTAAAGTTTTTTTTTTGTGTATTTAAAAAAAATACTAAAACTAAAAAATAAACAAACACAAACGTTAAAAAAAAACATAACTGGATACAAATGATAGGTATACTTTGTAGATGTGCCTATCATTATATATATATATATCATCATGATATATTTTAACATGTATGTTATCTCTTTGCTATGAGCTTATGAATCTATGATCGGTCTACAATTTTAAAATGATTTTTTTTTAATTTGTTTAAAATCATGACTAAAAAGTGTTCCATGAACTTGGCCTGGGTTTGCAATTTTGCTTTATCTAATTGGTCAGTTTTCAAATTATTTCAAGAGGAAATGAAAATTGAAAAGATAGCTTTGAGAATGGGACTTGTTGATGAGGTAAAAATTGCTTAACAGGTCAGAAGGGGAGAAAGAGTCATTACTGGCCCATTAGGAAGACTTGGGCCTTGTTCTGCGTTGTTTGGAGCCCCCGATAGTGTTCTAGTGTGGTTGTACGGTGTTGATGCGTACGTTCATGGCGGTGAATGAAAAATATAAGTGTAGAGAAATAAAAGAGATGAATACATGAGTTTATATGGTTCGGCATAATGCATATGTCCACGGGCGTTTGAGGAGGAGAAATCCATTATAATATTCTTATTTACAGTCTCTCATGGTCCCTTATATCTCACTGTACAATGGTGATGTTGAATATAACTTTACTGGAGAAAGGGCCTTCACTTGAACTCCTTGTCTCTAGGTTGAAGGAGAAGTCGAATAGAAGAGAAGAAGAACCAAAGATGAAGATGAAGACCCCTCGATAGTCATCCGGACCCTCCTATTTATCTAATTTCCTTTTCCCACGTGCGCCCCTGCAGTGGTAAGGCCAAGCATTTGCGTGTCTGACCCTCCTTGGCAGCTCCATGCTCCTTGACCCCTTGGCCTCCCTATGCTCCCCTGGGACTTGGCCTTACCCCGTAACGAGTCAAGAGACCCGTCTTCTTGCGAGTGTAGGAACTCAACTTTGTTGGACGAGGGTGCTCATCAATGCCAAATTACTTCATTGGAGCGCGAGGCCACATAACCGGTGTTTCTACACTATAAGAAATAATTTCATTAGTAGAAATAAATTCACACAAATTTTGAGAGACTATACCGGGAAGTTTTTAGTTGATGTGATCAATTTTCTTGCTTTGACTAAAAAGTTGGCTGTTGTTGGTTGTGATTATTGTGCACGTAGGTCAGCTCCGTGTTGGGGGGTCTGAGCAGGCAAATCCCGAGCTATGAGTCCTATGTCGAGTAGATGGATCTTGAGTGGATCAACTACTTTTCCGAGTAGGACAGTGATTTTTTCGAGCTATGTTCTTCCCACTTAGCAAGTCCTGTGCAGGAGGGGTGTCGAGCTGGTGTCAACCGCGCAGTGGGTTCCCGAGCTGGGAAGGAGGCTTCCGAGTGGGTGACATTCGAGCAAAGAGATGGGAGTTTTATGATGGTGGCTCCCGAGTGTAGTTCTTCCTGAGCGGATAGTCCCGAGCCGAGGGGCTACGATGATGACTCCTGAGCAGGTGGCTCCTAATCAGGTGGTTCCCGAGCATAAGAGTCATGAGCAGAAGAGTCCTGAGCCAAGGGGCTGCGATGGTGACTCCCAAGCAGGTGGTTCCTGAGCAGAGTAATTTCTGATGGTGGCTCCTGAGTGTAGTTGTTCCCAAGCAGATGAGTCCCGAGCTAAGGGGCTATGATGGTGACTCTTGAGCAGGTGACATTCAAGTAGGTGACTCCTAAGCGGAGTAATTTCTGATGGTGGCTCCTGAGCGAATGAGTTCTGAGCCGAGAGGCTGCGATGGTGACTCCCGAACAGGTGACTCCTGAGCAAGTGGCTCCCGAGCAGGTGGCTATCGAGTATGTGGCTCCCGTGCAGGTGACTCCTGAGCAGGTGGCTCCCGTGCAGGTGACTCCCAAGCGGGTGGCTCCTGTGTGTGAACTTGTTTCCCACACAGGATGGTAGGTTTATGAGGTACACGAGGTGCTGTCTCGAGCTGGTGGGGTGCTGAGCAGGTTGCTCCTGAGCAAAGTGAGGGTCTGTCTCGAGCAGGGGTTTCCTAAGAAGTGGGGGTGTGTCTGCCGTTCTCATCCCTCAAAAGCCTGGCGGTCAAGTGGTAACTGCCATCAAGTCCACAGAGCTTACTACAGTGCCATGAGCCTAAATGCACGTTTGTGCACCTTGTGGCCAGCAGCCATGGCCAGCCGGCTGGGGTGGTCAGAGACCACCTCATGGGAGGTAGATAGAACCGGCGACCCCCTTGGTGGTCGCCGGAGGCCCAGCCTTGCCACGGTGGGGTTGGGCTTCGCGTCCCTTACGGCGCTCGAGGTTGCGTACACAACTCCCTTGGCGAGGAGTGCAATCAGTCCCTCGCAGGGGTGAGGGGCTGAAGTTGTGCACAGTGCCCTCCCGAGTACTGTACACGTGGGGTGCAGTGCTTGTTCGCTACTATGCACTTAAGTGCATAGTGTTTGCCTGCTAGTGTCCAGGCAGTGTGCTTTTATGCGATATAGTGATTCAGGTGAGGAGTTCAATAAGTCCCTCGTCTATGGGAGGGCGTTATTCGTCTGATGATTTATCCAGTGCATCGAGAAATCATCTTTGTCCCACCTCCGACGAAAAAATGAAATCGTATCCCATAGACGGCGCCATTGTTGATGTGGTAAAAATTGCTCATTAAGCCGGAAGGAGAGAAAGAGTCCTTTCCAACCCACTAGAGTGACTTGGGTCTCGTTCGATGTTGTTTGGAGCCTCCAGTAGTGTTTCAGTGCTACTATACTGTGTTGATGAGTACGTCCATGACGGTGAATAAAAAATATAAATGTAGATAAATAAAATAGATGAACACACGGGGCGTTTGGGGAGGAGAAATCTATTATGATATTCTTGTTTACAGTCTCTCATGGTCCCTTATATCTCATTGTACAATGGTGATGCCGAATATAACTTTACTGGAGAAAATGCCTTCACTTGAACTCCCTATCTCGAGGTTGAAGGAGAAGTCGAAGAGAAGAGAAGAAGAACCGAAGAAGAAGATGAGGACCCCCTCGGTAGTCATTTGGACCCTCCTATTTATCTTATTTCCCTTTCCCGCATATGCCCCTGCAGTGGTAAGGTTTTGCGTGTCTAACCCTCCCTGACAGCTCCATGCTCCCTAACCCCTTAGTCGCCCCATGCTCACTTGACAGCCCACTACACTTCCTGACCCCATGGCTTTATGTCCCCTGCCACTAATGTTTTGAATACCGTACCGAACGTAATACCGGTTAAGGCACTCGAATAAAATATTTCGGTATCGGTATCGTTTCGTATACTGTTTTGGGATAGTCGATATATGAATAAATTATATATATAAATATATACAAATTATATTTCAAAATAATAGTCTATATATGAGTAAATTATATATAAATCTATAGATATATAAATTATAAATAACCTAATTTGAATTGGGGGTCAAAAAATGAGCTTGTCGTTTAAACAAATGAAATAAAAAATAAAAAATTAAAGGTCGAAATATCGGCCGGTACGGGCCGAAATATAGGTCGGTACATGTCGAAATATCGGTCGTTACAGCCGGTATCGGCCTGTATTTGGGCCGGTACGAAATATGTATAATACTTGTACTGGACCAGTAGCTGGTACGGAAAATATAGACCGTACCGGCCAGTACAGTACGGTATTTGAAACAGTGCCTACCACCCTTCACTTGCTACACGTCCCTGCCCCTTGTCCTCCACTTATATCTTTTTGTCTCTTTTCCTAATGTGGCTGGGTGGCTGAGTCCTGTATTATGCTTTATTATTTTTACCCCCTCAGATGACTCATAGGCGCATTATTTTCGCTCCCCCCTTCTCATGCGTACAAATTAAAGAATAAATATTATTTATAGGCACCTTAAAAACATTTTATAAGCACGTTTATTTATTTATTGAAAAAAAAAACACTTTCACAAATACTAAGAAAAAAGGGATTTTTTTTTTCTTTTGAGGAAGAGAGATAGTTTGACGAAGACATTTCGTGATCATCAAGGTTTTGATACGCTTTCCATTACTATATTCTCTTTTTTTTTTTAGTACCATTACTATATTCTCTGAAATCGAATAAATAACACTCTGATACGTGAATCAGAGCTGTAAAGCATCCGAATTTGTAGATATATCTTTATAAAGGAAACGATGTACGACTTTCAAATATATCTATTATATAAAGGAAATGTGTCCATTTATATTTTTTAATGATTAAGAAATTGAATATATTTTTTTTTTGAAAGGGAAATTGAATATTAATGAATGTATAATTTTTATTTTTTTATTTTTTGATTAAGGATGTTTAAAAAATCTTTAAAAAAGGAAGAGAAAAAAAAGAGCCAAATGCATTGGTGTGCATATTTGGGGTGCACATTTGGAGAGATTTGGGTAGTGAGTTTATATGAGATGAAATTTGAATAAAATATTATTAAAATATTATTTTTTTTAATATTATTTTTGTTTTAATATTTGAAAAAGTTAAACTATTTATTATATTTTGTGTGGCAGTTTGAAATAGTTATAATAATTAAATGAGATAGCACGAGATGAGTTAAGAAGCTCTCTTAATCCAACCATCCTCGTGCATCCTAGTTGTAAGAAACAAAACCAGAGTTCCTTATAGCCTAAATAACTCAGTACTGAAATCCAATCGAGAAATATACAAGTACTGGAGATAAAATATCAAGAACAACAAGAACAAACAGTAATCAACAATAAATAATGAAAGAATAAAGAAATACAAATAGGGATTACGTGGTTCGGCCCTAATAGTTTACATTCACGGCAAGAACAGCCTCAGAGATCATTCTTTATTGAGCAATCTTCAAAGCCAATATATCATATACAAGATCAAGCTAATACCGAGCCAAATAAACCACAATATAGCTTTATTTCTCCCTCAGTAAAAACCTAGCATGAACTCTCTCTCTCTCAAATATACAGAGCACTCGAAGATGGCAGAAATGCCAAAATGAATTTGATAAAAAACCCCAACCCTAACACAGCAACATTGCATATATATAGATGCCCGACAGATTACGACATGTGTCTTGATCCAACGACCCTCATTTCTTATATCAGATAAGCCAAGTTTGCTCACGTGCCCAGCACGTCCACTTTACTGATTATTTGATAAGTGCTGCTACTTATCACTAGGTGTCACTCTTTTATTGGTTGCATATACATCAGTTAGAGTAATAGAGAAGATGGTAAAATAATTGACACACAATATTCACACTAGTATTGCCTATAAATTGAGAAATTTTACATGAAAGTTTTACACCACACAGATTCACTTAATCAACATGTGATTTATCATTTTTGTCATTCTATCTTAATATTTAAATAGAAAAAAAATGATAAATTATGTATTAATTAAATGAATATGTATGGTGTAAAGTTTACTTATAATATTTTTCTTATAAATATTTAATTTGCCTGCACATTATAATTATAATAATAGCATTAGGATTTCGTTAATTTACAGTAAAGGTTCTACCTTTGCTTGCTTAAAATAAAATTAAAAAAAAAAAAAAAGGAAAGGAAAAAAGAAAAAAGAAAGAAAATAAGAGAAAATAAAAGCTTATGCTTTCCTCAATGACTCGCAAACATTATAAAGCAATGATTACATAGTTGGTCCCTCTCTTTCTCCTTGAGACCGAGTAGGGTTAGTGCCGCTGTTTCGTTTGCAAACAGGGTTTGGTCTCACTGCTTCAGTGAGTATTAGGGGAGGTTTTCGTTACGAGAAAATGGTGGAGGAAGATCTAACAAAGAGATGGGAGCGTTTACATCTGTCAAAGGAAGAAAACTCTGTTATGCAAATAAAAACAGAGGGGACTAAGACTACAAGTGAACGCGGGAAGCTTTGCATCATTGGCAAGGTCTTGTCCGAAAAAGGGGTCAACAACGAAGCTTTCCGGGTTACAATGTCGCAGGTTTGGAGAACCCAAGGTTGGGTGCGATACAAAGACCTAAGTGACCAATGTTTTCTGATAGAGTTCCAACAAGCTAAAGATAAAGACAAGGTGCTTAGCGGTAGACCTTGGTGTTTTGACAGAAACTTACTAGTACTACAAGAGGTAGATGAAACAATGTCAGTTAATGCTGTTCAGTTTCGATATGAACCCTTTTGGATCCAATGCCACAACTTACCTCTGGCAGCAATGACTGAAGAAATAGGGGAGCAGGTGGGAGCATGTCTCGGACACGTAATAAGGGTGGATGCAGAGTCGGATGGATCTGCGTGGGGGAGATGCCTTCGTGTAAGGGTGGCAGTAGACCTTCACAAGCCCCTACTGAGGGGGAAGTGGCTGGTTTTTGAGGACCAACAGCATTGGATATCTTTCAGATATGAGAGGCTTCAATCCTTTTGCTTCCACTGTGGAGTTCTATCACATAAGGGGAGGACATGTTCTAGATCAAGTTTTGACCAGGCCCAGAATGACCAAAAGACCATGCAGTTTGGTCCCTGGCTAAGAGCGCAACCAATGAACACCAATTTGTTTGACAGTCGAAAATATGGGGGTCTTTCGGCAAACACTAGCACAAAAGGGCAGCAGTCCGAAGAGGAGAGTGGAAAGCGTGATGGAAGAGCTGGGGGTAAGCAAGAAATGAAGGGAGAAAAGATAGATGAAAGGGAGGAGGTACCTGCAAGAGGGGAGGTTAGTACTGACACCAAACACATTGGAGGCTTGAAGGTTAGTAATGAATCTGTGAACATGTGGAACCAAACTCTAGCAGGATTCTTCCCCTTTGACCACTCCCATGAGAAAAGTTTAGATTCTAGTAGGGCGGGTACAGAGAGGGGGACTGCCATTAATGATCCTGATTTTTCCCTAAATGAATCTACCATGATTGGTATTAAAGACCCTAACTACCAGAGCAGGCTTGAACCATCCTTGCTTGAGTCGAAAAGCCCCACTCATAAAACCCTTTCTCCAACTAAAAGGGATAAGGTAAAGGTGCTGGTGGATGAAGGGGGGCCAGACAAGTCAAAGGAGAACATTTACTCTGTGTCGGATCCCATGGCCTGCAATTATGCCACTGCTAAAATAAATGGGGTCCCCAAACCTGGCAGGTGGAAAAGAAAGGCCAGAGGTAGGGATATATTGAGTGAAAACCTGGCTGATATCACCAACACTTACCAACAGGTGGGGAGTAAAAGGAGTGGCTTGAGAAGTGAGGAGGGGGGACCCCCCAACCAAAAGAAATATAAGACGGAAGTGGAAGAGCTCGAAAACCAACCTCCAAAGGCAGTGGCTGGGGTCCAGCCCTGCCAAAACCAATGAGTCTTTTGATATGGAATTGCCGAGGGCTTGGGAACCCTCGGACAATTCGAGTCCTTAGGAAACTGACTAAGGAAAAGTGCCCAAACTTAGTTTTCCTTGTGGAAACTAAGTGCTGTAGTAACAGAATGGAGGAGATACGAAGGGTTCTGAAATTTGATAGTTGTCTAGCTATAGATAGTTTGGGTTTGAGTGGTGGAATTGCTATGATGTGGAAGGAAGGTTGGAAGGTTAGGGTAACTAGCTACTCGAGATGGCACATAAACGCTCTAATTGAAGAAGGTGGAGCCAGACCCCTGTGGCAGTTTACTGGCTTCTATGGCCACCCAGAAACTGAAAAAAGAAGCAGTAGTTGGGAGCTTCTAAAGTGCCTCAAACCTAACCTCCCAATAGGTTGGTTGTGTGTAGGCGACTATAATGAAATCCTCCACCAAAAAGAAAAGATGGGGGGTGTCAGCAAACCATACAAATAGATTGAAAGGTTCAGAACAGCAGTTGAACATTGTGGTCTTAGTGACATTCCATCTCAAGGACAGAATTTCACATGGGCAAATAACAGATGGGGGAGAGGGTTCACAAAGGAGAAACTCGATAGAGCTATGGCAAATAAAAAATGGATGGATATGTTCAGAGATGCTGTCTGCTATGCAATGCCTGCTGTAAAATCCGACCATTCTCCTCTACATGTTTCATTGCAACATATTGAGTATGGCAGAGGAAGAAGAAATAAAGTTTTCAGATATGAAGCTGCATGGGATTTGAATGAGGAATGCGGTGGGATTGTGAGAGAGGCATGGAACCAGTTGGCTGGGGGAACTACTCAGGCAGGCTGGCTACGATCAAAACTTGAATTATGTAAACGTGGCCTGCTTTCTTGGAAACAGAAACATGCCCAACAGGACCATAGAGACATCTCTAGAGCTCTGGCTCGTATCAGCCACCTTCAAGAATCTGGAGATGGATCCCACATACCCCAAATGTAGAAACTGCAAAGTAAAGTAGAGGAGTCTCTGGCTGAAATTGATATGAAGTGGAGACAGCGTGCAAAACAACATTGGCTGAGGAATGGAGACAAAAATACGCATTATTTTCATATGCAGGCGAGCCAAAGACAAAAAGCCAATTCCATTAAGTGCATTGAAGACTCTGATGGGAGATTAAGCTATGAACAGAATGATATTGGGGCTGTCCTAACAGGTTCTTTCTCATCACTTTTCACTACCTCTTTGCCTACTAATGTAGATGAATGTTTACAGGCCCTGAGTCCAAGGTTAACTGCTGAGATGGCCACAATACTCAGGAAGGAATTTACAGTGGAGGAGGTAAGAACTGCTGTTTCCCAGATGAATCCCATGGGCTCGCCTGGGCTTGATGGTTTTCCAGCTCTCTTTTATCAAAAACACTGGGATGTAGTGGGTGGGGAAGTATGCAACTTTGTGCTCCAAGTCCTGAATATGGGGGCCCCCCTAAAAGAGGTGAATGACACCTTTATTGCCCTTATTCCTAAGGTCAAGAATCCAAAGCAGGTGCCAGATTTCAGGCCTATAAGCCTTTGTAACGTCCTGTACAAGATAGTGTCAAAAACTCTGGCAAACAGACTGAAGGGTGTCCTACCCGGCCTTATCTCAGTTAACCAAAGCGCTTTTGTACCAGGGAGACTTATTTCAGACAATACTTTAGTGGCTTATGAGATCTTACACTCTATGAACACTAGGATGAAGGGAAAAAAAGGCTTCATGGCCTTTAAACTAGACATGAGCAAAGCCTACGATAGGATTGAATGGCTTTTTGTTGAAAAGGTGATGGAAAAAATTGGCTTCTCTAAACATTGGATCACATTGGTTAAAAACTGTCTAAACTCAGTTTCATATTCAATCCTATTAAATGGTGAACCCCAGAAAAGTTTTTGCCCATCTAGGGGGCTTAGACAGGGAGACCCCCTCTCTCCCTACCTTTTTATTCTATGCACTGAAGCCCTATCTGCTTTACTTAATAAAGCAGAGGAGAATGGTGATATTACTAGTGTACCCATTGGAAGAGGCCCCACAAAGGTTAGTCATCTACTCTTTGCAGATGATAGCCTACTGTTCTGCCAAGCCACAACAGAGGAACTAACTAGAGTTCTAAAGATCCTAGATATTTATGAACAAGCCTCTGGACAAGTTCTCAACAAAAGCAAGTCTTCGGTTTTCTTCAGCAAGAACACACAGAAAGGAGTGCAACACAAGATTCGACACTTAGCTGGGATTAAGTCTACGGGGACTCTAGAGAAATACTTGGGGATACCAGCTATGGTTGGGAGAGCTAAAATTGCAGCATTCCATTCTCTCATAGACAGAACTTGGGCCCGAGTGGTCAATTGGAAGACAAAGCACCTGTCAACTGCAGGAAAAGAGATCCTCCTAAAGGCAGTCCTTCAAGCTATACCAACATACACTATGGGGGTATTTCTACTGCCTTCCTCCATTACTAGAAGGCTTAATCAGTTACTCAAGAAATTTTGGTGGGGGTATAATGAAGATTCTTCTAAAATACAGTGGATCACTTGGGATCAACTTAGCTCTGCAAAGGAGATAAGGGGCCTGGGCTTTAGGGATTTTCGAAGCTTCAACCTTGCTATGCTGTCCAAGCAAAGCTGGAGAATGCTGCAGGATCCTACCTCTCTGCTTACAAGGGTGTACAAACAGAAATACTTCTCCAAGGTGGGACTACTGGAGGCCAAGTTGGGCTATGGACCATCTTATGCATGGAGGAGCATATATGCAGGAATGTCATTGCTGAAAACAGGCTTACTATGAAGGGTGGGAAATGGCCGTAACATCAACATCTGGGTGGACAGGTGGATACCAAACCTTCCAAACTATAAAATTTCTTCCCCAAGAGACGTGGAGGTATGGTGCAACTTAGTAAGTGACTTAATTGATCCGAGTTTAAAAATCTGGAAAGAGGAATTTTTGCAGGAAATGTTCACAGCTCAAGAGAGTGAAGCAATCAAAGCCATTCCTATCAGTTTGGGCGGTAGGGAAGATAGGTTAGTATGGCAATTTTCTACAAATGGCCAGTACTCGGTTAAGAGTGGATATCACCACCAGAGGAAAATGGAGACTGAAAGGGAAGGAGAAGCCTCTAAAAGAATTGAGGAAAAAGTTATGTGGAAGAGTTTATGGAAGATGAGGGTGGCTCCTGCTGTTAGATTGTTCATCTGGAGAGCATGTAACGAGGCTCTACCAACTTTGGCGAACCTGAAAAGAAGGAAGGTTGTAGAAGATTCGAGTTGTCCAATATGCAAGGTGGAACCCGAGACCTCAGGCCATGCCTTATGGGGATGCCCTGCTGCTAGGGATGTGTGGAGCCAAGGGTGTATCAAGGTTCAGAAAATGTCTCATCACAGTGACCTGTTCTTCAATGTGTGGACTGTGTTGATCAAGCATCTTGAGGAAAAAGAAATTGAGGAGGTTGCAATTACAGCAAAAGGGATTTGGGCAAGGAGAAATGAAGCAATACATGGCAAAGGTTTTAAACACCTATCTGTCATCTCTCAAAATGCTAAAGAGGAGGCTTACTTATTCCATGAAGCTAACAAGATCTCCCAGCAACTGCAAGAAACTCATAGGGTGACAAAATGGGCAAAACCAGCGGAGGGTTTTTTCAAGGCAAATTGGGATGCTGCGCTGAAGGTGGATACGGGCAGAATGGGGGTGGGTGTCATAATAAGAGATTATCAAGGCAAAGTGATAGGAACTCTGAGGGCTTCTAGAGATTTTACAGACAACCCCTTTGAAGCTGAAGCGCAGGGCCTTCTGATGACAGTTATTTTTTGTAAAGAACTTGGCCTTAAACAGGTAGTCTTAGAAGGTGATGCAAAACAAGTCATAGACTTGCTAAAAAAACAAGTTTCCAATTGGAGCATGGGGGGTTTGGTGGTCGAAGATGCTCGGCAACTAATGAGCTTTTGTAGCAAATGGACAGCTAGTCATGTTTTCCGAGAGTCTAATACGGCTGCTCATACATTAGCAAAATCTGCACTGCTTTGTTCTATGGATGTATATGATATTGAAGAATGCCCTGAATGCATTTAGTCAATTGTAACTCGGGAGATGTTATAAGCTCCTTTTAATGAGATCAGTTCACTTTCAAAAAAAAAAAAAGATTACATAGTTGGCTCTTCATCGAAGGGATTGACTTTTGATAACGTGATTTGAAACTTGCAAATCGATCACGAGATCTTGTGGATCAATTATATATCTTTGTCGGTTTTTCATAAGAAAGCTGATTGGTGCAATTGCATCCATTATAAATTCTTACCATTTTAAATAACAAAAATTTTACTTATTATTTTCACGTTACATGTTACATATAATTTTTTATTTTTTATTTATTAAATATATGGTGTATAGATGATTAGTAAAATAATTCAATTAATTTAATAAAAACAAAACTTTAAAAAGTAATTAAAAAAATAAAATAAAAATAATATATAATATGTAAAGATAATAAGTAGTAAAGCTATTTTAATAATTATGCCCGTTACAAAATGTGGATTGAGAATTACTTTTACCGCCCGCAAAATATTGACTGAATGCAAGAAATTCTTTAAAAATAAATGTGTTACTAATTATCCTTTTATTCATCGTTTTAAGACAAAGTATTAAATAATTAGAAAACTATTTCTTGTGTTTTATTTTTTTATTAATTATTTGATATTGTATTAAAAAAATACTTAAGATTAACGATTAACATATTTTTTTTTAAATATTATATTTTCAAACTAGGCGGTGTGATTTAGAATATAAATTTTATTAATTAAATCTTATTATATGCATATTAGGGCTGGTTTAGATGGTCAAATGAGATACAAACTATCTCATCTGGCCTGTACAACTAGTTTAATCTATCTATTCAAACGATGAAATACATAGATGAGAAATGCTACACAACCTCTCCAACCTCTACACACCATATTTTTTTAAAATTTAAAATTTTTTAATATTTAAATTTTTTTTTTTTGAGTTTATTTTTTTAAATTAATTTAATTTTTGTATTCATTATTTATATATTAAATATTTGATAAAAAAAATGTGATGTGTGGAGGTTATGTAAATAGTAAAAAATTGAGTAGAATTTTTATACATAGATATATCTTGTCTGTATCTTATCTTGATTTGTCAATAAATACAATTAGTGTTTAATAGTAAACAGTGAAAAACACTGTCTTCTTCAGTGACATGTCGTCGTTCTTTTTTTTTTTTTTTTTTTTTGTTTCCATTCCTTCGAATTTATCATTCAGTTCACGCCCCTTTCCCTCTATAGTAACGCTACATTACTACTACAAAGTTTCCTCTACCTCAATAGTACCGCTACAGTATATTTACAGTAATGTTTACTATCACATTTTTAATATATATAATTATCTATTAAATTTTTTATTTTATTTTAATATATAATTAGAAAAACATATTTCAAATTTTATAAAATATAGTATAATAAAAAAAAATCATTCTCATAAATTACTATTCACTACCCCACAATCCATATCTTATAAAAAAAGTGTGGGATATGAAAATGAATAGTAGCTGATACATAGAGTTCTTCTATAATAAATAGGTCATAAAATAATTTCGTTTAATAAAAAAATGCGTTCATATTTAAAAATATTGAAATAATCACGACTAATTACAAAAAATATATTTTAAAAAAGTCAAAGTATTTATGAATTTTTAAATTAATAATAGATATTACTTATTTTTAATATATTTATAATATTTTTCACCCAAGGACTAAAAATACTTTTCAATAATTGGTAGATCCAATGACCTACTATTTTATCAAATTTTCAAAAAGTTAAAATTATCTTATTTAATTTTACTATCCAAATATACTTATATTTCATCTTATTTTATTTTATCTTATCTTAATAAAAAAATCTTATTATTATTTAAAATATCTTATTTCATTTTCTCTAAATGCATAAGCAGGCCTTATGCTCTCACGAGACTTGAAAATGGAATAACAAATTTTTTTCTGTGTTTGAGGCCCGACGGAGAATACAACCGATCCGACGCTTGCAGTTTATTAACTTTTGTCGTTTAGAAAAACTCCGTTGGACAGCGGGGATTTGGAAGCAGATAGAGACAGCCCATGGCTTACCGACAGCCCATATTCGTCGTTGAGAGGGACCCACTTTGATTCACGGTCCTGATTGAAAACTCTGCACGTGAAGTTCGTTAAATTAATGAAAACACGAAGACAGGTAACACGAAAAAAATTAAAAAATGGCGCACGCACTCCTGCAGTCCGGCCTCCACTGTGTCTCGGCCCGCTTTATTCCAAGACAATTTAGTAACAGACATTACCGAGTTAATGGCAACAAAGGAGAATTACCAAATTCTACATTCTTCCTCTTCAGCCAAACATATTGCTTTATTCGTTCATCTTTAGAGATTCGTCACCCGAGGCCACTCAGTCCACATTCTCCAACTTCCTTCACCTCCTGTTAGGTAGGTAAGCTAGCTACCTACTATTTCTCTACTACTGATCATATTAGCTTCCTTTGCAGTCTTTTGGTGGGTTTTTGTAGGAGCTGGAGAGATTTGCGATGGGGAAGAAAGTGTTTGTGTTTTTGGTATTGGTGTCGATTTTAGTGCTTGCAATAGATGCGTTTAGTGTGGATAGGCTCAACATATGGCCAATGCCCATGTCGGTGAGCCACGGGGAACATCGGACTCTCTACGTCAGTAAGGATTTTGAGCTCAAGACTGAGGGAAGCAAGTATAATGATGCTTCTGGGATTTTGAAGGACGGGTTCTCAAGGTTACTCGATGTGATCCAAGTTGCTCATGTTATCGATGCTAATTTTTCTGGTATAGATTCTTCGATTCTGCTTCAGGGTCTGCACGTGGTTGTTTTGACAGCGGATGATGAGGTGGTATTTCTTTTCATGATTTGGAGTTGGCTATATGCTTGGGATTTCTGTAGATGTGGGTTTGTTTTTTTTTTTTTTTTTTCGGGTAACTTGTGTCCATTGTTCTTGAACTGGCATCTGGTCGCGGATAATGCTTTTTTTTCCCCATATGTGAGCATGGGCATGATTTTTAAATTAAATTCCAGTAAGCAGCGTGATTAAGCACTAAGATAATTTTCTTTTTGTTATGATTAAGAGACCACGGCTAATTTGTTATGATGATTTGTGTGAAGAGTTTTCTTTTAGATCCAAGTTCTTCTCTATTTGCGTAACTTCATTTAATTTTGGTTTACCTGTCTCTATTATTCAAAATGCTCCAAGCGTATTTGATATGGGGACATTTCCATCTAAGAGATGCTTTTTGTTCGTTTGTGCAAACAAACCCAGAACTTTATTACTGAAAGATATTCCTTGCTTTGCAGTTACAATATGGTATCGATGAGTCATATAAGTTATCAGTTCCGGATTCTGGGAAGCCTGTTTATGCGCATCTGGAAGTGAGTGCAACCTCTTCTTTTTCTGCTTGTTCGCACCAATTAAAGTTTCATTTTAGATATACTTTTTTGTCGACAATAATAATTGAGAATTAGCTTGACGTATGTATTAAGGATAGTGACTTTACTTAAAAAAAAAAAAAAAAAAAGGATAGTGACTTGGGGGGTTTAAAAAATAAGTAACATCGTCATCCTTCGTAAGTATTCCATTTATTATTCGATAACATACTTGCGGATAGATTTCAACCTGGCAGAAAAGTCAGAAGTATTCATTTTATACCCATATAACTTGTTTCCCATTGAGCTAATACGTTGATATGTTGACACATTTAATTTTTTTTTTTTTTTTTATCAGTAAGAAAATTTATTGATCCTCGTATTTAGGCATGGCCCGAGTACATAGGTGGTATACAAGAAAGAAATATCTAATTACAGGCTACAAACAAAAAAAGAAGCATAGAAGTCATTAAAATTAACCCCCTCTAATACAATAGCCTTACCCCAAAGTAACAAAAATTGGTAAAATAAGACTCTAATCCCCCCCAATGAGCGTTCTCTGTTTTCAAAACATTTTCCATTCCTCTCATTTCATATACACCACATAAGACATAGGGGCACCATCTTCCAAACATCTGCTACTTGGCGGTTTCCCCATATTCCACACAAACAAGCCAAAAGGTCCACCACCCTCTTTGGCATCACCCAAGCAATGCCCAGCCTTACAAAGATTTCATACCATATAGCCTTCTGAAATCCCATATAGCCTTCGCCACATCACAATGAAAAAGTAGATGGTCCATCGATTCGCCATTCCTTTTGCACATGAAGCACCAATCCATTATAAAACAGTCACGCTTCCTCAGCTTGTCTATGGTTAGAAGTTTCCCGTGATGTTGACACATTTAATGAATTACAAAAGTATGTCTTAAACAAATTTATCAGGTGGGTGGACAACAAACCATGAAAAATTAACGAGAGTAAGTTTTTTTCAAAGAACTTCAAGCATAGTGAATATATTGGCCACCAATTTGCATTTTCGACAGTTTTTACACAAATTTTTTCCATTAAAAATTAGCCAATACATTCTGTAGAATCTTCTAGTCATGACTATAAGTTCCACATTCTATAGACTTGATTAAAGATAACCCTGGCTACTTTATGGATCCTTGTGTGGTAGTCTATGAATTGGCCACGGATAGATACAACTATGGGGCGAATTGCAGTGGGACAGCATAATAGGTGTTGCTGTCTAACATGGCAATATGTTGTTTGTGCTTGGTAGCCTTAAGTGATATGACAAAAAAACCATGATTTCATTGTCAATGCGTGCTACTCTGAAATGTCGTTGTGTGCTTGATGTCATATGAATGCCAATATAGTATATTATAAGTAAGCAGCATACCATATGTCAGTACCTTTTGATCAGGTGATGATTTTCTGATTAGTTCAATTGTATTACAAAATGCTGCAGGCACAGACTATTTATGGAGCTTTACATGGGCTTCAGGTTATGCGTTATCATTTATGACAATAAAAGATGTTGTTCTAAGAGTTTATTGACCACATGTAAAAATTTGATGTGTTTGCTTTGATATAAAAATTGCAGACGTTCAGCCAATTATGTCATTTTAACTTTACATTGGAGGTAATTCAAGTTCCTAGGGTCCCATGGACTGTTATTGATAAGCCAAGATTCTCTTATCGAGGGCTTTTGATAGGTAAGATGCCTTTCTTGTACTCCTTGAATTGTCAGTTTACTGCTGATTGTTGATGTGTTTTATTTTCTTTCTTTTTTTCTTGTTTGAGAACATAATCTTCTTATTTAAAAATCTTTAATCTCTATTTTTTATTTTCTCCTTTTAGATTATAATGTACATATTTAACACTTTTTGACTTAAATTATATCCTGTAAATTGTAAAGATTAAATGTTTAGTTCAACTAATTTAATATCAAGTGTTATACAATTTTCCATTTTTTCCCAATTCATCTATTTAGTTTTTAGTGTACAAACGACTAATTAGCTGATGGTTTTTCTTTTACATAACTAATCAGAGTGGTGTGACAGGAGCAAATGTATGAGCCTGGAGGCACCTGTATATACATGCACTTCATGCTATTTGTGCATATAGTATTAACAGAAGTATTGATAGGGAGGCTAAAAACATGGCAACAGAAATTCATCTAAGATACCATTATGAGATTCAACCATAGATCTAACCATCCACCCCTTTTTCATGGTGGTTAGGGGATGCCTTTTGTTCCAAAAACCACTGGCATTGATTTATAAATATTCAGTTTCAAGTTAGCTTCACTTTGTTTGCTGTTGGTCTTTTGTCAACTTACTGGGCTCCATAACTGCTGTGACTTACCATGTCAAAAGAAGATGATTATTCAGAGCATGATATAAGTGGATCCGATTCTTCCTTTTTGTTCATTGCTGCAGATACATCGCGACACTATTTGCCATTGCCAGTAATAAAGAAAGTTATTGACTCGATGGCCTATTCAAAACTGGTATGGTCTCTATAACTTGTTGCCCAATGGTTTTCAGTTTATATTTCCTAACTGTGCTTACGAGCACAATTCTAACATCAAGATTTCATGTAGTTTCATATCACAGCATATTGCTGCAATTGTTCTTGGATCTTTGATTGGGTAGATAGCATACTTTAGAATGTGTTTGATATATTTCGTTTTAGAGCAGATAATGACTACCATAAGCTTCACCCGTCCAATGTGGAACCCAATTATTTGTGGTAGAAAGCTTGAAAACTGTTGGCTTAATGAATTTTCATGTTTCTCATTTGGGTGGATGAGACCATTGACTATTTTACTGAGTGCTAGTAGTGTTAATATTTGTAATAACCAGTAAAATGGATATCGAATATTGTCACCAGCCTTTTAGGCTGCTATCATTAAACAGCTAGAAGAGAATAGGTAGGTGACTCTTATATACAGAATGCAAGGGAATGCCACAGTGACAAGGGGTAAGAGGAGTTTTCTAGGGATAAGACTATTCTGTGTTTCTTCAATTATGTGCTGATTTTATGGTCTGCTTCAATCAATGTAGAGATATGTAGGAAAATATATTTAAAAATATATATATCTATATATATATGAATAAATCAGTCCTAGAAAAAAAAAGTCTTCAGTTAATGTAATTTTTCATGGAGAGTTTGGTGGACCTAGAGTTAAGTTTTACTTCCCATACGCCTGCGCTTTGATTGGTACAAATAACTAATTACTTTAATGCAAACAACAGATTTGACAAACTTACCCATATGCTACCTATCTTGCCCACTTTCATGCAGAATGTGTTGCACTGGCACATTGTAGATACACAGTCTTTCCCTTTGGAGATACCTTCATATCCAAAACTGTGGGATGGTGCATATTCAATTTCAGAACGATATACATTTGCCGACGCTGCAGAAATTGTGAGGCAAGAAACTTTCATCTTGACTACATCATCTGAATATTGATCTATCTTCTATAGTTTATTTCATCTAATACATGAATTGTTAATAACACAGTTATGCTCAAAGACGAGGGATTAATGTATTGGCTGAAATTGATGTTCCAGGACATGCTCTCTCATGGTAACTATGATCTCTTTCCTTTCTCGTTACTTTCTTCTTCAATGTAGAAAAAGAGAATAAAAAAAAAAAAACTCCTTTACCAAATTAATTGATCCCTGATAATTACTCAGTGCATTGACTTAAATCCACTGTTACTTGCTATGCATGCAACGAGCAATCACTCTTTTCCTTTGATCAACATTCTTTTGCAACTATCTCTTATGTTGTTGAATTTGAATTCTGTTGCTCTGTAACCATTATTGCTCATTGTAGTTTCTTGTTTTTTAATTGTTTTTCCTTTGCATTATTCTAGGGAGATTGAACATCTTGTCAACTTATCAAAAAAGCCACTAGACCTTATTTCACTTCAAACTTTGCACATTCCTAAGTTTCATAGACCGTTACCATGGCCTAATGTAACTATTGGACATAGATCTGCTACCTGCAGCTAGAAAAGTTTGATTGTCTCTCTAACATACTTCTTAACAAGATTGTTTAGCCCTAATACTTGTCTTTTCTGTTTAACTTAGCCTAATAACTGCTTTATTTTGTTGAAGGCAACCTTATAAGTTAAGTTTTGAAGTTGATTTTATTCCCCGGTAAGTAAATATATAAACTGTGACAAGTAATCTGAGAGCATAATTGCAAGAACTGGAAAAAAAATTCTAAGCTTACACTACTTCAAAGCATTTGGATAACTGGGAAAATAAAGACCCCATTTTAAAGGTGCTGGTGTTCTAACTCATAAAAAGAGACGGCAAATCTTTCCCTACTCAGAGGGATATCAGGACAGGTAGAACTTTCCTTAAAAATGCAAGGATTTGTGATTTTCAGGTCAAAAGGAGTGCTAGCGTCTATGCTGCTCTCACTTTACTATCTAATTGGGTTACTTATTTGAGGTCTTCACAAATTTATACTATTCTTTCCTTCTGTTTTATGTTCTTGGTTTTTTATACACATTGTGGTCCCTCAGTCTAGAGATTAATGCTTTTGTAAGGACATTGCACAAAGTTTTCTTGCTTATAGTTTAAATCTTTAGGGGGATTGGCTATCCTTCTCTGTGGCCGTCAAAGAATTGTCAGCAACCACTTGATGTCAGCAATGAATTCACCTTTAAAGTAATAGATGGAATTCTATCAGGTAATGTCACAGTTTTTTCTTGATAACACAGTACCATCCTCCTCATTAACAAAATGGTACCTTTGATGTCTGAAAGCGCGTATACCATTGTCAAAATGAAAAGGGAAATAATTAGTGTTTTTTTTTAAATTATTTTATCTTGCAGATTTCAGTAAGGTTTTTAAGTTTAGATTTGTTCACTTGGGAGGCGATGAGGTTGATACAAGTAAGTATCAATAAACAGTTGACTTTCAATTTTGTTTCTATTATCCTCTAACCAAGTAAAATTATGTTGGTGATTGTTTTCTTAGAGAATCAATCTTCTCCATTGTCTTTCATGATAGGATTATATTTTAATTCGAAGCCTTTAAGTGCCAAGAGTTGCTAGAATTTTACATCCTGTCGAATTCCTTCTTAAAACTATTCTTTGTGGAGCTAAAATGGTTTGAAGGGCTCTCTTATTATAAGCTTGATTCATATAGCTCAATATATATGCATGTAATGTTTATATGTAGAGATTAGCTTTAAAAAAAATGCATGTGGGGCAATGTTTATATTCTCTCCCAATCTTATGAGCCTAAGAATTCAGTATCCATTGGTTCAGCAATATGTGTTGACTCAGACGTTGCTTGCATTTGTTCAAATTAATCTTATGATACAGATCTTCTGTATCCATATCTATACAGCTGGTCACCACTCATTATCTGATTTTAGATAGTCCTAAACTTGATAATTTGATGGTGATAATTTAATGACACATAATTACATATTTCATTTCAGGTTGCTGGATATTGACTCCGCATGTAAGGAAATGGTAACATCTTAATTTCTAACATCTATTCTCTCTCTCTCTCCTTCTCCAGAAAATGTCATATACTTTCTACTTGGAGTAAATTGATCACACAGGTGCTGAGAGTTCCCTGCATAGTTCCCACATGTTCTGAATTTACTGTAGAGTGTGATCCTACTTCATGGTGTAAGCCTTAAACGCCTAAGAAAGGGCTTTCCTTTCTGCATCAAGTTAAATTTATAAGGCTTGGGAAATCCATAAATTTGCCACATTGCTAACAAGTTTTAGCTGCCCATTGTTATGGGATATAGAGGAATCTGGGACTCAGCTCTCTTCCAGTCTTTGTCCTCTGGTGTACCTACAATTTAGTTAATATCTTGCGTAATAGTGGCATCATAAATGGTTGAATAGGAAGCATGGATGCTTCAAAATAGCCACTGCTATGGTATATAACCTTTATCCGGTACTGACGTGGTGGAATTCATATCAGATTTGCATCCATCAAAGATATTTTTTTCCCCACGGATACAGTTCAGGATGTGGTAGAATACAGCTGGGACATGACACATGCTTTTGGTGGCAAAAGTCAAAATTCCTTATGAAAAAAGGACTCTCAAGTATATAGTGCAAGATCTAGTGTTTTAGAAAGTTCAACACCTTTAAAATCTTCTCTATATGAATATTAGATATTAAATAATTTTATTATGTGTATTGCTATTCATAGCTTCTAATTAGTTTTCATCATTCATACATTTTATGATTCTTGATGATCGTTATTTATCTCTTAACCTAAAAAATAGCATAATATATGCTTAAAATATTTTAATATGTTAGTTAATTAGCATATCCCCACCACATTGTATCTTAGATTTTCAAAAACTCACATATCATTGTGTTTGTATTACATAAAGAGAAATGATATTTGCAATCATAAAGTGTGCAAGCACGGCACGCTCCTTTGGAAAAAGTGAGTTAATATGGAATCCATATGAAAAAAATAATTTTTTAATGGTGGACCCGACTTTTTTTCGAAAGGAGTGTGCGGTGCTTGCACTAAGCAGCGGAAGCTATTTTCTGGAATAGTCCATTCAGTGGGTTTAGTCAACCCCGTACAATTAATTCTTCATTCCCAAAAATTATCACCTTGCTGCTACCATTAGGAGGAATTTTTAACATGTTAAATTTTGATTGGCATAATCTCTGATTATGGTCTATTTTACTGCATTGTCTCAAGAAGGACATGGAAACTATACTCGCTCAACATTTTTTACCCAGAAACATTTTAGAGATAGCCTATGATGCTCGTGATAACTCTTATGTGCAGGTTAACTAAGCATAGTATGAACAAATCTCAAGCTTATCAGTATTTTGTGTTGCGTGCACAGAACATAGCTTTGTCCCATGGATATGAAATTATTAACTGGTACGATTTTATGCATGAGCTTATACAAGTAGTTTTGTGACCTTTTAATCTTATTCACCCTGGAAAAATTACAGGGAAGAGACTTTTAACAATTTTGGCAATAAATTGAGCAGAAAGACTGTGGTGCACAACTGGTATGTCCTTAATTGCATGATCTAAAGTTGGAGGCTCCTGCATCATTTACCTCTGCTTATGGATTTTTGGTCATATTGCCCATTTTCATCTGAAGAAATCCACAAGATTGCTGATCCTGAATTACTTTTTTTTTTTCTTTTTCTGGAAGAGAATAATTAAATGCATGCATTGTGATCAGGAATCGTTCCTTTTTACTATTAATTTGTAACATGTCAAAATATAGAAATGCATATGGGGCAAAAAATTTCCTGTAATAATTCTAAAATAAGGATGTTTAGAAAAAAAAAATTATGAAATAAGGATAACACATCTGCTAGCATGATTTCGTATTTTGGCTTCAAATTCGAATCCATAAATGTTGCCTTTTCTTTATATATTCTGACCTGAGATTTCTGATGGGGCTGATTTCTCGCCTACAATTTTCATTTTTCCTGTTAGGCTTGGAGGTGGTGTTGCTCAGAAAGTGGTTGCATCTGGTTTAAGGTGCATTGTAAGCAACCAGGACAACTGGTACTTGGATCACCTAGATGTCACATGGCAGCAGTTCTATATGAACGAACCACTCACTAATATCACAAACCCCAAGCAGCAGGAACTAGTTATAGGTGGTGAGGTATGCATGTGGGGTGAACACATTGATGGGTCAGATATTGAACAAACCATATGGCCACGAGCTGCAGCAGCTGCAGGTAAGTATTATTTTTTCACTGTCAAATTAAATTCCTGGTATGTTATGTTTTTCCGCCCATAAATCTATGAAAGAGATACTGGAGACTCAAGATACTGATAATCTTCTTGGCATTATGACTGTCTCTCAAGTGTATAAGTTTTCATAGATGCCAAGGACATTGAGAGTTTTTTAAATGTCAGCTTCTTCATTCACCAAGAAAATATTAGTCATTCTTTTGTTCTTAAGCATCATTGGAGGTGAAGTTGTCCCTTTCACATTATTAAGTAAAACCATCAGGAATCCATCTGAAGCCGATATAGCCACATGCTATCTTCATGATTTTTGTTGTAACTTGTAAGAATTTGAGCAGCTGCTAAAGTGGCATCTATATGGGTATTTGTTAGATTAACTAGTTTTACTAATTTTTTCCACTGATATATATCTTCTTTCTTGTTTTGTCCCCTTTGAATGAAGAGCGACTTTGGACGCCTTATGACAAGCTAGCTAAGGATCCGAGAAAAGTTACTGGAAGGTTGGCACATTTCAGGTGTTTACTGAATCAAAGAGGAGTGGCAGCTGCTCCTGTGGCTGGACCAGGCAGAGTTGCTCCTGAAGAGCCAGGCTCCTGCTATAGTCAATAGTAATGCAGGGCATATCTCTTATTCTTAGAATAACGAAAAGCTTCTCAGAAAATCTGGTAGCAATTTCATAATTTAAGCTAAAAAAATCCAGGATTCATTGTAAGTTGGTGGCAGAGCCCAAGAATGCACCTTGATTGATGAAAACGATAACTTGTTCTACCTTTGTGATTCATACCCATCCACATGTTTTCTTGAAATATTTATCAGTTAAAAAAAAAAACCTCTCGGAAAGAGAGCATAGCATGGCCATGGTCTAGTATGAAATACGATATACAAATGAAAATGTCTAATAATATAAATAAAAATTGAAGATGTCTAAGGATGTTTGTATTTATAAATCTGCTGGGAATCACATAACAGATGTTTTTGTACACAGAGAAAGCTGAAAAACAAAAATTAAAGGGACAGAAACAAAAATCCACACCACAGTGGGATTATTGCATCTGCAGATAATGGCTTCCAAGGTGGTGGGGTTGGAGGTTCTAAACAAATAATAAAATGTATTTTTGCTCGGCTGTATAAGAGGGTCAAACTGGCCAAATTATACCCAGTTCCTGCATATATATACCAAAGCCAAACGCTTCATTCAGGAAGAGAAGATCATGACATATGCACGTTGATACCAAGTTGGAGCTTCATTAAAGACATTCAAATTAGAACTCCTACATGCAAGTGATAGGATTTATGGATCATGAAGCCAATGGATCACACAAATTAGGCTGATGAATCAGGCCCCTGCTTTTCATAGATATGTAAAATGTACATGAACTCTTATAACAAAATAACCTTGAAGCCATGCATGTAGAGAAAAATAACTTATATTGTTGGGCATTCAAGCAGGGTAGCTGTCAGGAGGGGGAGGGTTGGACTTGTAGGACTTGGGCGACTATTAACTGTAGAAATTGTAATTAGTGTAATAGAGAAGTTAGTTAAATATTTGTAATTCTTTTTTTTCCGCCTTTGTTCTGTGTGTAAATAAAACAGAGCCTTATGTAACATTCTTTGCAATGCACTACAGAAGAAACTTTTTCACCTTCCTGAACCTTCCTCTTTTCATGGTATCAGATTAGTCTCTAATGGCTAATTCTTCTCCTCATTCAACCAATGTTCCCGCCGCTGCCATTGTTATAGAGGACATTTCTAGTCCTTATTATCTCCACCACGGTGACAATCCTGGATTTATCCTTATTACAAAGCCCCTAACAGGTGAAAATTATCACACCTAGAGTCGCTCAATGATGATGAAGTTAACAACCAAGAATAAAGTTGGATTCGTTAATGGCACCATTTCACAACCTTCTGGTTCAGATGAGAAACAATAAGACAAAAACCAGCAGGGCCACAAAGGCCAAAACACGAAATGAAAGGAAATAAAGCTAAAAACAAGTAACGGCTATTAAAGAGCCAGTTCAGACACAAAACTTAACATAATGGGCCCATTTCGGAAACACACTTCCGGCCCTTAAACTAGTGAAAATAGCTAAACACCAAGTAAATAAAAAGTCTTGAGCCCAGTAAATAGGTCCGGCCCATGCACCTCCACACTAAGCTTTACTAGTCTTCACTCTTCATCAAGTACACGACAGAACACATCCTCACGAGCCTTCGGTCACTTCCCTCTCGCATGGCTCCTGCAATCCCTAAGTCCCCACGAAGTTGTTACATCCCTCCCTCCAGATCTGAACTGAAATCGACCGATACAGAGCGAAAACTTGTATGAATGAATTGTTGGAATTGAAGATAGTCTCTCCAATTCCGTTAACATGCCCTCAGCCGAATCCGAAGCCGTATCGCTCTTCCGTTCCAAGCCCGTGTCGGAGATCCGAAATGTGGAGGCTTCGACCCGGGCACAGATCCAGCTCAAGCAGGAGGAGCTCCGGCAGCTCGTCGGCACCCGTTACCGGGACCTCATCGACTCCGCCGATTCCATCGTTCTCATGAAGAATTACTCCCAGTCTATCTCTTCCAATCTCTCCTCCATCAACAATGCGATCCGTTCCCTCTCTTCCGAGACCCCCAAGTTCAACTCCAATCCTAATTTGACCCGAACGCGGACCTACGGGATCGCCTGCCGGGTCAAGTACCTCGTTGACACGCCCGAGAACATCTGGGGCTGCCTCGATGAGTCCATGTTTCTGGAAGCCGCCGCAAGGTACTCACGTGCCAAGCACGTGCATGACAGACTAATGAACAACGAGGATCGTGGAGAGCTATCGATCCTGTCGAGTTTCCCTCTGCTTCAGCACCAATGGCAGATCGTGGAGAGCTTCAAGGCTCAGATCTCGCAGCGGGGTCGAGACCGGTTGCTCGAACAACGCGGCCTTCCGATCTCGGCCTACGCCGATGCGTTGGCCGGCGTGGCAGTGATCGACGAGCTGGACCCTAAGCAGGTTCTGTCGCTCTTTCTGGACACCAGGAAGTCGTGGATTTCGCAGACACTAGGTACGTGTGCTCACAATCACAATGCTACTTGCGACGACGTAGTTTCCGTGTTTTGCGAGGTTTTGAGTATAATTCAGATCACTGTGGGCCAAGTGGGTGAGTTGTTCTTGCGAGTGTTGAATGATATGCCGTCGTTTTATAAAGTCGTATTGGGTTCGCCTCCCGCATCTCAGTTATTCGGAGGGATTCCGAATCCGGATGAGGAGGTCCGGCTTTGGCAGTTGTTTAGGGATAAGTTGGAGTCCGTCATGGTCATGCTTGATAAGGAGTATATTGCGAGGGCCTGTTCTCTGTGGTTAAGGGAATGTGGGCGAGAACTTGTCAATAAGATCAATGGGAGGTATTTGATTGATTCCATTGGTTCTGGACAAGAGCTTACTTTGGCCGAGAAGTCCATAAGGGAGACCGTGGAGAGTAAGACAGTGTTGGCAGGGAGTTTGGAGTGGTTGAAGAGCGTTTTTGGTTCGGAGATTGAGTTGCCTTGGACTAGGATAAGAGAGCTTGTTTTGGAGGATGAATCTGATCTGTGGGATCAGATCTTCGAGGATGCTTTTGTGAGGAGGATGAAAATGATTATGGACATTGGGTTTGAGGATCTGACGAGGGTTGTGAATGTGGTGGAATCGACTCGTGCCATTGGGGAGAATTATTCTGGTGGACAAATTGATTTCCAGGGGTACTTGAACAGACCTTCTACAGGTGGTGGGGTTTGGTTTATTGAATCTAATGCTAAGAAGGTTGGTGTGCTTTCTGGTTTTAAAGCACCGTCAGAAGAGAACGATTTCCAGACTTGTCTGAATGCCTATTTTGGTCCCCAAGTTAGTCGAATCCGAGATGCAGTGGACAGCCGTTGTCAGAGCATTCTCGAGGACCTGCTCAGCTTCTTGGAATCTCCAAAGGCAGCTCTAAGGTTAAGGAATCTGGCACCATATCTACAAAACAAGTGTTATGAGAGCATGTCCACCATATTGGTTCAATTAAGGAGTGAGCTTGACAATTTATATGGGGCCATGGAAAATGCCAACAAGGAAGGTCAGCCTCTTCCGCCAGCTATAATAGTTGAGAGATCTCTTTTCATTGGGCGACTGCTGTTTGCATTCCAGAACCACTCGAAACACATCCCGGTGATACTCGGTTCTCCGAGGTTTTGGGTAAATGAAACTGTTGTGTCCGTGCTTTTTGACAAGTTACCTTCCTTGTTGAGACAACAATCCAGAGTGACTGCTGATCCTCCCGTATGTGATAGCCCTGGAAGACAAACACCCATTGGCACTAAAAGAAGAACTTCATTAGCCACTGCAGCATTGCTTGGAGCCGGTGAAACTGCAAGCCCAAAACTTGAAGAATTCAATAGGCTTACACGAGATCTTTGCATTCGAGCACACAATTTATGGATATTATGGCTATCAGATGAGCTTTCAACTATTGTTTCTCGGTATCTTGGACAAGACGATGCATTATCATCAACAACTCCTTTGAGGGTATGTGACATTTGTGGACAACTTTGTCTTCTTTGTCTATCCTTTTTTTTTCCCTTCTTTCATCATATTTTATGCCCTTTTCTTCCCCATACTTTTGGCTTTTTTAACATGCATTTGTGGTCTTAAATACACGAAAAATAATGTATATAATTGTCATCATAGATTTTTTTTATAAGTAAAGGATTGTATTAATAAGAATAGGCATAGCCTAAGTACACAAGGGGGTATACAAGAAGTAACATGTATTAGGAAGAAGAAATGGAAACAAGAAAATCATGAAAATCGAGGCCATTGAAATCTACAGCTTTGGCCCATAGAAATAAAGTTCTAACAAAAAGTAATCTAATCTCCCCCAAAGAACGCTCCTTGTCTTCAAAAGTCCGATCATTTTGTTCCTGCCATAGGGACCAAAGAATACAAATAGGAACCATCTTCCACACAACTGCGATTTGTGGAATACCACCCAGGTTCGTCCAATTGGCCAAAAGCTTGACCACCATAGCAAGCATAACCCAGGCTAGCTCGTCATCTTCCCATAATGCTCTAGCAACCTCATAATGTAGTAGAAGATGATCCACAGTCTCACCACTTTTTTTGCACATACAACATCATAGAAATCTTGATTTTTATAAATGAGAAATCTGAGTGTTTAAAAATAGGAAGGTTTAGTAGTTCATGTTTTAATTACATTCGAGGTTGGGGTAGATAAGGATAAAATGACTCATTCTAGTAAGCTTGTTCTTAGGATCTGATTATAATTGTTTAGCTTGTTAAACTACTGTGAATTGTGCAGTAAGATTTGAGGGAGTAAACTCCAATTTATTTTTTTGGGATCGATAAAGGTAAAACATAAAATAGGAGTCAAATCAGCACTTATAACGCCCCAATGGAAGGCTCAAGCCACATGGCTTATACTCCAAAAGGACTAGTCAGTGATACAATTGGAGCCACATTAGAACTTTATAAAGAGTAAGAACTTCTCATTCTCAAGCAATGTGAGATCACATACACTACTTACCATTTTTTTTATCATATGGGGTATCACAATCTCCCCCCTTTAAATTCTCGACGTCCTTGTTGGGCTAGTACATCATAGGTGGCACGGCTCAAGTCCCATATTTTTTGTTGGAATAGGTTTTGATACTATTTGTAATGCCTCGATGGAAGGCTCAAGCCATATGACCTATACTCCAAAAGGACTAGTCAGTGATACAATTGGAGCCCCATTGGAACATTATAAAGAGCGATAACTTCTCATTCCCAAGTAATGTGGGATCTCATACACCACCTACCATTTTCCTTATCATATGAGGTATCACAATACTCCATTTTGTCTTTGTTGAAAAAAATGAATAATGGAACATTGTTTTTTATAAGTAATAATGAAACATCTTTAGATAGACCGGAAGCTTAAGATTATGCTATAAATTGGTTTGAGTCCAAACTGACTAGAATTTAATAATTATTCAAGAAAGGGAAACTTTTTAGACATTGAAAAAGAGTTGCTTCAGAATATAAAGCTGATTAAACCTAGTTTCAACCTCTAGTAAATATTGGAGTGAGCTTGGAGTAATGAGGAGTAAAATATGGTGGCTTGCTTACCCTTTTTTTAATTACTTTTTTATTTTTATTTTATATATATATATATATATATATATATATATATATATAAGTAAACGATTGTATTAATAGAATAGGCATAGCTCAAGTACACAAGATGGTATGCAAGAGGAAACACCTATCTAGCATGGAGAAAAAAAATCATGAAGGTCTAAACCATTAAAATCTATAGCTATGGCCCATAGGAATAGCGTTCTAACAAAAAAAGATCTAAGATCCTCAAATGATCGCTCCTTGTCTTCGAATGTCCTGTCATTTCGCTCATGCCATTAGCACTATAGAATACAAATATGAACCATCTTCCACACGGTTTTGATTTGTGGAATACCTCCTAGATTTTTCCAACAAGCCAAGAGCACCTCCACGCTAACTCTAATTACTCCCGTTGTCCTAATCGATTTATCTTGGTTTTGAATGACATTATTATTAATAAAAAACGTACAGATTGGTGATGTTCATAAAATTTCATTTACTTTACATCATAGGTAGCATGATTCTTATTAAGAATCTCGTTTGCCTTTTTATTCAGAGTAGAATATAACATTTAGGAAAATGTTAAAGTATTTCTACTTCTAGTAAGTGGGTATTTTATTTTGAGACATCCCAAAAATGTTGAAGTTTTTCAACTTCTAGGAAGTGGATGTGTATTTTGAGACATCCCAATAAGGAAAGCAATATATTTAAATTAGAAGGAGAAAGTAATAGACATGAGGTGGGAATCAATGTGAATCAGATGTCGGATCAACTTGTCCATAAGTTATGGAGCAATTGGAATCAACACCAGTTAAATGCAATTATTTTTGATTAAATGATATTGAAATGGCTTTGGATCAACTTGGAGCTCAGCTAATCATCATATGCTAGTTTTAGCCAAAAAAAACAAATACCTTTGATAATACTGCTTTTTTGAAAAAGCTGATGAAAAAATTTTCTATAAACTTGTGCATAAAAATACAATAAAAAGTGATTGTACACACATTCCCCACAGAAACAAAAAAGGGCTACCATGGGTCTATCAGTGCTTGTACTCTATATGCAAAACGAGTTAAGTGTTTCTATGCAATGTTGTTTGCAATGTACAATGTATATTTGGTAATTTGTAAACCAAGCTGAATCATCTTTTGATTTTTTTTTGTCAGGGCTGGGAAGAAACTGTAGTCAAGCAAGAACAGGCTGATGAGGGCCAATCAGAGATGAAAATATCTCTTCCATCCATGCCTTCTCTTTATATTATGTCGTTTTTATTCCGAGCATGTGAAGAAGTTCATCGTATTGGAGGTCATGTACTTGACAAAATGATTCTGCAAAAATTTGCATTAAGATTATTGGAAAAGGTATGCAAATTGCTGGAGATTTTGCTTGATTTTTCTTTGCTGTTATTTTGCAATATCTTATTTTTCATTGTCACCATCTGTAAATGTTTGAGCTTTATCATTGTTGAAGAGAATTGTGGTTCATTTCACTTTTATTTACGGTTATTTTATTTTATTTTTACTAATGATTTAGCTAATGCACGAACGTGTACATAATAGCTATTGGTAAATATGTTCCTTTATTTATTGGTATATCTTCAGTCTGGTATAAGTGTTGGTAAATATGTTCCTTGATGTATGTGATGGGTACTAAAAGGATTTCCTTCCTCTAAACACAGTGTGATTGAAGCTCTGAAGTGTTATCTTCAAGAGATTATGTGTTGTTTTTAGAATTGGGTAACTCTCCACATATCTTAAAAATTAATTTTACTTTTTAGTTGTCTGTTAAAAAGATGCTAATTCCAATACCTTAAGGCAGGTTTGGGGCCTTAGATGAGATACAAAATTCTCATCTGATCTCATTTTTCTCATTCCATCTTATTCCCAAACATAATTCAAATACAAAATTTTCAAACTAATCATTTCTACTTTTTCAAACTAATCATTACAACTTTTTCAAACTTTCAAATAAAAAATAAAAAACAATTCCAACTTTTTCAAATCCCCAAACAAAAATAATATTATAAAACTATATTATTACAATATTTGAACTTTATAATATTTTTTAATCAACTTTTTCTCTCTCATTTCCTAAAAAAAAAAATACTTAATTCAAACTATCTTACTATTCACAAAATTGCCATCTCATCTCACTCCCCAAACAAGCCCTAAGTTTTCCATTGAGCACCATATGAGATGCCACTGTGATTAGATGCACTATGTAACCACCTATTTCATCTGATTGGGAAAATACAGGTGCACTAAGTTTTCCATTGAGCACCATCTGATTTTAAAGAAAATTGACAAAGGAACCGCTGTTATAGAAGGGTGATGGCACTGAAGTTTTTAAGCGTTTCAGTTTCCTTTACAACACGATGTCAAGTTGAACATTGGTGGGTGTAGTTTGGGGAATCCTGGTGAATGTGGAGGTGGAGGGGTAGTTCGGGATTATAGAGGGGGAATCTTTGGTGGTTTTATGGCTTATTATGGAAATGGTACCAACACAATGGCCGAGACTTGGGGGAGGCTTGGAGAATGAGATGAGATGAGAATTTTGTGATTGGTAGTAAGATGGTTTGTGAATAATAGTGAGATAGTTTGAGTTAAGTATTTTTTGGATTTTGAGAAAGGAAAGAAAAAAAGTTGAATAAAAAATATTATAAAGTTAAAATATTGTTAGAATATAATTTTTTAACATTATTTTTGTTTTGGGATTTGAAAAGTTGAATTGTTTTTTGTTTGAAAATTTGAGAAAGTTGTAATGATTAGTTTGAAAATGTTGTAATGATTAGTGAAAATATTTGTATTTGAGTGATGTTTGGGAAGGAAATGAGATGAGATGAGATGAAATGAGATGAGATGAAATTTGTTACTAAACATCCCCTAAGGCTTTTCTTGATGGTCTGCGAATATGTAATATGCTGATGCAGTCTAATGTCGAGGTTGAAACTGATTCCCAAGTGTTGGTTAACTGGTGGAATGGACAGGGTGATGTTCATTGGGCTGTGCAAGAAGACTGGGAGGGAATTGCTTACTCTGCAAAGGAGTTGAACATAGTAGTTAGACACATATATAGAGAAATAAATCAAGTAGCTGATTTTCTTGCTAAAGAAGGTGCCAAAGGAAATCGGATGGATTTTGAGCGGGCCCCAAAGGAGATAAAAGGTCTGTTGAGATTGGATAGGATAGGATAGGATAGGATTGCCGGTAATACGTTGTAAGTAATAGGTTTGGAGCTTTTCTTATAAATTTTTTTTTGGGTGAATGAAGGTTGTTTTCACGGTTTTCTTCCACTATAAGTGAGAGTTTTAAATAAAAATACTTTTTTTAAAAAAAAAAAAGTTTCCTTTGCAACAAACACCCACTTCTTGAAAAAACAGTTAGAGAAGCACTGATTTGAGGTCCTTTAATTGTGGAATTATATTGGATCTACAGATTTTCTACGGGAGCCCAGGACTGTTAGGTGTCTTTTGAATCTGATCTTATAAGGGAATGCATGATCATTTGTGGATCGCAACCATGATTTCATAGTATGCACGTTCCTGTTTGTTTTCTTGTCAATGATTTAGTCGTAGGAAATTGATCTTAGAATGTAGGTTTTTTTATAAGATAATAATATTAATGAGCAAAAAGGTGTTACACAAGCTCACAAGGAGGATACAGTAGATACACTTAGTTAGAAAAAGTAGGTGGGTGTAAGATCCTGAAAACTAAAGCCCGGTTTATATACAAAATGTATCCCAACTCATCTCAACTCATCTCATCTAATCTTTACAACTTTCCTAAATTCGCACACAAAATATAATAAACAATTCAACTTTTTCAAATTCCAAAATAATAATAATATTAAAAGATAATATTCTAACAATATTTTATTCAACTTTCATCTCA
Source organism: Cyclocarya paliurus (assembly GCA_029856935.1). NCBI lineage: Eukaryota > Viridiplantae > Streptophyta > Magnoliopsida > Fagales > Juglandaceae > Cyclocarya > Cyclocarya paliurus. Next base: position 34,338,282 of record CM056950.1, on the reverse strand, counting down.
ACTCATTTCATCTCATCTCAACTCACTATTCAAACCTCCCCTTAAGGTGGGAACATATGTATGCTGCCATCCAATGGTAAAGGGATGTATAAAAGAAATCCTAAAGCTCCTCCATGGTCTTCTCACAATTCTTGAAGCCTTGATCATTTCTCTCCCTCTATATGCACTCTGCCATTACATTAGGCAATTAGGATAATTTTCTGTGTAATTCTCACTTTTGTTGGTTGCCAAACTGACCCTTCCAACACTTAAAAAGATTCACCTCTCGTTCTTTTTATACATACAACATTAATTTATCGATATAACCTACTGCTTCCTCAAATTATCCTATGTAACGATTTTCTCTAATGCTGCCACTCAAGCAAAGAAAGCCTCTCTCAAGGGAAGTTACTCCTCAAATCATTCTTCCTTGGGAAGGAGGAACTCTTGTGGGGGTTAGAATGCATGGTCAAACGATTTTACTTCAAATACCCTTTTCTTAGATGGGGCCCAGCACATCTTGTCTTTTCTTCCTTATCTCGATTGAATAGTGCAACCTTGCATAGCACGATTAGAAATGATCCATCTCCCAATCTTGTGCAACTCTAACAAAGTCGACTTCCCATTGATTGGAGCCATTTGAAATCGGCAAATTCTCTACCACCGAATAATCCTTAACCTGTGCAAGTAATGAACACTGGAAAGGTCCCCTTAAGAGGTTGATTTCCACACCCTACCTCGTGTCAGGACTTTATCTTGGAGCCATTTCCCGTTTCATCCACTTTGTAGATAATCTTTGGAAAAAGTTTCACAACTCTTTCTGGGGTCTTGCACGTTTTGTTTCTAGCTAGAAAGCGCCTGGCCATGAGATTGATGTGGGAACCCTGCTGGTCATTTTTGTATTCAGTTTTATAAGATGTACAGTTTGGAGGATTGCATTTTGTTATTTTTCCTTCCCATGTAGAAAATGCATGGAGGAGCTACCCTTGATAGATTCACTTGATATGGATACTGTCTACAAGTTAAAAGAGAAAAGGTAGAGGAGTTTGTGATCAGCAGCTGTCAGCCGACTTCTTGCTTTTGATAGATTCATGTGGGTGATACTATTTGATGTCTTCTAGATAGCTTTTTGGAATATATACTTTGGATAAAGCAGGCTTCCCCAGTCTCAGAAACTAGTCTTTTTCCCTTTCGTTTCATTCCTGTAAATGACACAGTTTTTTCTTGAAGTTTTACTTGTTGTATATAGTGGTTTACCTCCCACATAGTTTTTTCTTGAAGTTTTGTTGTATATAGTGGTTTCCCTCCACAAAAAGTGGGATACTGCATCAATTAAAGGGGGCAGTTTCTTAAAAAAAAAAAAACTGTTTTATTAAATAAACTTGTTCGATAACCTGAAATCAAAGTACGCTTATGTTCTCATAAAATAATTATTGATCGTTTCATACTATAAAGTCTTTTAGTCAAGTGCCTAACCGAACTGAATAAGTTCTCTCATTAGACTGAATACCTTGCAAGCTGTTTCCTTCTATAAAATGTCAATTATTTTTCTTCCTATTTTTAACCTTTTTGGCAGCGGTGGCTCATTATGTTGTAAGATCTTTTAATATTCTGGTAGTCCAACAGCATCCCTGAGTTCCTTTTGTTCGTATATTAATAGCATTGTTTCCATGTAGGTCATGGATATTTACGGGGAATTTCTTTCTGCTAGAGAGGCTGGAGGATCTCAACTGTCAGAAAAAGGTGTTTTGCAGATTTTAGTGGACTTGAGGTTTGCTGCTGATGTTCTTTCTGGGGGCGATTCCAGCTTGAGTGAAGAATTGTCTACTAGTATGAAGCCAAAGTTGCCTTTTGGGCGGAAGCAAGATCAAGGCCAGAAGAAGTCAGTCATCAGAGAGCGTATCGATGGATTAATAAATCGTCTTTCACAGAGATTGGATCCTATAGACTGGCTTACGTAAGTTACGTTCTGGTTAAAGAAAAAGTTTGAGTTTTTATTCTTCTGTGCTCATTTTAGATGTTGCGATTTTAACAAATGCCATCTTCAAAGTTAGGATTAGAGATGGGGGTTGTATTGCTTGTGTCTTTGTCCCACATGGTATCCTCAAAGGAATATACATATTCACCTGGGAGCGGTCAGATCTCTCAGTTGAAAAGTCATGGTTAAAGTTTTCAATTTGAAGGTCCAACTGTTGAGCACCTTGGAAAAAGATTGGATTGACATTAATGGCTCATGATTGTGAAAAAAAGTTAAATTCTTGGAATGTTAGAAGAAACCTATTTGATGCAAGTAAAAATGAAACAATTATCCAGACTGTCGGCCAATGTACCCAACAAGATATTTAACACTTGCGTTTCTAGATACTCAAACTTTAATGGTTTGTTGAGTTTCTCGATTTGAGGTTTGACTAAAGTATGATCTGTCAAGATTCTTTTACTGTGGATTTCAGAAGAGGGAAAACATCATCGTTCTCTATGGGTTGCATTGTGAAAATTTTAAAGTTTTGCAAATAATTACAACTTGATAAGTAGTTCTCTTTGTAGTTCACTCACAATTATAGTAGATTGTGACTAGTCTTGCCAAGGATAGATAGACTAGTATGCTTATGTAGTACCCAGCAAAACAATACCTTGGCAGACCATCTAGAGGTAGTTCTTTGTCTGAAAACACCTGGAGGCTTTTTTCATGGTATTCTTATTAGTTAATTCATTATATACTCCTGAAAAACTTTTCATTATATAGTATATCTTTTAGTCATTTTTTACTTTAAATGTTCACCTCTTTTGACTTGGTAGTGCTTTCTGATTTGTTTCAACTCATTTAAGGTATGAACCATATCTCTGGGAGAATGAGAGGCAATCATACCTGCGGCATGCTGTCCTCTTTGGATTCTTTGTGCAACTTAATCGAATGTACACGGATACTGTTCAGAAGCTGCCTAATAATTCGGAGTCCAATATTATGAGATGTTCTACGGTTCCTCGCTTCAAATATCTCCCAATCAGGTTGGTGTTTTGCTTTCTTTTCCTAAGTTATCATATTATATGTGAGTGTGCATAAGTCCATGTCTTTCTTCGTGAATCAGTATATATATTATTTTATTTTAACAGACCCCTAGGGTTTAGCTCAAGTGGTAAAGGCCTTGCCCAAAGTCCAAGGTTCAAATCCCCTTGGGTGCAAACAATCTCTAGGGGCCATCGGACTGGGGGATTAGGGGCAACCAGACCCTAACTTCTACTCCTTGCTGAGGGCTTGTGCACCCCCAGGATTTGTCGGGACATTGTTCCCGAACACCCGGTGCTAATAAAAAATAAATAAAAAATTAATGACATCTGCCAAACCTATGCTGAGCATCTGAAACCAATCTTGTATGTCCTTGCTTGATTCATACGACTTATTTGTTTATATATTTCTTTTCAACCCCATTCAAAATAAATTCTGCACAGCTTTAAATACTCTAACATTTTCTTACTCCTGAGTCATTGGTTATGCAGTGCTCCAGCATTGTCTTCAAGAGGCACAACTAAGACATCTATTTCAACAACTTCAGATGATATCTCTTCAAGAACATCCTGGAAAGCTTATGCAAATGGTGAGCTTTCACGAAAGATGGATTTGGATGATAACTCCAGTTTTGGGGTAGCAGCACCATTACTGAAGTCTTTCATGCAGGTAAGACTGCCCTATATCATTGAAAAACTATAAAATAAAAGGTATTCCGGTGAGAATGGGGATTGGTTGACTATTTATGTAGAGTATGACTGGATTTCTGCTATTTGCAAATCCTACCTGATGGTCCCCTCTTATGTATAAAACATTGCAGTTTAGGATGTTCCGTGCTATTCAATGAGATGCAATTGCTGATGAAATATATAGGTGGCAGCAAAAACTATTTGCTCATTTTGTAATCAATTTTGTAATCAAACAATTAAGAAATAATGAATTGAGGTCCATCATCCCCTTTGCACAATCTCTAAAGCTACTCTTATTTCTCCCTCTCCAAATACACCACATCAGACACGCGGGATCATATCAACATTAGTGCACACTGGTTTTATCTCCAAGTTGGGCCTCTTCACCTAATAACCTGCCATCCGATTTGGGTATTGGATTATTTAATGTTATAGCAGTACATTAGGATTGATTTGGGTGTCTACTTAAATAAGTCAATTGAGATGGAAATCATGCAAGGGGTTCTGTAGATTGTTTTTCTAGAGTGAAGTCATATATAGCATGATTAATTGCCTTATCTTTTATGAAAATATGGCTTAAACATTTTGTCATACATTTGTGTTTGCATTTTAGGGAATTGAGGCTTAAAATATTTTCCTTGTAATGGTCAGGTTGGAAGCAGATTCGGAGAGAGCACCTTGAAATTGGGATCCATACTTACAGATGGGCAAGTGGGCATATTCAAGGATAGATCAGCTGCTGCCATGTCGACTTTTGGAGACATTTTACCTGTCCAAGCTGCAGGTCTTCTTTCGTCCTTCACAGCCTCTAGATCAGACTCTTGATTGTCCAATGGGTCCTTCCCTCCCTTTTCTCCATGGATGTGAACGTTATTTAGTTGAAGGAGATGTGAAGCTTGATGAGTATTTGGGGACTTTGATACAGCAAAATCATGTTCCGATCCTCAGTTGAAAGAATATGTATATGGTATAGATAGGAATCAAGAATTTTTGAGAGATTTTCCTTCAAGTAAACAAGATAGTGGAAAGAATATTATGTATATGGAATGCTGAGGAGTCTAGAACTTTTCAGAGAATTTCAACAAGTGAAAGAGAAGATGGGGGGGGGACTGAAGATTTGGTGGAGGAGATTATGCCCAAATAAAAAAGATGATATGGTTCAAATTGAGGCGGTATGGACTAAAAAAAATTGTTAGCAGCCGAAGAGCTTGCAGCTCAGTGTTTTCCCTAGTTATTCTGAAGTTGAAATGTATCAAATAAAGTACATAGTGAGACATCTTTACTGAAAATATTACAAGAACGAGGCAAATGTGAGGGCTTTTAGGGGAAGCTTTATTTGGTTACAGTTGTCAGAGCCAGAGGATGTTCTGGTGTGGAAGGGAAGCTCTAACATCATGTTCTAATTGGAAGGGAAGTTATGTCATATGGACAACAATTGGACAATGCATGGCATTGGGTTTTTTGCGGTAAATATATGTGCAAAGATGGTTGGCTTCTACGTTTTGTTGGCATATGTTGGATCTAGTAGAGGACATTGCTAAACTCATTTTCATTGTTAGTGGCTAGCTAAGATCTAAAGCTGTGAAGTTCGTGTGGCAAAACGGCACGAGGCCTCTATTCTGTTCTTTCAGACAACTGGGATGAGCTGTGTTGAAGGTTGTCTCGAAGAAACTGGACTTAGATGTTGTTAATCTGGGCTCTCTCTCTCTCTTTTTGGTTGATTCTTTCATATTCATTTAATCTTGTTTAAAATGACCATTCGCATACCCCGTATATTATCTCCTTTTTTTGTGCACTGAAAAAAAAGGTCTCCTCATGACATGAGTTTGTTTTGCATGTTTGAACGGATGAAATACTTCTCTTGAGGATGTTGGATATTCTAAATTTTTTTGGGGTTTAAATTGTAAGGATACTTCTGAGCTCAGCTGACATCTTCTTGGTTCAGAGGATGTTCTATTTTCAGATAAGATGAACAATTTGAACTATGATCCCAGCCCGCTTCTTTATTGGATAATTCCCAAGAAATTCGATCTGATGGCACAAATCTGGATCGTGTGCCAGTCCCAAAGTGGCTGATTCTCCGAAAAGACCAGCTAAGAATCATTGGCTGGCTCGAGTACTCAATCCCAATGGTGGCTTGTTCGGTCCAACGCTACCTAATACTAGGTAGGCTTGAGTAATATCACAATGCCATTAACAACCCTAGAGATCAGAAATGTCATTCATCACTCTTAATTGTCATCTTTCATCATTTCTTAACTATGAAAGCATTCATAATGGTCTAATGAGCCCATATCATTTGGTGATTAAGATGTTTCCCTATATACATTGCAAAATTATATAATTAGGATTCCAACCCAATTCTCGGCCAATACAAGATAAAGAAACATTAGCAGCATGTACTCGGCTAACTTCAACAATATTGATCATTTTCGTGGTAAGGTATCAGTCCTCGAAACAAGCGTGCGTAACCCCATCTTTTACATAGTATAATCACATTCAAGGCCTAGGCTCTGGCTGCAGTGGTGCACGCAAAATCTCTTATGACACGCACAATTTATGCAATAGGAGCTAAACTACTCCATGTGAAATTTGGTGAGCATTTCTAGCATTGCAGCCAATCAAATGGCCCGAAACTACGTCGTTAACCATTTGCAGAAGTGAATTGATGACAGCTTTAGCTAGAAACTCCACAAAATATTAAAAAACAAAATATTAAAAAAAAAGTGCTAAAAAACCAATATGATAAAGCTCTGACCTCTCTGTGCAGAACTCCCCCTGGACACCGAGCAGCCATATTCTGTTTCTGTGATTTGTAGTGGAGCAATACAATAATTACAAAGCTTGACCTTGACCTTCGATGAGAAGGCAAAAATATGAACATGAAAAACCCGAAGCTCACTGTAGGTGATGATCAGAAGTTTTTCATCCCAAATGTCATAAAGTTTCCATTATGGAGGAGTGGATGTAGCAAACCAACTCGCGACCCGAAAATATAAATGAATTAAGCCTCATTTTAGATTGAGTGTCACGCCCACCTAGTTTATTATCACTGTTGTTATACATATTCCTCTATTTTTTTTTTTTTATAAATCTATATCCAGTCGCCTTACTTAATTTGGAAATCTGTAAACCAGTTAACATGGTAATTTACACTTACACCACAGTGAATAGAACATCATGGCGGCATCGTTAATTAAATAGCCCAAGTTTTTTGTGGTGTGAGGTTTTAGTTTTTACATGACCAAGCTAGCTGGGTGAGTTCGAGGAAAAAGGGGGTGTTTTGACTTGGATTTCTTTGAAAGAAAAAGGTGGGAATTTTTTTTTTTTGGGGGTGGGGGGACAAAAAGCACGTAAATAAGGCAGGCAGAAAGGGAGAGAGAGATGCAATAGATGTTGCTCAGAAGGAAGGAAAATGTTCTTGTTCTCTCTCTCTCTGTATTTGTTTTTGTCTACTTTGAACAACCATAGGAAAGCGTGTAATGCCAACTTCCTAGAACGGGGAATAGAAAGAAAGAAAAGAAATAGTTGAGGGACCTGCCCCCTGATTGTGGTGATTGAGGATTAGTCAAGTCATGCTCATGTTCATAAATTCATACCAATTGGCAGAGAAACAGAGAGAAGAGAGAGAGAGAGAGAGAGTAGTCTCATGGTGTTGGCACTGTCCATTAAATGCCGAATGCTACTCCAATATTGAGTAGTAAATATTACGTATGTATTGGGATTGGGAGGTGAGGATGGGGGTGGTACTGGTACTAAGCAGAGGGACATCCCGAAATAAATGCCTTAAACCATTCGCTTTTACTAATCCTTTGGCTCCGTAAGGCGTGCTTTTGTCGGGATATCCCCCCAGCTTATACGTACCTAATTCAAAACAGTTCCCACCTTTACCCTCATCCCACCCTTCAAACAAACCAGTCTCCCGAGTCCCTCCAATGCCTCCATACCCTTACAGAAAAAAAAAAAAAAGTGTGAAAAAAATACATGAAATGAATTGATTCTATTGTTTAAAAGTACTGTTTTTATAATATTAATTTATTTCACGTATTTATTTTTTATTTGAGATCTTAAAACTAATAAAAATTTTAAAATAATTTTATGACTTATCCACATGATTCTTATATATCATTGTTCTCAAGCTTTCACACTAGCTAGTTGCCTAGCTACTTTCTCCCTCTCTCTTGCACACACCAAAAAGATAACTAGCACTGGTATTGGACTAGCTAAATGCTAGTGAAGTCTAAAATATAGATAACTTTTATCAAAATAACTTGCATTGGATTCATAAAAAACATCTAGCTTAAGTTTTGAGTTATAATAATTCTAAAGTATTCTCCAAATTTGAAGAGAGATTGTTCATTCATCAGTCCATATTTTATTCCCAAATAATCAACAATAAAAATTAAAAATTATGTATCTGCTGTGTTGTGAGTTTGGGAAGAATTATGTTTCCCTTTTACACTGTAAAATACAATAAACATTAGGGAAAAAAAATTATTTTTAAAATATATAATATTATATTATTATTTTGACTTTGGAATTGCTAGTCCAATTTGATCTAATTTCTTCAATGGCTTTGACTTTAGCCAAAATCTTAATTTTTAGCCAAATTTTAGACTTAACTTTAACTAGACCAATGCCAATGCTGGGACGTCTACTTCATTTCAAAGTCAAAATTATATAAAAGTATGCAAAATTAGATATGGGGTTGATCATGGGTTTCCCATTTCAATCCTAAGTTGGTCCAACTTGTTTGATCTTTTTGGAGATTCATTGAATTATTTTCTCAAAAGAGATAAGAAGTCTTCATGAAGGCCAATTCATATACCTAGGGTACTAGGTGATCATTACCAATTTGAGCCGAATTTATGTAATATTTATGTATTTATAGATGTCTGAGAATAAAATGATGGCAATGGAGACAAATGAATACATGCCTTAAAATGGAAATCTAATGCTTGCTAAGGATGGTATTATTTAAGTACTATATATTTCCTTTTGGGTGCAAATTAATGATCTTTTTCCCTATCCATGAAGTAACCATTGGCATTCTATGTATACCAAACAAAAGAAACTGGAACCTAGAAGTTTTGTTTTCAAAACGTACAAGACATTAATCTTAGATCTTCTTCCATATAAAAGTAATATATGTGGTTAGTTCTTTTAAGCTGGCTAAACAATATGCATTCAAGTATGCATATGTATATATATATATTATATAGTACTGCGTGACTGTATTAATTGGCCGAGGTTGACAGATTTATTGTAGTTTTTTTTTTTTTTAATTGGGCTAAAAGATGCTCGCACTTACGTGTACCTAGAATAGCCCAATGTACCTACAAATTAAGGTTAGTTTGATGATCAGGAAGGAGATCATACAAAAGAAATCTAGATCATATAAAGACTAGCTAGGAAAATGAAGACACATATATAATAAGCTGGAAAAAAAAAACTAGCACATCTTCAAGTTAAGCATTGATCGAGGAAATCCCCTAGAGGGTTTAATTACTAGCTAGCTAGCTAGCTTTTGCTTGGGTTGTTGCAGATCATTTGGCTAATGCGAAGACCAACAAATCCATGTCAAAGAGCATGCATATTATATGTGTGTGTGTACACGCGCGAGCTCATATACAAACCAGTATAAAAAAATTGTTATCCCATGTATGAATTTAATCTCTCTGATCTCTCTCTCTCTCTCTCTCTCTACATACACACGCACGCACACACTAAGAATCATTTGCATATCATTTGTGGGGGACTACTCAGGCCTATATCCTCTGAGGGAAATGGTTTCATTACCATACTAATTTGGTAATAATATGTGTGTGTTATTGATGGTACTTGCATGTGTAATTTGCTCTATTATTCGATGTATGTACATTTAAAAGAAGATATGCATTTTTCCGCCGCGGGGGGGGGGGGGGGGGGGGTGGGGGGGGATCGTGGTGTTGTTTAGTTATACGGCACCGGCACCAGACTCTTGGAAGTTTGGTAGGGCGATTTCTATATAGGCATGAGAGAATATATATAATGAATAAGCTAGCATGCATGGGTTTAAGCTGAATCAATTGCAAGTGATCACAGCTAGCTAGCAAGTTAAACTGTATTATTTTGAGAGAGAGAGAGAGAGAGAGAGAGGACATTGTCCAAGCTACGCTGTCTTATTAAATATAAAAGATGGAAATGAAGTTCCGGAACTGTATTATTTTGAATAGTTTTTTTCTTCCTTTTTTTTTGGCATAAGTTAAACTGTATTATTTTGAAAAAAATATATAAAGATATAGAAAAAATTTAAAACGAGTATATATAACATGGTCTTTGAGAGACACACTAATTACTTAAGAGTAATTCTATAGATCAGCCACCGGAAACACCTCACACCTCGTACAAAACAATTCATTATTTCACTCTCTCTCCTCAATTTCATCGGACTTCTCTCTCATCTTATAGGATCCCTCACTCTCTTTCTTCAAATTCTTTTTAATTTTTTCTTTTCTCCTCATCATACCCCCTCTCTCTCATCATTTTCACCCATAATTTCACTCTCTCTCATCTCATCGGACCTCCCTCTCTCTCATCAAGCTCTCTCTCCTCAAACTCCCTCTCATCTCATCAGACCTTTCATTCTCTCTTTTCAAATTCTTTTCAATTTTTTTTCTTTTCTCCTCAACAGACCCTTCTCTCTAATCATTTCACTCACTCACTCACTCTCTCTCTCTCTCTCTCATCTCATCGGACTCCTCTCTCTCATCAAGCTCTCTCCTCAAACTCTCTCTCATCTCATCGGATCCCTCTCTCTCATTTTTGTTAATAGGAAAGGATAGAAAAAAAAAAGGAAGTCCACGTAAGGTGTAGGAAGGGAATAGTAGCTGATGAGAAGAATATTTCAATTACCTAATTCTCTTAAAATGGAGCATGCATGCATATTGAAATTACTAATTAAGTTACATTAATCTTTGAGTATAAATCTCAGAGCAGCATATAATATTATATCCAACTAATTAACTCTCGTCTTTGAAGAGATCACAAGTAATTAAAGCAAGTACGTACTACACCCAAAAACGGACCATGCACTTAAATATATACAAGCTCAATGAAAATATAGTAGCTAGCTAGCTAGCAAGCTAAATATTGCACCAATTCAAATTAGCTTAGCTATATAAGGAATATCATTCATGCGCGCAATCCGAAATATCGAATTAAGGAGCTGATGATCATCATTTTATCATTTTACTACTACTTCATGAACCACTGATGATCTCCACAAGGCCAGATCAATTAACATATTGATGCATATATAGCAAATTAAAGCGAATTAGAATTACGCCTATTAATGCAGTATGCATTCCATGTCAACCCAATATCGGGCAGTAGTAGTACTGCTAGCTCCACGTACAACCCTCACTATTCCACGTACGTACGTATATGACCACACAGTTATATATTAATATGAGTCCTGATCAGATCAACTCATGATATATATATATATATATATACATACATATATATATATATATATACATACATATATATATATATGGCTATATGATCAGTACGTATGCTAAGTTCGACTTGGAACCCGGCCAGTACTCCCTACGTACGTACGTACGTCCTTGTTTATTGCGTTTGGGTAGCAGCTTCGAGCTGATTTCTGTAATTTGCAATAAATTATATTAATTGAGTATTAATTTGTTTAATTGTATAATCAATTTCTCTTTCTTATTTCCTTTTCTTTCAATGCATTATGTATTCCTTCCCTCAGCTTTTTCAAAAAGAGTTGAATTTGGATCATGACAATTAGAATTTGACATGTACGCTAAAAGTGTCAACCAAACATATATACCAATCTCGTACGTTTATAATTTGATGAAGCCTTTAGCCTCACAAGATAACATGCATGCATGCTTTCCATAGGCACCATAATCGATCATACACTCTCAATAGCATTAGCATCCTCATTCTTAATTAGGATATAGTACTACTGATCATAATATCATATGCAGACATGCGAGCAGAGGATGTTAATTTGCATATGGGCATGCATACATGCGGGCATGAGTCACACATGCATGCATGCGTCAGCTGTAGCTAGCTAGCAGTACTACTAGCCTGACGGTTGATGAATATGAGAGAGAGAGAGAGAGAGGCACTCCTGTCAAGTGCATTTAAAGGCAAAGTCATCATTGCACAAGTACGTCATCATTGTGGAGCAATTGCAAATATATTATATTCTGATCGATCGAGTACGTTCTGTAATTTTAATTTAAGACATGAGATGTATCATCTTGATCATTAATTACCACCAACTCGAAGGCAATGGTATACATGCCTTCAGATTTCATTTCCATCTTTTCTGTGCTAGCTATTTCTTCGCATTGGATTTTGAGTTTTTTGGGCATTACAGTGAGGGCATTCAATATCCTTGACATTTCCTCTGCAACGGCCTTTCATACTTCTGGCAGAGAGAGAGAGAGAGAGAGAGAGAGTTTTGAGGGTGGTGGAAGGCTTGCCAATTTAAATTTCCCCACCTACCTCTCACCCATCAGTATCTGATCTTTTGTCTTTATTCCATTGTCTTCTGTTTTGTTTGAGAAATGCCTTTCGCTTAATAGTCTTCTAGATATTCAAACTAATTCAACTCAAGCATTTAATATATGAGAAATGAATCCCAAGGCATTTTATATATTAATTGCAAATATATATTTAGTTTCATTCCTTTTGCTGCATCTGTCCAATCACTCATCAGATATATAAAAGGCGCGCGTTGATAATTACAAAACAGATACTCAACTCTTGCAAGGCATATATATATATATATATAAGTACACACACACTTTTACGTACCTAGCCGAGTGTGTTTTACCAATTAAGATGAACTTTAGCCTGTGAATATTCTTAATTAGATTTACCTCACATGACTGATATTACTTCTTCATGATCTCCTTAATTTCATATATAGTAATAATATTCTAGTCAATATATTTTTGAATCGTTTTCTATTAAAAAGCGTGAAAAGTACTGCCATATTTTATCCAAACCAAGCGTGACCTAATTTCTACACCCTAAAACTACTTCCACACGCACGAATACTTCACAAATGATATGATGCTTTAGTATTGAACAATGGGTATTTTCTTTATCTAGCCGATTGGTCGAGGAAGTAGTATTAATAATTCTGATGGCATATATAATGTCTCTCTCTCTGTTTAGAACTCTATGATTGATCTGTTGGTTGCTAAAAGAAAGAAACTTCATCATGAGGTACGTATACTTCGACTTCATGGACGTTGTATTCATAATTAATAATCACCCATGGATGCTATATCTGTATAAATTAATTGGCTTTTTTGAAGAAAAAAATGAAGAAGAAGAACTCCGATCCCCTTTGGCGCATGAAATTAGTTCAAAGATATGTAACGGATCAAGTTCTAAATTTCCCAATTAGTGGGTAATTATAAGTTATAACAGGCCGTATAAATCATGATCATATTTACAAATCATGATGTGTGTGTGTGTGTATATATATATATATTATTTTTTAGAGTTTCGTGATGAAATGTGGTACTGTGTTTCCTTCAAAATAAGCGTCAACAGTAAGAGTACTACTACTTTATATATTTATTATATATATATATATATATATATGATATAATATATGGGTTTTGCTACACAACTTTCTACTATTCATCCATACTCCACACTCCATATTTTTTAATATTTTTAAAATTTTGTTTTTGAATTTATTTTTTTTAAACTATTTCAAATTTTTTATTCACTATTCATATAAAAATTATTTAATAAAAAAAATTAAAAAAAAATTTTAAAAAAAGGTAGAGTGCGGGAAATATGGATGAATAGTAAGAGGTTGTGAAGATTTTTTGATAATATATATATGTATATATATATATATATATATATATATATATATTTATATACAAGCGAATATACTTATGCGCTACACATGATGAGAATATTGTACACATAAAAAAAAAGAAAAAAGAAAAGAAAAGACATTTATCATCATCCTCTTGTTTCGAATCACAAATGCCAACAAACTCATTCAAAATTAATTTTATTAATCTAAATGATTTTTCTTTTCATCTCCATATCTACAACTATTTCAGTAAAATTAACGTGCAAATTTAAAAAATACGTCGACATATATATAAGAAATCAAATTAATAAAATTAAAGAAATTAGAGGTAATATATATGTGTAGCATAAATATATATATATATTTATATAAAACTAAAAGAGAGTCATGAGTGGCACATCGATCGTCCATTGAAAGGAGAATTATATAATTGAGATAAAAAAAAACTCATGTACTCACACAAGGATCATAGCAGTGTGCGTATTGATTAACCCCTAAACAGGTGGAATTCTAATCTATTACCTGACCATATCTGTAATTGGGTGCTACAGTATCAATCGGCCGGGTACTGGTGCATGCCGAGATGTTGTCGAGCAATATTAATGAGTGATATGATCTTAATTGGAAATATTAGGGCTAGATCATGATCATACTGCATGAGCTATAGCTAGCTGAGGAAAAATTCATAAGGAAATTCAAATTCATTTTCTTAATGACGAAGCTGGGCAGAATATAATATAATAAAATAATGTGGCTCTAAATATATATATATATATATATCTGTTTAATCATGCTGGCACAAGCGCCAGATGCATGCAAAGCTGGTCATGTATATATATATGATATAGCTGTCTATGTATAATTGAACTATTCAGGATTAGAAAAGTTCAAAGGAGTAGGAACAAATTAAACAGAATACCGTGCCCGCCTGCAATGCATGACACTTTTTAAGAGGAAAACCCCACGATCAACTATTTGGAATTACAGTGAAACTGGAAGATCAAGTACATTTTTGGCAAGCTAGCCAGCTAGCTACGAACATGACCTACATGACAAAACACTAGTTTATCATCATATTTAGGTCATAAAACATATATATATATATATAAATTCCATATATATATGCAGCCAAAAGATATTGCCTATAAAAGGCCGGTATGATCATTATCGATAATTGAGATAAAATCCCAGACACTCTCTAATTTCTGATCTCTTCTAAATTAATTGTCTTTCAATGATCCTGAATCCCTTCAGATCAGTTCAGTTAATAAGTACTAGTAGTACTACTGCAGGTTGATCATGAGTTAATTAATTAAAGTGTTCCTAATTAATAATTAATTAATGACTCATGCATAAATTAATGGGATATGCAGCATGCAGATGGAGTTTCAATTGTGTGAGACATCATGTATGACTCAAATGGTAGTACTACCGAGTACGTATAATATTTTTGTGACGCAACCGTGCGCATTGTTGGCTGTATCATAAGAAAAAAAGTCTGTAGACTCTGGCGTCAGGACACTGAACCACACAGTGTCAACTCTGTTGGCTATAAACTTATAGTCATGCGAGAATCATATTTTTTATTTATTTATTTCAGAGCCAAAATTTCCTTAATTATTCATTTCTACATATATATATATATATATATATATATATATATATATAAATTACTTTGGTTGCTAGCTAGGGTTTTTTGGTCAACACCTCAACAGTACTGGGATTTGTGTCTGCATTCTTTTTCTGTTTTTATAACTATTTCTTGAGAGGGTCGATCCCTTGTTGTATCATAATATATATAATCAGAATTAAGAAGAACTGATCTCTAATATATGATTACAAATACATGCTATTATATATATTGTTTTTCAAGCTTTGCTTCAACAGAAATATTTTAAATAATAAATGATTTAAGAAAGCATCCATTTGGAGTATTTTGGGGCAACTAATTTTGATAATAATTAAAATATTACAAGTAAAACCCAGTCCCTCATAAATTTCTGCCTAGCTTACAATCTACTGCATAAACATGACCATCAGGAGGTCACCCAATAATTTAATCATGACATTCCCACAGCAGTAAAATAGTTAACAATAATAATAATAATAATGATCAAAGCATCGATTGCCATGTTTATCGTAAGAGTCTGGACATGTACCATTTATGGGTTTGGGCAAGTTTTTGATCCATGGAAGGGAAGAAACCCTAAGAAGGATCAATTGTGCGGCGGTCGTCCCCAGCAGCAGCCCTAGTTTGCTGAAACTGACTCAGTTGTCCTATGCTCGCCGAGACATTCATGGCCAAAAGGCTTGCATCATAGTTGTTTCCCGAATCGAAGCTCCTGATCATCTGCTGCTGATGAATATGATCCCTTGGGAAGAACTGGTGATGGTAATGATGGTGGTCGCGGCCGGAGCCGATCAGATTGATCCCCAAGTTCTGCTGGTGGTTGTGGTTGGTGGCAGTGGCTGCTGCGGCGGCGGCGGCGATGAGACCGTGGCTTGTGATTCCCAAGTTTTGGTATTTGGAGAGTTCAGATTTGGCGCAGCTGAGGTCCATCTGGAGCTGGCGGAGTTGGTGTTGGAGGAGAGAGATGACTCCGACGCAGCCATAGACGGGGTCTCGGAGACGCATGTCGGCCTCATAGGCGAGAGAATTCACGGCGTCCTCGCGCTGGTGCGGGTGCAACTCGTTCAGAAGCTTAGTCACGTTGCTTGCACCAAACACCTTGTGCACGTTTGCAAATTTCTGGGGTTGGTCCGGTGGGAAATATGGTGCGAAAACGCACTCCGGCTGGCATTTGCGCCGCAAAAACTTGCACGCTGCACATGGGGAATTCGATGATGATGCCATCTTTTACTTTCTCCCCTGAAAATCGAACAAGATCCAGTATTATTGACAATACTGTCGGTATTATGAGAAAGAGATGTTGCTAGCTAGCTAAAATTATGAAAAATAGGAAAAATAAACAAGAAAGAAGTGATTTTTATTTATGAAAATATTAATTTATATGGTAAACAGAAAAAAGGTCAACAAACACAACGTGCTTTGAGTTTATCACGAAGTGAAACAGGTTGATCAGCATCTAATTAATCTTGGCCGGGGAAGAAGAAACAAACAGGGAAAACTAGTAAATGAATTGATATACTAAGTAGAAGAAATTATCCAAACTATTTTAGTTTAACATGAATAAAAGATTGAAAACAGTCCTACAAGAGTGCAGAAAATAATTCATAGTCTATGACACGATGGCGGTGCAACTGTAATTGCTAAGTCTAAAATGGTCAAGCATCCCCAACCAAAGTTCAAATCTGTAAGATCTTAAACCATGTGAAAGTTCAAAAAAAAAAAAATAATGAAGATTAATTCTACCTAAAAATATAGTACAAAATGATTAAGCTTAAGGTGATGGCCCAGCTATGAAATAGAAATTACTTCCGATTAAAATAGAGTTAGTTAATAGAAATAGAGGATCGAATGATTTTCTTCCTAATTTGTTTTTTCAAAAAATCAAAATGAAATGTTTTTGATTTTTTCGGGGGCAGTTCAAGAGATCTGGCTGTAAATGAAGGCTAGTATGTGGTCAAACTGCATAAATCAAGCAATAAACACAGCTGATCCCTTGAATAAGATATTCTACACATATATCAGGCTATATTTCCATTTCTCTCACCAATTAGAAAGAAACCCTAAACCAGCGGAATATAAGGTTTTACCTTGAGAGAGAAAGTAGGTTTACAGAGAGGGAGAGAGGTGATCGGGGGAAGGGAGAGAGAGGGGGGCCGGTTGAGTACTTTCGTGGATGGTGAGGTTTGGAGAGAGATCAGGAACCAGTCATGGGAAAAGGAAGAAAGGTGGGTTTTGAGTAGTACTCGTATGGTAGGATTGAGGGATTGGATCTCGTGAATAAGAAAGGTTATATATATTTCACCCTTTCCAATGAAAAGTTTGGAAGTAGATCTTGCTTGAATTTCATAGAACTATGCATATTTTACTCCATTTTTGCTTTAAAGATATGAGACCTTTAAGAAAGGGTTTGATGGAAGACCTTGGAATGAACAAACTCATGATACCATACACGATTTTTTATCGTATATGGGGGGGTAAAAGAAGCAAATAGTTGAAACAAATATGGGAAGAGAAGAAAAAAAAGGGTTGTAAGAAAATGGTAAAAAATAAAAAATAAAAAAAGAATTTGATGAAAAGGAGATAAGATGGGAATGAGAATAAGAGTAGTCTGACTCTGACTGAAGAGAGATCTTGGGATGATGGACCTTCTCCTCCTCCTCTAATTCTTATTCGCTTCTGTCTTGGGAGTTCAACATGTAACATAAAAAAATGAAATTAAAGGGAAAGAAAATAGAGGAAGAGTGCTAGATAGTCCTTATTCAAGTGGTGTGTTGCCTCGATATCTCTTCAGTCAAACCTTTTCTTTCTTCAAACTACTGCTATACTAGTATTGATATTGATGATGATAGATGTGGCAGCTGATGAAACCGGATGGATAATCTGCCAAGAGCCCTTGAAGCTTTTCACAGTCGGCCCCCTCTTTTTCCTCCCTATCTTGGTTTTCTTGCTTGTACGACGTCCTTTGAACAGGCAATGCTTTCTCTTTCTATCTCCTTGAGACCCCTCCCTTTTCTTTTCTCTTTTGTCGGGCACTATTCCTTGCTAATTTGAGACCCCTCCTTTTGAGCCAATGAAAATAATAATATCAGATACTTAAGCTAGCTTTGTTGTTCATGCAAAATCTGTCTTCTTTCAGGCGTTCTTCTCGCTTCTACTTTTCAGCCGGAAAAACAAATGGCACTGAAAACGCATATAAAGACGATAATCTCAAGGCAGCTATAGCCCTAAGCTTGAGCTAGCTAGAGAGAGAGAGAGAGAGAGAGAGAGAAAGAATGAGAGAATATTGTCTTGATCTTTTAGTGGGAAATGGTGGGTGGGAGAGATGATATCGGCGAGGCGGGGGAAAGTCCCCCAAAAGCAGAGGCTAAGGAGACGCTGAGAAAGCAAGCACAGCGTGAGTACTGAGAGTAGAAAGATAAGAATATCAGATCAGTCATGAGTGAGGGAGATAGAGAGAGTGAAGGTGGGGGGTGGGAGAAGTGGGTTTTTTCTTATTTTTATTACAACTTATATTAAAGACAGTAGCAGCCAGCAGGGATTTATGTTCGTGGCATGTTATGTTGTGTAGTGACATGACCCATCCTCGGTCTTCCTATCTTCTGTCCAGTACTACAAACTGGTATAGGGGTAGCATCTTTCTTTCTTGAGTGTTTTTAGGCTTTCAGGTTGTGCCTTCTGTCGCCTACCGCCTGGCCTACCCCCTCTGTATTACCTTCAATATTCTGCATTCAAAATTAATAAAAAAAAAACTCAACTCATTCTGGTTTGATCATCAATTCCCTGAAGTAAATTATTAATTCTTTGTACGTGATCTTCCTCTTAATTGAACATTTCAAGGGTTTCAGATAGTTCATCAACGAGCTAGCTAGCTAGCTGCTAGCAGCTCCAAGCAAATCAATTTTATGGTCAACAACTGTAGCTAGCATGAGGAAATAGATCAGACGGATTTCTTTGTTTGCACCTGGTTCTTTTGGAATGTCTTCATTGACTAACAAGTTCGTTCTTTGCCACCTAGCTAGATAGTCCATGGCGAAACGCCATACGAATGTGGATATATATAGTTCTGTCTTCGTGATAAGCTATATATATATATATATATATGCATGCATTGAATATTTGAATATTAAGATTAGAAACATCTAGTTTAATTTGATACTAGTCATATGATTTTCAGTTGTGTTGAAACAATTTAACATCAGTCATGTAGAGAATATAATTGGCTGATTTGGGTTCAGAAATAAGATGAGATGATTTTAAATAAAAGTTAAATAAAATATTATTAGAATATTATTTTTTAATATTATTATATATTATTTTAAGATTTAAAAAATTGAATTAAAATTTGAAAAAATTAAATTATTTATTATATTTTATATAAAAATATTTTTAAAAAATTATAATAATGAGATAAAATATTTTTCAAATCTAAACCCAACCTAAAGATAATTAAAAAAGAAAGTAACAAATTCAGAAGAAAATTAATATGGAGAAGAAATGTTTTTTTTTTTTTTTGTCCTCTTCGCAGAAGAAAAGTAAATAATTGTTGTCACATGCATGCATGCTCATTAATTTGCTTCGTTTCAACTTGTTTCGCACGAGGGTGTTAGCGTATTAAGCCTACACATTATTCACAACTTTATATGGATTTGTGCACTGGTTAGAAAATATAAGGGAAGAAATGATATTCCACTCAAAGATTACTATTTTTTTTTCTAGCTGTCAAATCAAAGTTGTCGATATGAAGGAGGATTCAACTTAAAGAATTGAAAACCCTTATTTGGCGGTCAGTCGTTTATATATATGGAATAAGAGAATAAATACATGGGAAATTCTCGAGTACTCATGAGTATTTCTAATTCAGCAGGTTGAAATATTTCTAATTCATCAGCAGTCTGAAATATTAAGGTCCTACTTGAGAAACCTGTCTGATCAAGTGCAGTATTTTTGTGCCAAGAGTTTAATAACTCGAGGGCATATGAACCGGTTATCCAAATAAAAAATTTAGCTTCGAAACTCTCATTCCCTTCTATAAAAAAAGTACAGTATTTTTGTATGTATTTATAAAGAGAAATGATTTGTAAAAATTACAAATAGATAAGTATCATACAAGTCTTTATAAAAAAGTGGAACCCACTTAAAAAGTATAAAAAAGACTATTATTTATTAGTGGGATCCATTTTTTTACAAATGATTTGTATGAAATTTATCTATTTGAAACTTGTACCAAGCAATACTTATATAAACTATGTGTATTAGGAGATACCTAGGTCCATATAGTTTGCAGGTATAAAGTTTTGAAAGTTAAATTTTTTGAACTAATAAACACATGAAGAAGTTAGAACTTGTGAAATCCATTTAGGGAAGTGCTAGCAACCGGATGAGGTGAGAATGCTTGTTTTACACTCACCAATAAACACATAAATGACATGGGGGTTCTAGCAAAATGAAGAATGTAGGCAATTCCTAAGTGTTTTTATCCTCTTCACCAATCTCTTTTCTCCCCTTACTCTCTCCTTGATCTCTTTCTGCTCCCTCTCTCTCTTTCTCATTCGAAGGTCTGAATCTCTCCTCCCCTCTCCCCAGATGTTGTGGGTCTCTCAAATAAAATGTCTCTTAGGTTTAATCTATAATAAGATTTGATGATTTGATAAGATGAAAATCAAATCTACTTTGTTTGGTGATTTGTTGTAATTTTTTGTTGTTTAGTGATCTATTTAGAGTGATAATGTTGATAATCTGCTTGGAGGTGTTGGATATGTGGACTTTAGAGGCAAGGCAATTTGGACGGGCAATGCATTGAAGTCCACCCGTCAATTTAATGAGGGAGGGTGAATGGGGGTTAGAAAAATTTCCACCCTGCCTAGGTGGGGGTGGGTTACGGGAGACAAAAATTGAAAACCACATGAAGTGTAATTTTTCCTAGAAAAAAAAAAATCCCAACTTAGATACCTCAATCCTCATCATACATTATTCTGTGACAATATTGGTGGTCAAAAAGCTAAAAATGTAGAGAGAGAGAGAGAGAGTGAGTGAGTGAGAGTGAAAGGGAGAGTAGAGCTGGGGAAGGAAGAGAGAAAGGGAAAAGGGAAGATCTCAAGGAGAAGGGAAAAATTGAGACAGAAGGAAAGACGCCCCTCAACTCACACCCACAATAAAACATATAAATCTCCTAACATATCCAAATTCTATTGGAGGATGTAAAATGAAAAATAACATCATGTCTGATTTGAAGCTTTTCTCATCCACATGTAAGCAACGTATTATTAGTATTACACCTCTTCCAAGCCCCAAACATAGGATCTGTAGCATGCGGTTGCGAAATTGAGCCATTGATAAATCTTATTTTGTTCTTAGTCTGTAAAGCCATTTGCATAAAACGAGACCAAGTAGTGTAATTATCACATGTGAGAGGCTAAGTGACAAGAATTGAGCCCGGACCATCAGCATTGTGCAAGAAGAAAGGATTGGAGTAATCATCCCCAATGCTAGGAGAATGAAAGTTAGCAAAAGACACCTTGACCAAAGAAAAAAAGAAAACTTCGAGAAAATTCTCTGATATCATGTAAAAAAAGAAAATTGAATGGATGGAATAATTCACTAATTATAATGTGTGTCTATTATATACATGAACTGCAGAGTAAACAACCTAACTAATTTGTAAACGTGGATAACAAACAAGCTAACTCATTTATAAACTTATACATATGATTTTATCTTTAATAAAAATTATTAACTTGGATGTGTTTTTTTTTCCTTAAACTAAAATTAAGGAAGGAATAAATACATGAGTTCTCATCCCACAAAATGTATTTTCTCCTAAAAAGAAAGATGCTTCCGGTTTTTGCCCCCATGCATGAAATTAAGTACCACTTTTTTTCAAGTTTTTTTTTTTTTAAAAAGAAAAGAAAAGAAAAAGAAGATAAAAAAGAAGAGAAAGAAAGAAAATGATAAAATTCCTAATTTGGCCCTTACTATTCTATCTTTTACTTGGGCATCATTATTAGAGTGGAGGCAGTGCGAAAGAAATGGTATGATATATAATAATTTTATAACCACATGTGGTACGTACGTGCCACGTCCTTTCTGGTAATCATGAAGGGTGATATGATTATTAAACATAGATGCATGGCTGGCGACCTTTTTTTTTTTCCATCTTGGGCTTAGAAGCCAATTGACTTTAATCAAGAAATTATATTATTTTTAATAACAACTAGCAGCTAGCTACCTAGCTAGCTACGAGTAGTGGTAGTCTTGAATACAGAGATAATTAAGAACTTTCTTTCTGAAAATTAATTAAGATATATATACAGCTAATTAATTGGTAATAATTTAAGGGTGACGATGCCTTAATTACCACCAATATCCTACAACGTTATTCTACAATCTCTGAACCAAGCAGCTTATCAAACTCAGCCATTAAAATCAACTTGCTCTCCTTGTCCTTCTCAATAAATATTACTCAATAAAATTGAGCCGCTCAATCAATTAATTAGTGACAATATGCCGGACCAAATAAACAGAAAAAAAAAATAATAATAATACCCAATAAAACAACAGAAAGATAATGAAAACAAGAATCTTATTTTTTATTTCGGGAGTATAGTTTATGTTGAGACAACCTGCAGATCATGAAAGAAAGAAAGAAAATAAATTAAGAAGAAGAAGAGAAGCTGTAAGCATGTCAAAACCAAGAGGCAACATAATCCAGAAAATTCAAAAACTTCATTCTCATGATCTTTTAAAATATTGCTACATAAAATGAGCAAGAAGAAAAGTTTAACAGCAAAATTACGGAACCTTGAGATCTTGAGAAGTGTTAAAGCTCTATTTTATGGGAATGTAAAAATATTCAGTACACACGTAGCAAATACAGTAATTTCCAAAATAGAAGATGAACTACAATTAATTCATAAATTCACTAGGTCATTCGAGGTAACCCAAACCTCCTTACAGAAGAAATGTTCAGAATATTCTAAACACCTTCTTCCCTTCTCCCATTCTTCCTCATATACGCATGTCTTTGCATTTTATAACAAACTACAGATTGCACTAACATCATGACCCTGACTAATGTGAGCTACAGTGTCAGACATAAAACGCACCGTTTGGGAACTATCAGCAAAACAGCTCACTATTACAATTAATGACAATTATCTATTAAAGGCTTAAACGACATTGCATAAAGTAAAAACGACCCTAACACTACTTAATGGAATGCCGCGTTTCACCCTGCACAATTCTTCAATCCTAAGGCTGGACGACGTCGTCTTGAGTTCCCCAGAAGCTTCTCACTTAACTCTAGGGTTCGTAACAACTCTCTCCCCCTTATAGCACCTTGCCCACAAAGTGGGGGTACTTTTGCTGGAGCTTTCACAAGACTTCTCAAGTATTATCATCATAACTTGCACTGATCCGTTTGAATAATACCTTTGTTAATGCCTTGTTCCCATGTTGTTTCATGCGCCACTCCACTATGGCTTCTGGTTCCGGTTGTCTCTCACCTTGGTGGTTGACAGGAGGGAGGATGGCAAAGGGTTGAATCTGGCTCCCAATCTTCCGCTTGAGATAAGACACGTCAAAGGTAGAGTGGATCCTCGAAGTTGCTAGTAACCTCAGGCGATAGGCCACCTGAACGATCCTCTGCTCTATTTGAAAGGGGCCATAATAACTGGGGGCGAGGTTGAGATTATGGTGGACAGCGACAGAGCTTTGGCAGTAGGGTTGCAACCGCAGGTACACCCAATCTCCAACATTGAAACTTCTCTCTGATCTGTTTTTGTCTGCATGGAACTTTATTTTAAATTGTGATGCTGTTAAGTTTTCTTTTAGTAGCTTCAATATTTGCTCTCTGGTCCGTAATGTTTAGTCAACTAAATTGTTGGATGAAGTCCTGGGAACATAAGTCAATAGCTGAAAGGGTGGGTAACCATATAATACTTCAAAAGAAGTTAATTTTGTAGTTTTGTGATAGGACGTATTATACCACCATTCTAAAAATGGTAACCATTGAGCCCAACTCTGCAGCTTAACCCCTGCATAACACCTTATGTATCATTCCACACATTTGTTTAGGACCACTATTTTTTCATCAATCTACAGGTGGTAAGTAGAACTATGGTGGAGGTTAGATCCCTACAACAAGAAAAAGGCCTTCCAAAAAGCACTCATAAAAATCGGGTCCTTGTCAGTCACTATTGTTCTGGGTAATCCATGCAGATTAAAAAATATGGTTCACAAATTTATTAGCCACCACAGAAGTTGTATAGGGGTGTGAGAGAGGAATGAAATAGCCATATTTTGTAAACCTGTCGATGACCACAAAAATCACATTCTGGCCTTGGGACATGGGCAGACCCTCTATGAAGTCCATAGAGATATCTGTCCAAACCTGTTGGGGCATGGGCAAGGGTTACAGCAGCCCTGCAGGTGGTGTTGTCTCGTACTTCACCTTTTGACACGTGTCACACTCCTGAACTAGCCTTTTGATGTCTTTTTTCATGCCTTTCCAGTAGAAGTCTCTCTTAGCCCTTTGGTATGTTTTCAGATAACCCAAATGCCCTTCATAGGGGTGGTCATGGATATAGTGCAATACCTTATTTTTGAAGTGAGAATTAGGCACCACTACAATCCTTCTCTTCCTCAATAGCAAATTATGTTGTATTTGATACCCCTTTAAAGCTGAACTGTCCTCTTGCAGTTTTTTAATTATCTCCTACACCTCGGGAGAGTGTTCATAGTTGTCCTTCAACCTCCACGACCCAATTACTGTTCGGAAAAGAGATCATGGCTAAAGAACCTTCCACTAACTCACTTCTCTCCTCCCTCCTTGACAAGGCATCAACCACCACGTTTTCCTTTCCTTTTTTATACACTATCACAAAGTCATAGCCCATCAATTTGCTCACCGACTTCTATTGAGCTGTTGTACCAACCCTTTGTTCCAACATGTGTTTTAGAGCTTGTTGGTTTGTTTTAACAACAAATGACTAGCCTAAAATGTAAGGCCTCCATTTCCTCACAACAGTGACCAACGTTAGAAGTTCATTCTCGTACGTCGATAAGAGAAGGGCTTACCCTTGATGGCCTTATTCAGATATGCAAGAGGCTATCCCGACTGCAATAGAACTGCCCCAATCCCTCTTCCACTGGTATCACACTCAATAGTGAAAGTTTTAGAAAAATCCGACAGCTTAAGGATTGGGGGACTTGTCACTGCTGCCTTCAACTCATTAAAAGTCCTCAAGGCTTCATCTAACCACAAAAATGCATTCTTTTCAAGTAAATCTACAAATGGGGCAGCAATAGTCCCGTAGTTCTTGATGAACTTCTGGTAATACCCCATGAGGCTTAAAAACCCCTTAGAGACTTTACACTTACTGGAATAGGTCACTTTAACATTGCTTCCACCTTACTAGGATCGGCCATTACCACCTTGGCATTTATAACATGCCCCAAATAGTCAACTTTTAGAACCCCCAAACTTAATTTTAGAAAGTTTGGCAAACAACTGATTTTTTTTTAAAAAATTTCCAGCACCTTCTCCAAATGCCACAAATGCTCACTCCATCCCTTGTTGTACACTAATATGTCGTCAAAGAACACTAGTACGAACTTTCTCAAATAAGGGCAAAAAAAATTATTCATCAACTTTTGAAAGGTTGACGGAGCATTAGTCAACCCAAACGACATGACCAAAAACTCATATTGACCTTCATGAGTTCTAAATACTGTTTTCGTCACATCCTACTGCACTACTCTTATTTGATGGTAACCGGACCTTAATTCAAATTTAGAGAACACTACCGACCCAAAAAATTCATCCAACAACCCATCAATTACTGGAATTGAAAATTTATCCTTAACTATCTCTTGGTTAAAGGCTCTATAGTCGACACACATGCGCCAACTCTCATCCACCTTATGAACAATAGTATGGGTGAAAAAAAGGACTGTTACTGGGTCTCACTACCCTTGTTTCCAACAATTCAGCAATGATATTTTCAATCTCAGCCTTTTGGTAATGTGGGTAATGATAAGGCCTAGTTGTCACGAGTCAAGTTCCCTCCTTGAGGGTAATTTTGTGATCATGTTCCCTAAAGGGAGGCAATCCCTTAGGGACCTCAAAGACCATCTAAAAACTGGTTTATATTTTCTGAATATATTCCCCCCAATGACATTGTTTCTCACCTTTCTCCTCTCTCACCAAATGCAAAAGCAGGCATCTCCCCTATTAACATAATTCAAAATGGACTTATTACTCTCCTCGAGTGTGAGCTGTTCTAAGCCCATCCCAACCAATTGAGTGTCCCTTCCCTTGTACATAAATTTCATAGTGAGATTTGAGAAGTCCCACATAATAGGCCCCAATAGTTCCAACCATTTAATCCCAAGTACAACATCACATCCACCAAAGACAATACATAAAATGAAGGATTGAAATTACTACCTTGGATCTCTATGTTGACCTCCTTACAATAACCTTCACTGGTGATAACTTGCCCATTAGTTTTCTTAACAGCCACGCTTTGTGAAGTGTCCAATACTAATCTGGCTTTTTGCGCAATAGATGGATTGATGAAGTTGTGCGTCCTCCCTGAGTCGACCAAGATCATAAGTTGCACCTTCCCAATCAACCCCATCACCTTCATAGTTCTAGCACTTGGTGTGCCCGTAATTGCATTAAGAGAAATTTCAGGCTCAACACTCCCAATTACCTGAGTTGGTATTTTCCCGTCCATTTCCAATGCTAAGGTGCCATCCAGCTCCTCCCCACCCTCATCACCCTCTTCAATGTCTTGTATTAAGTAAATTTTTGGAGACTTACATACGTGGGTCAGATTCCATTTCTCCTCACAATGATAACACAAGCCTTTTATACGTTTCTCATCCATAGAAAGTGGTGCGACCATTTTTTGAATAAATTTATGCCCTTTATTATTTTCACCCCTAAACTAGAAGTGTTCGTAGACTATCAAGTTGGCACCAATCCCCTTTCATTGTTCAATTTAATGGTTCTTCAAGTACTATTTATGTATTTCTCTTGCATACGAGCCAACCCAAATGCATCATTTAAATTGAGAGGTTTAAACATATGAAGTGGTAACCTAATTTCATCTTTTAGTCCGCTGAGAAAACAACTCAGCTTATGGGTGTCGAAGAGTCCACGTAACTTGTTGGATAGAGCCTCGAATTGACCCTTGTAAACAACTATTGTTGATGTCTGCTTTAGACGAGTTAAAGTCTCCATTGGGTCGTCATAAGCAGTTGGGCCAAAGCGTACGAGTAAGGCTTGAATGAATGTATCTCAGCTATTAAACTAGGATGTGTCAAGAGCATCCTAGTAGCAAACCAAAACTTCCCCCTCCATGTAATAGGAAGAAATTAATAAACATTAATTTGGAATTGTTTGGTGATATTCGAAATATTGAGATGCCTTGAATATCCATCCTGATGGATTTTCTCCATCGAAATGAGGAAAGTTTGATCGGATACCCCTCTGAAATCCTCCTCGGTGCTGATGTTGCTCCCTTTCATTTGTGACTTGCAGGTCCCTAGTTGCATTGGTATTCTGATTGGCTACCAAGGTGCGCATTATGTCCATCATTTGGTCCATGCTAGCATTAGCAACAAGTTGATTTTGCAGGACATTGCGTAGCCCTTCATCCAGAAGATCAATATGGCGTTGGAGTCCTTCATTTTGCTATTTGGAACATGTAGCTTCAGCCATGAGGATCACATGCTCACAAATACCAATTGTTAAGCTCTATTTTATGGGAATGTAAAAAAACTCAGTACACATACACAACAAACACAGTAATTTTCAAGGAAGAAAATGAATTACAAATTCATAAATTCACTGGGTTATTGGAGGTAACCTAAACCTCCTTATAGAAGAAATGTTTAGAATATTTTAGACACCTTTTTCCCTTCTCCCATTCCTCTTCATATACGCCATTGCATTTCATAACAAACTACAGATTGCACTAACGTGACCCTGACTAACGTGACCTACAATGACAGACATAAAACGCACCGTTTGGTAACTATCACCAAAACGACTCACTATTACAATTAACGACAATTATCTATTAAAGGCTTAAATGACACTACATAAAGTAAAAATGACTCCAACACTACTTAACAGAATGCCTTGTTTCACCTTGAACAATTCTTCAATCCTAAGCCTGGACGACGTCGTCTTGAGTTCTCCAGAAGTTTCTTACTTAACTCTCGATCTCCTTCAGTTCCATGTTGTCTTCCCCAAATCAACTTCTAGGGTTCTTAACAAGAAGTGATGCTTCGAGCTATAATATGCTCAAGTTCAAAATCTTAAGCATTTCGCCAAGTTTGAAGTCTGAAAAGGAAAAGGAAAATCATATATGCAGAATATATATAATGTTTAAAAATTACATCTTTTATTTATTTGAAATTAATTTGAATCCACAGGTACAAAATAAATTAATGTCAAGTAAACTCATGTCAATAGTACATGACCTAATTATTCTTGACTAATATTAACGCAAGCCTAAATAATATTGTACATGATTAATTGGTTCCATAAGTTTACATTAATGGTTTGAACGTCCATGCATGCATCAATATTGAACTAGATCTTCTTCTTTTTTCCTTACTACTTTTCCATATGTATTTCAACATGTTGAAACAAAAAGACCCTTTTCAGCCCAGAATCATGCATCAATCAAAAGATGAACAAATTTCAGCCTAGCATCATGTTACAGCAGCAACACGAACAAAAGACAGAAGACACACAAACTCAGAAATTCATCTTCCAAACTGTATAATTGAGAAATTCCCCTGCAAATTCATCTTCCAATCTTACAGCAACATCCCCGAGAAATTCATCTTCATAATGCCCACACAAACCTAGAAATCTCAAAACCCTCATATAAGAAATCCCCTGCAAAAAATAATCAAAACATGCTCTCGAATAGCAACAAAAACACAACTTTAACAAATTAAAAATACCAAAGAAGTAACGAAAAAAAAATTAAGAGAAAACTAAGTGTACTGTCAGAAGAACAAAGAACAAAAATCATCTTCCAAACTATAGATCGAGGTCTAGGTCGCAAGTGGAATAAAGATGAGCAGGGCCTAGGTCGCAAGTGGAGAAAGAGAGAGCATGAGAGCCAATACCTCCAAATCGATGGCCAAAGGGAGAGGATGAGAGCTTACGGAAATTGAGACCAGGCAGATCAGGAGGTGGTAGAATGCTATGGGTTCCAACAGTTCAGAGATGGTGAGCCTTTTTGCAAACGAGGTGGGAAGGAGAGAGAATGGGCAAAAACTGAGAGAGAAAAAATGGACAGAGACAAGAGATGGTATCTGGCACCGGGGTGGGGGGGGGGTTGTGAAGAAAATGAAATTGAAGGGGCGCCCGGGGGAGGGGGAAGAAAATGGGATTGAATGGGAGAGTTTTAAATTTTTACGTTTTGCGGCAACAATTTTTTGTTTTTGCGGCGATTGTTATCGCCACAAATGATAATTTCTTTAAGCAGCACAATATTGTCACCGTAAATGATTATTTCTAGCCAACTTATTTCTGACGATGTGAATTTAGTAACAAAAAGTACTTATTTGCCACAAATAAAATTCGTTGGAAAAAATTCTATCCCAAAAATCACTATTTTTGATGAAACTATTTGCGACAATATCATTTTTGCCGCAAAAAGTAATAGCTGCACTTTCTTATTAGTCAGAAATGAATTGTAAAAATTGACCTTTTACGACAAAATTTCTTTCGCTGCAAATAATTTGTAGCAAAAGGTCACTATTTGCTACCAAATAAAAGTCACGGGAAAAAATTCTGTCTCAAAAACTACTATTTGTTGTAGTGACAAAGGGTATCAAATTAATTCGATCAAACAATTCTAATCTGATGCTGGACCTTCTTCTCGGAACCAGCTATGCCAGAATAATTGGAATTAATCCAATGATCTTGCTTCATTAATTTCTCATATATATATATATATATATATATATATATATATATATATATATATATATATATATCCATGTACGCATATATATAATCAAATTAAAGAGTTAATGTAGCATTTCTAAATAAATAACCAAAACCAGCCCACAACCGACTCCTCGAAGTAGGGAGAACTTGAAACTATTAATGACGTTGCTATTCAAATGTGTCACAATATTTTATTGAACACTATTATATTCTCCGAGTGTTTAACGTGGATATATATATATATATATATATATATATTATCTATATAACAGTAAAGACTTACTTTGTGTGTGCATCTTTCGTTCACACTAGCGAAGTCGTATGTCCTAGAGCTAGATACAAAATTTATAGAATCTTGATCCTTGCAAATGTAGTTTTTAATAAGAGGGCAGAACCTCCAATTTTATTGATAATCCTCTCTTACGTTTTGGAAGCAGCTAGCTATAGCACGAGGAGCTCAAAGTCGGAGAAACAAGCTAAAGGAGGCTCATGTTGTGTTTCCGGAATAGTACATAGGTACAAGTTCTTGATCATCATCAGTTTAATTTGGTTCTCCTTCCGGCCGTATATTGATATCCTCATGAGAAGCGTACTGCCTCTACCCCATCTTTGAACATCTTAATTACATCTTTCACTGGTTAATTTCTTTGCTGATCTTTGGCTCTTTGTTGAAGAAGACCCTGATCTATGAATAATTATTAGGTACTCCTAAAATACGAATACATGGTATATTATATATATTAGGATGTCATATCAATTATAATTATGCTTGAATATATAAGTAATTTTAATCACATGATAAGTTGTGATGGGTTGAAAGTACCACGTCATCCGTACTTCGGGTGCATCTAATAATTGTTTTGTGATCTTTGAGTATACTTTATCTATGTGTGAGGAGACTGATGAACAAGCCGGCCAATAGCAACCAAGGAAATTTCCCAGGTAGTAGTGCGAGTGTCAGGTTAATCAGACAAACCAATGAATCCTTCAAACTACACATTTGGTATCTTTTGGGGATGCACCACATACTTGATTCGACTCTCTTTTCTTTTTCTTTTAAATTATTATTGATAAGGATACTCAAAAGTTATATCAGTTGTTCTTTCAACTTCTATTTCCATTGTGATGTTTAAATACCTTATTATCCTTCATTTTTATGCTTATAAGATCAGATCACACAACAAATGATTCTATCGAAAAGGAAAAATACATC
This sequence comes from Cyclocarya paliurus, assembly GCA_029856935.1. Classification (NCBI taxonomy): domain Eukaryota; kingdom Viridiplantae; phylum Streptophyta; class Magnoliopsida; order Fagales; family Juglandaceae; genus Cyclocarya; species Cyclocarya paliurus. The sequence continues at coordinate 34,306,910 of CM056950.1, read as the reverse complement.
CAAACCGAATTGGGTACTGGCCAGGAAATGGGAAAATTAAAGAACCCAATCCGTTATAATGTTGTGATTTTAGGCCTAAATCTGTCTGTGGAGTGCAGACCATAATAAGAATTGAATAGGCCCAATGTTTAAGCCCAACCCTCCTACAGTCCTACCTACATTTGTTCTCTCTTTGATGTTTAAGCTGATCATGACAGATTTTACATGTAACATTAGAATCAATTAACAAAACCGTGATAATTCTTTGATAGAATCCTGCTGGCTGTGATTATGAAGTACGAACGTCTTGCTGTGTTATCATGTTTATGTCTAATTTGACTTTAAAGGATCGATGTCCCGTGAATAGCTCTATAAAGACGTGCTGACAAACAGCATAGGAATATAAACAAGCATTGGCAAGCTATTGATTTGCCTTAAATCTCCAAAGTCAACCTACTAAGATAATTATACCATATGGTTGTCTGTTTGAAATGAACAACTTTGGTCGGCAAGAAAACTTTTGTAGACGTGACTTTTGGAATAGGAGATTTATGTTACATTGTTGGTCCAACGGTCATTCCTCCCACTCATACTGTCTTTTGTCTCTTGCAGTATGTAAATAATTAAATTCGGTGATGGTCCAAACCCATACACATACACACACAACGGTCTCTTTCTTCCACTTTTCACAAGGCAATTTCCGACAACTACTTTTTCCTCACTTTGAAACCCCCCCACCCAATCACTTATTACAATACGAATTGTTAAACTCCCATCACTAAAATAAAGAAAGCAATGTTTTAGAGATAAATAAATAAATAATATGATATGGTTGGAAAGCGCACCAAACGACTACAAAACTTGGTCGGAGAGTGACGGTAGTCGCCGGAAAAAATTGGTAGGAAGAGATGGCATGTCGTCACGGAACCTCGGATGGCGCAGGTAATAGAACCCAGAACCCAACACGAAGACCTTAAACGGCACGGCGTAGAACAGCAAAGAGGCAAATAGGCAGAAAATTGCAAATATTCCAGTAGCCCGCGGATCTCTCCAGCTGAATAAGGCCTCCAGACGCTCCCCTTGTGCCGCCATGTCACCTAGTAGGGTCTGGGCCCTCCCTGCTAGGGCCCGTAATCGGTCGTACCTGTTACGAAGAACTTGATCCGAAGATCGCGTGGTTGGGAACCCATCAAATTCTTCGTCCAGCTCATCGAGGCTCACGGATTCCACGTGGGATAGTCTCGGGTCCACGTTGGGTGGCACCCTCTGTCGAAACCTGAATCTCAGGACTATGATCAAGAAGGCATACAAAAATACAGTGGGGAGTAGTAGATACGGGCACAGCACAATGGCCACGAGCAGCACGTGCACCAAAACCGTGGTGGGCACGTGCACCCAGGTGCGAATCCCATCGAGCCAACGTGCCAAAGTCGCGGCACGTGTTAGGCAACCCACGACACGAAACCAATTGGCCTTGCTTCGCCTGACGCTCCACACGTGGTTGTCGGAGTCCAACATGAATTGGACCACTTCTTCACCCAATGCTGGTTCGGACCGAGCGAGCCGAGTCGTGACTATCCGCATAGCCGTATGGCGCATAATGTTTTGCTGCGCTGGACCCAACGGACACACGTAATGCATTCGTGGAAGCATTGGGCTGGCGTAGGCTTGGATAAGACTGAGCCACGAGAAACAAGAAAATCTAAGGGCGATCTCGATCTCTCCCATTTTCTTGGCTCCACTTGGCAACAATACAGTGAGGGAGTACGAATTCATGTACACCCGGTTTGTATCGAGCGTCGATAGCCGTACACGTACCTTTCCGATGCGAAAATCTTTTCCTGACTTCCCCGATTCGTTGCGCTTGTACCTTCCGTTATCAAAGACGCCGATGGTCAGCACCGTACAAGGATCGTACACGTCCCAGGTGTATTGCTCGTTCCACCGTGGATTAAACCGGTCGAGTATCGTACGGGTGCGGACCCATTTGGGCCCATACTTGGCTACCACGTATGCATCGGTGGTCCCCGGCACACCATCTTTGGTTTTCACTGGGAGTAAATTGGTGGCCCCACGGATCCCAACCTCGAGTAAGCCAATTGGAGCTTTGGCCAGCCGTTTAGAGGAGGCTCGAACATCGCTGGTCACGTGAGCTGCCTCATCTAGCACGTGATACCCACCTTCTAAACACACTCGCACGTGTATCCTCCCCATGTACGGACGATTCTCATCGCCAACCAAATTAAACCATCTCGATTTCGGCTCCGTCTGATCGTCGATCCTCCGCTCGATGCTCGGCATGTGTATCTTGGCATGGCCCACTGACTGCCCACGAGTCGCGTCCTCGACGCTAACAACAAGAAACGGCTCAAACGGCTCAGCCGCCACAAAAACGAGGTCATCATTCCATGTTGGATTAGGCGAACTGGATGGGGGCAAGCCGACCGATGTCCTGCTCGTCTTAAAAACCTGAGCGCCGAGCTGAGCCTTCACGTAAAGCTCTGGACTCCGAACCTTAGGCTCGGACTGCGAGCTTAGCTGCAAATCCTGGGTTTGGATGACCGTTAGCCTCAGATACCACAGCTTTGGAGACAGGTACGCCTTGGCTCGGGTTTCCGGCATGAATCCTCCCGAATCCGACTGCCAAGCCTCCTGAAACGCCTCGTCGGCCTGAGTTCCGATCCATACCGCCAGCATGATGTCATTCCCCGTTGACTTCTCCGATTCCAAAGTGTACCACTGCGGAGCTAAAGGACTATCGGGCGGTACTCGCTTTGGCACCTCCTGCAAATCGAACGATACCGTCCCCAAACAGAGGAAGCTCTCTGTGTTCTGATCGTTCTCCTTTTTCTCCTCTTCCCACGCGGACACTTCCAGTGAGGTGGAATTCAAGCCCTCTTTATCAAACGCGAACACTTGGTCCCAATCCTTATCACTCTGATTCCTGGTTTTGACACTGTGAGTCCCGATCACGAGCTTGGCGTGAACGGATGATCCCGATTCAGGCTTGGCTCGCTTGGCCTTAACGATGCGTACATAGAGGAACGGCATGCGGTCAACGAGGTCGCATGCGCTACGGCTCCGATCGCTGGCCAGAGACGAAAGCTCAAGCTCGTTTACACCGAGATCCGCCCGCTTTGCATTATCGGTTTTCTCTTTCAGTTGTTTCGTCTTCTCGTTATGTGTAATGGGAGGGTTCTCCACCACGTCAGGTGGCGTCGGAACTGGTGACGGAGCTGGAGCCTCCTCGGTTTTCGAGTTATCCGGCTGTGGTGGAGGCTTCTGCTCCTCGTTCTCTTTAGCCTCTTCCTTCGGTTTCTCGTCTACTTTCTTTTCCTCACCTTTCTCGTCCTTGTTTTCTTCCTGCTTCTTTGCATCCTCCTCCGCTGGAGGCACCGCATCCGAGTTTTGCTCAACAGGCGGAACCACTGCTTCTGAAGCGGGCTGGTTTTCGTCAATGTAACAAATCCTTATTCCAATCTCTCCTTTAATCTGAGAAAACACGCTCCGCTTCTCCAGAGGATAGTAGACAAGCGCTTCTGAGCCGGACTGAACAATAGTGCTTCCGCCAATCTTTACTTTACCAAGAAAATTGCTTCTCTTGCCGTTCTTCTTGTCGTTGTAAAGACTGATCTCCAAGATTTCGGAGGCCATGGAGTCGATGTTGTGGACGACGAACTCGAGCTTCTCGTCCCATACAGGGTTGAGATCTCTAAATTTGGTCTTGGTTCGGCGCCTTTGGCCGTCGAAGTCGACAATGGCATAAGCGCTGGCAGTTCCTTGGCCGTCTTTGGGCATTAGATTCTTGGCGTTGCAGACTTGAACGACGAGCTTCCTACCGGAGCTCTCTGCCATGATTTGGATTCAAACTATGAAAAGATCTCCAGATAGAGAGAAAGAGAGAGAGAATGGATGAATGAATAAATGAATGAACGAAGGATATGAACGGGAAGTGGTATAGGAGAGGAAAATGAAGGAGATGAAAGAGAGTTGATTATGTTTGCGAGTGAGGGAGAGAGGGAGGGAGTGGGTCTAAAAATGGAGGAACTGGGGCCAGAGGAGCGCTTTTAAAAGAGATGGTGGGTGGGAGCGTGGAGAAGTGTACACGTCAGGGATATCGAGTACAACAAGGCCAACGTGGTGAGATTTTGGGATGTGGAACAATATTTACTATTGTTTTTTAGAGTAACAGTACATCAATAAAATAATGACATAAAATAATTTTAAATATCATTTTATCTGTTTGATTTATTTTATAATACAAATAACAATATTAAATCAGTTTGTAAGATTATTTTTATATAATTGAATATAATATTTTATTTTTTGAGAAGGTAGGTATAATATTTTTAAGTCTTCCATCTAATTTAACTTATCAAAAAAAAAAAAGTCTTCTATCTAATTTCATTTCATTTTAACTTATTCCAACTTATCTCAATATCCAAATATTACAAATATTTTTTAATTTTTAATTTTTAATTTTTTATTTAACCATCACAACTTTTCCAAACTTATAAATAAAATATAAAAAAAAAAATAAAAATTTAAAATAAAAATTATATTCTAATAATACTTAAACATTATCATATTTTTATTAAACTTTTTCTTCCTTATTTTCTACAACTATATAAAATATCTCAACTCAAATAAATTTACTATTATTCAAAAAATTTTATTATTATTATTCACAAATTATCTCATCTCAACCAAACCAGCGCATTGTACTGTTCGAGTACTAGGCGATTTTTTTTTTCTTGAAAAAAAAAAAAGGTTCTATCGGAAAAAGGTGATTCTTTTATACTTTTTTACGGAATGGTTTTTTGACAAGAGAAATGAATCTGTGTTTTTTTTTTTTTTTTTCCTAAAATCCAATTCCCAAACCAAGTTAAAATTAAAATACATGCTTATTTTTAAAATCCAGCGAAATAGGAATGTTGATATAAATACAAAATTTATTTATCATGATTTATAGATAATTTTATAAGATATAATCTAAATAGTCTAATTTTTTTATGTCAAGATTTTATTTATCAAGATTTACATATACATGGTTTATTAATTGAGTAATGTTAGATAAAGTTTTATAATGTGTAAGTTTCAAGTAAGTAATAACTAGGTAATATGTGGCACACTTATAACTATTGAATGATAAAAAAATCTTTCAATAAAGGATCATCCAATTATAATAAATAAGATCAAATCTTACATAATGAGATAAAAGTAGAACAATAGTATAGTGTGTAGAGTTTTTTTTTTTCAAAAAGAGTACACGGGTCTGCACATCCTAAAACTGTAAGTATCATTTTTCTTATTAATTTAACTTCTCTAATTTCATGCATATAGCTTAACTAACTAACATAAACGACATAATCTCAACATGATTAATTAGCTAATTAATAATCCTAACTAATATATACAAAGGTATAAGATATGGAAAAATAAATAAATTAAAAACTTAAGATTTCATTAAACCGACATCGTTTGAACTTGACTTGATCATAGCCAAACGTATACCTACAAACTTTTCACTACATTTTCTTTTTCTCAGTAACTTTTGATTATTTATATTTATTAATTTAAACTAATTATTAGTTCCTTCCTTGGAAAAAATTATAATAAAAGGAAAATAAAAACAAGATGAGAAAGGAAAAAACAAATCTAAGACAAGAAAAAAAAAATTGGACAAAAACTTTGAAGTGAATTTTTTTTTTTTATAAGACGACGCTATAGTCATGACGAGGAATTCTCCCGACATATGTATTTTTTTTCTTTTTTTTCATAAATTTTTTTAATCATCCTAAAAATTTAAAAGAAAATTCATAACATCATTAAAAAAAATACTTTCTTAATCACTAAAAAAAAAAAAAAAACTATCGAAACCCATTATCGGAATCCTATATTTTCCTTTTTTCTAACTACCGATCTTGTTGGAAATAGAATCTTACAACGTCTCCAGTGCCACGTCGGAAATAAAATGAAATGAGGATCATGATCGGAACAAATCTAATCTGGGAATTACCACAAGATAATTAAATAGTAGAGTGGGTGTGGGATCAAGATTCAAGATCATACTCATGTAAGGATTCACTTCATTCGGCTTCTTCTGCTGCTGTTTCTGCTTCCTGTGCATGTAATAAATAAAGTAGTGGGCCACCTGCAGCTTAGCTTTCTGCAGAAATGAACGTTGCTTTGTTCTTGTGCTTTCAGAAACGGATCAAATTAAGAAGCTGATTACCAAACATGAACGTGCACATCTGCATTAACCCCATAAATTAGATTAAGAAAAACCCGTAATGTTATTATAATTATGAACGTATGTGACTGACACAAATGTTACCCATGAATATAGTAATTAATGTTGCCTTTATAGTGGATGGCGACTCTTCTGGATCTAGGAGTTTGCACCATTATTTTGGTTGGGTTTAGTTTTTTATTTTTTATTTTTATTTTTGGGTACGTTGAAATGGTACCGTTGGATGATTGTTTATTCTGTTTTAGAATATAGAAAATATTGAACTGATTTTTGTAAAGAGGAAATTTTAGAATTTATTTTTTCCTTCACATGCATGCACGGTAACTGACTCAACACTGTTTTTCTTTCTTTTTGGGAACTATAAATACTTTGCCAACCCATACTATAAGGTGAATATTTCACTAGTGATTTAAAAATGTTATATTTTATGCGCATGAGATCTGTCAGATTATTATTAAACTTTACTATACTTTTGTGTAAAAAATATGGAAATGTTAAATTAGTTACGCATTTTAACGAAGAAAAATACTCTAGTCACAAAGGGATTATATAAAAACAATCTCACAAACTAAAGTGACTTGATGTGATTCGTCAGATTATAAAATTATTTTTATTATAAAGTAGATCTAACGGATCAAATAAAACCACATTAACTTGTGAGATTGTTTTTATATAATCTCTTTATAGATGTAGCAGTTCTCAATAAATTGAGCCGAACTAAATTTAACTAGGTCGATCTTGAGCGACTTTTGATTAGTATTGTTTAATTACAAGTGATCATGATGATCTATGGTCATGTTTGAAGTGTACTTCGAGTCGACATTGTAAGCAAGAGAGATTAATTACAGTATTAATTTGTATTTCGAGCCAATATTGTGAGTCAGATTTCATCAGCTTAAAAGTCAGTTTAAATTCATTAGTAAAATTTTAATATGCATTTTGTAGATCAAAAAATCCATTGTCTTGATCTGAAAAAAAAAAAAAAAAAATCATTAAGCCGTGAATTTTTTCATCAATGTTAAATTTTAACATGAATATACCCAACAAATCCATTCGATTTTTTTCTATTTCTTTGCTTTAAAGGCTCCACCTAATACACATCTACAAGACTACAAGCAGATACCATCATATTCATAAAATTTCATCTTAAAACACATGCACACTAATCTTAAAATACATCACTTTGAAAATGCTCTGCTTTCATAAAATATCAACAAAAACATTACAATATCATCATTTATCTGTTAGAAAATGAATTAATAAGGCTTGATCTATTCTATTTCTAGCATAAAAATAAAATCATAGCATCCATAACTCATCAAGATTCCTATCATAATGCAATTACATAACAAGAGGCAGAAGATGCCAAACATGAAAGAAGGTCTCCCTCTACTTTATGATTGGGTACATTCACAATGCTTGCAAAAGGCAAAAGATTGCGTAAAGCAAGAAGTCTACTTTGGATAAGATTTATTCCTCTCTTCTTCCAAGTAGATTGAAAAGTAGACGGACAAAATTTTAGTCCCTCGATGCCGAAGGTTGTAAGAGTTAAGAGGGCTCATGAAAATAGTTATGAACCAGAAACTTAAAAACTGTCCTGAATATATCTAAAGCTAATGCTGTACAACGTTCAATCACACAAACTAAAAGTCTATACAAGTAGGAACGGAGTTACAATTGTTGCCATCAGCCCCCCTTACTCGGACTCATAAAGCACCAGCAACATCCCTTTAAAACTCATAGCCAGCAATGGGTCCCCGATTTGGCAATTGACATTCGGGATGCAATGAGAAAAATCAGCAGAAAGTTCCTCAATGCCTCCGATGTTCGGTTAAAATTCCGACTTGCATTAGCTCCTTAAGAACACTGGATGCTTTGGAGCACGCCTACCTGAACCGAAAAGGAGAATTTAAGTGCAGCTTATAAATAGAACTCACTGAAAATGTCCAAGTGCAAAACCAAGCTGGCTGCATTATAATTTCAACTAGGAGGGTGCATCGAGTTCCAGCCACCCTATGGAGACAAATATCACAGCAATTAAGCAACCCCACCAGTTATTGCAGCAAATAAAATATCATCACCATTCTGATTGCAACATTAAATTCTCTGTTAGTGTAGGATGGAATGTAAGGCGAGGAAAATAGCAAATAAAAAATATACCAACATAAATGACTTCAAACAGAAAATCATCATGACATCTCCCAAAAATAGCTTACATCGAGGCACCATTTGTCAATCAGAAAACTTAAAAGGAAAAATTGAATGAAACTGGCTGCAGGTTTACTTTAATTACTATGTTCTAAAATCTTTTTTAGGCTTCTTACTGATGCATGGAAAATTCTTTCTTTAGTTTCCTTTCTGTTTTGATAAGTACAGGGTTTGCTTCTAAAAATTTATGTATGATAAATTCTTTTATAACATTTTTTATGACATAAAACCTCACCAAAGCAGGACCCTTTGGATCCATCCTTGATGAGTAAACCATGGATACACAATCCCGCTCATCAGAACCGTGTATCAAGTAATCCAGGGGAACTCTTGTTCCACAACCAAACCCAAGATGTAAGTATGACACTCATCCCAAGCCCACCTTTGACCACTAGGTTGTTTCCTAACAATTTGTTTTGTTTTAGCCAAATTTATACAACCGATTATTTTCAAGAAAACATATATAGTTTTTATAAGTAAAAGTAAAAATTTATTAATAGAAATGCATAGAAAATATTTCTCATTGAATGGTGATTAAAAGAGTCTAATTTCTTTGGTGAGGTGAAAATGGGAAAAGCAGCCACTTCCAACTTTCATACACTAATAGTACTTTTTTTTTTTAATAAGTAATACACTACATACTACTTGATCATTGAAGAGCACAACAACATTATTGACCTATCATTAAAAGTATACTAACATTGACAAAAGACAGTAGTTACAAGACTAAATTCAAAAATCCAAATCACTAACAACCCAATGTTACGTTCTCAAGTTCTAAACAGGAAAAAGAAAGGATCATAAGTTAAGCCCAATTCAATTCCAAAAATATCGAAAACCAAATTCTAAAGCTTGATGTGTTGAAATTTATGATGTTTTGAAAATCATGTACCAAGAAATGATACTGACAAACAAGGAAATCTTTTACCTCGAACACTGATTTCTTGTTTCTTTCCGGGATGAACTCTTTGCAAGCACGGAGCAATTAAAGAATCCAATTTCACCAACCAAAGTGCAACTGCAGCTGTTGTTTGCGGTAAAGATGCAAAGGACACAATAATCTCTTGAACAACATTATAGGAAACTTGCTGAACACTGCATTCATATAACCAGTCCACATTGATGGCACCAACAAAATCAGCAAGAACCTGAGATATTTACAAAATAGAATGAACAAAAATGTGAAGTTCAGAGAACAATAACCTGAAAGATTTACACCCAGAAACGGCAATAATAGCAAAATATAAATAATAGATGAAAAGATAAGATGAAGGGGAAAAAAACCTGCAAAATGTCTGCCAAAGAAGAGGTGCGTCTAAGCCGTTTGACCCAGAGCTTGTGAGCAGACTTTGTCCAAGCACCAATCAAGGCTTCTTCAGGCATTACTGACTGCACAGGTGGAAAGAATGATATGCATCACACACATACTTACAACATTTGGGGAAAACATATCATTTTAACAAGTATTATAATGATCAAAAAAATTCTTGATCATTATAAATAATGCTTATTATTTACAGACATTATAACAGGCACTAAATTGATTTAATTTGTAGAAAAGTTGTAAGACCAATACAATGTAGCCTTGTCCCAACTTTTATATATATATATATATATAAATTTATATATAAGTAGAATAATCAAGAAAAAGATGACAAATGGCCTGCTTGAAGTACACCTCTGGGCAGGAGAGGTAATACAGTACATACACCTAAGTAGACAGAGAGAAGGGAGTGAGAAAATTATAGAAGCTAAAGCCAGAGGAACATAAGTTGGCTGTCTCCAATGGTATAGTGCCTAAAATAAGAAAGCCTTAAGGTCTTCGGTGGTCCTAGTCAGGTTTTTGAAGCTTTAGTCATTTTTTTCCCTCCACGTGCACCACATCAGACAAATCAGGATCATTTCCCACAAGTTCTCGCTGTGATGGCTACCAAACTGCCCATTCCATGCTAACAGTTCTACTACTCATCCAGGCATCATCCAAATTAGGCCATAAAGGCTTAAGAGTACTTGCCATAGAGTGCTGGCTACCTCGCAATGGAGTGGAAGATGATCCATAGATTTTTCAATCTTCTTGCACATCAGCATCATTCTTTTACCATTGCATGTCTCTTCCCAAGGTTGTTTAGGGTAAGAATCTTCCCAATTGCAAGCTCCTAGCTACCTCGCAATTGAGTGGAAGATGATCCACAGATTTCTCATCCTTCTTGCATGTCAGCATCATTCTGTTAACCATTGCGTGTCTCTTCCTAAGGTTGTTTAGGGTAAGAATCTTCCAAATTGCAAGCTCTTTAGAGAGTGTGTTTTAACTTAAACCTTTTGATCTAGGAAGTTCCTTACTCTAAAAAAAATATAGATACACTAGCACACTCGTAAACGGATAATAAATATAGACAGATATACAACCATAACACATGTGAGTGCATTTTGTGCATGTGCATTTGTGTGTGCATATGAAAAGCTAATAGCAAAATGACAGCCCACCTCAACTGCATGAATCGCAGCTTTTAGTGACTGGATCTGTGATGATAGGACTTTATGCTTTGGGAACATAATATTAGCATCTTCTTCCTCCCTACATGTGGCTGCATGGACGGCGTATCTTTCTTCTAGATCAAAGTCAAGCTCAAACGTGATATGGCAAACCCTACAGTGCTTCTCATCTCTCCAATACAGGTCATGACAACTTTCGCATTTAGCAAGTGAATCAAGATAAGATCTTTTACCATGTTTTACAGCATTAAGACATGAGTAAAAAGAATTCCATAGCCAGGAGTCAAATGCTTGTAGACGGCTCCATCTTTCTTCTTGTTCTTCTCCCTTCTTTCCAACATCAAGAAAAACAGCCCCAGATGAAGGCAAAGAATCTTTTCCAGTCTCAGTCAGACTTAGGTTGTCTACGTCAGATACTGGAGAACAACTATTCTCTCTGACCATATCCAGTTCAGAATGAAAAGATTGTGTCAAATACCTGGTTCCCGCACTATTTACCATTCTACTTGACATTCCCTGGCAAAGAGACACTTGCCGCTTCTCTAAAGATGCAATAAGTAGAGCCTCCCGCTTACCTCTGTCATCTAAAGCAGACAACAAGGTGCAGAAATCCTACATTTGGATGAAGCAAACACAAGCAAATAATGAATGGAAAAAAAGGTGACGAATACAAGAAACACATTACATCATATAAAAAAGGCTAAGAAATATGTTGCTTTGCTTCATATTTTAAATTTTTGATAATGAAATTCCCAAGCAAGGGCTATACATTAATAGAAAGGCTCAGAAGAATACCTCTACAGTATCAATCACTTTCCAATGACCATCTTCTGAAGATTCAAAATAGACCCTCCTATGGCCTGGATCATATCCATTACAAGGGCCCAAGAAGAGCCAGTATCTATTATACCTACGATCAGACCCCAAAAACACAGATTGCATTGGATGCAAATCTAACTCAACTTTTTTTTCTTTTTCTCCTTTGCCAGAGGATCTCTCCTGATAGAACCTTGCCATTGACACTGACGAATCTGCCGGATGAAACTTCAATAACGAATATGCTTCTTTTAAACCATGCAATTGTCCAGCATGGCCCTGTGGTGACCAGGTTAAGCTATGTTGGCTAGCTGATGACCTCTTTAATTTTGCTCCAGAACCATAATGATGGATGTTAGGAACACATTCGACAATAGCATGTGTCGGATCCTAGAAAGAGATTAGCTGAATAAGTTCAAATTGCTAAGGATTGACTAAACCAAACTAAAATGATATATAGATTACCTCCACCCTGATACTGGATCCAGCAAGAAGAAGATCAGTTAGAGCCACTAATGCATTCAACTTTTCTTCAATGCTTAAATCTGAATATTCACCTTCCATTAATCCTAGCAACCACGCTTCTCCTGGATGGCTCTCATCAATTTCATTGTATATGGTTAGCATGTTACTTGGACTTTTACGACCACTCGGGTACTTGATTTTTCTTATGTTCGAATTTTCTGATCTACACACCAAATCGTCACTGCTGCTACATGGACCACTGTCATTAGGATAATCCTCAACACTTCCTGAATCCTCAGTATCTGATTGAAATTCGTCGACTTCCTTTGCAACATAATTATTACGTAGACGATACGCAAATGATGAGATCTTTTCGAATAAAGTAATATCACTCGAAAGAGTTGAACATATTAAAGACTCCAGATCTTCAGTTGTGCCAGACAGATTCAACTCAACAATCTTCAAAACAAAAGAAAAATTCATCATTAATATAAGTTGCCACTGATATATATGACATTATGCCGATGGCAATATTGACAACAGTGACAATGATGATAACAACATGGCCAACATCTCTTCCCTCCAAGCAAGTAAACTCCATATTCTGGTAACTCACCTGCAGTGACTTTGCCAAGTCAGAAACTTTTGAACCATTATTTCCTTGTTCTGACAAAACCTTGAATAATTCGCACTTCAAAGTTCCAGGGCGTAGACCGTAATTCAGTATTAGGTTCATTTCCTAGATAACACAAACATGGAATATTAAATATGTGAAAACAAAATAAACTTATTTAGATTAAAAAACAGAACCACCAATTTGGGGGGGGGGGGGGGAATCCTCAGCTTCTATGACCGTTAAAAAAACAAATTCCTATACATAAGAAGATTATGAAAACCTACATTTTTTAGTTGGAGTTTCTAAATACAACCAAGGATAGACATCCTAAAAGTGTCCTTCACCACCACAGACGAAAAAATGTAAAAAAAAAAAAGCAAGCAAGTCCTATTCAGTATGAAATTCAGAATGACGAGCATATCTAAAAGTGACAAGGTACCTCACCAATCTATAGAGGGTCCATACTGGGTTAATTACAAATTCTAAATGGGATTTTTTTTGCAAATGCTCTAGGAGTTTAATTTCAACTCAATGAATTGAAAAAGTTTTCAAAGAAGGTTTTCTTTATCGGTCTTCTCAAAAGAGATTAATTTTTTTTATTGGCAGAGGGTGTCTGAGACCAACGTCTCGACTAATCCTGGAGGTGCACAGGCCCTCAGCAAAGAGTTTCCAGCAAATGCACCTCGGATAATTCAAGGGGAAAATCCCCTAGTCTGATGGGCCCTAGAGATTGTTTGCACCAAGAGGATTCAAACCTTAGACCTTGGAGGGAGTATACCACCAAGACCAAGACCTTTACTACTTGAGCCAACCTCTAGAGGTTTCAAAGGAGATTAATAGCTACTAAACATGAATTTCATAGTAATCAAGCAAATATAATGAATACTTTTTTTATGAGTAAAAGTAAGTTTATTAATAGAAAAAGGCATAGCCCAAGTACATAGGAAGTATACACAGAATACGCCTAATTACCACTAAGCACTAATGATGGATACGAGCAAATTATGAAAGTTATCCCCATGAATTATGAATACTCTTTTTCAAAGGCATGATAATGGGATTATGAAGGAGAAACGTCCATATAGCCAAATTTAATAGTTATGTTTGATGCAATATAATTTTCTCCATAATTATTTTTTCTTTTTCCAGGTGAGAAAGTTCATTGTTCATGGAACCTGGTGTCCTACCAAAAGTGGAAGCTCTTTTCAGACATCTGAGGGTGATAGCATCTCAGTAGTTTGGGATTCTATTAATATAGAGATGTAGAGAATTAATATTGATTTTCAAAGCTACTTCTTTAGATATTATGCAACAACTTGACAACCTATGAATTTTGTCTTGAGTTTCTAAATGAAAAGCAAGGTTGAGTAATCTTTCAATATGCCAAATAAATCTAGATCTCACGATTGATTCCAACTTGTATGATAGATACAAACAGGGGGGGAATCATCTGCAACATCTAAGCTGAAATACTGACTTATCACTTAGTATGACCAATATGAATCTTATCTAAAAATCAGGTGCAACACTGAGAATATATAAGTTGAATACCCTGCTAAGGACTTCCCTCCGCAATGCACCTTGCTTTGAACCAAAACCAGCAGCAACTAATACTTGACGCAGTATTTCTGCCCATGTTAGAGGGTTTAAAGATCTCTCCCAGAACTCCAGAGCAACTTTTTGATTTTCAACCTGCCAATTTATCAAATAAAAGTATGCAATTCTTGAGAGCTTCCATTTGAATTCTTCTTACTAAAGGAAATATAAGCTAGTGACAGGAGAAACAAGCAAACCTCACCAAAGTAATACCAAAGAAACAACTCCATTAAAAAATCTTCTATATCAACATCTTAGAGAATTTTTAAAATACTATCATTTGTCCACCATTGTAAAGTTAGTATTAAATTATAGATCATTAGTACACCATTGTACCACCACGAGCACTTGGATCTTTGAAAGGTGTTTGAAGGGGCTTCGGATACCAGGATAAGTATTTAGGAAGAATATTCTCTGAAGGATTAGACCCTATACTAGGTGTAGCTTGGCTGTCACTTCATTCCTTGTATTAGAGTCCTTTTTTTTTTAAGTAAGAAAAAGTTAAGAGTCCTATTTTTTAATATAAATAAGATGGGGATGTTCTAATGTGTTTGATTGCTATGACATTGAATCTACCTTTTTTCTTGTATATGACCTATTGTACAGTCTTTTTTCAGGCATTAAAACTAACTGATTTCATCTAGATAGAAATCCTGGCTATTGCACCAAACCATTCTTCCTGAGAAGTGGTCTAATTTAACCCTCTTTTGGTGCCAAGATCTTTAAAGGGAAGGGCATGCATACTAGATCTGGATAGCGAAGACTAAAGAACCTGCCCCCCGGGTACTTATTCAAATAGTCTATGTCAAGCCACTGCTTACAGCCTTCAATAGGATGGGGATTGGGAACCTAGCCCCTGCCCTCTAAAGCTTGCCACCCCTCTCAATTAGTAAAGCTTGAAACACTTCAATGGCCCCCTGTCCTTACCAGACCATGATGGAAGGCCAAGGACAGGAGGTTGTGGTTGGCTCTAAAGAGTGTGATGATAAATGACATTAAATCAACTATAAAAAAAAAGCTTGAAACACTTCAATGGCTCTAAAGCTTGAAACACTTCAATGGACCCCTGTCCTTACCAGACCATGATGGAAGGCCAAGGACAGGAGGTTGTGGTTGGCTCTAAAGAGTGTGATGATAAATGACATTAAATCAACTACAAAAAGAAAAAGAAAAATTAAATTAAATCGTTTGAAAGGAATTGGTAAGGGTCCTTCATTATATATGCTCATTTGTTGTCTCGATTCTTATGGACTGTCATCAAGCTTGAGACCCAGCAAATTCAACCAAAGTTATCTATTTTGACTGACTGTTGTTAAGCCCATTAGTGTACAGATTCTTAAAAAAAAAAAAATTAAAAATAATTCTTAAAAATAATCTTAAAACTGAAAAAAATTAATGGTGAAAGATACTGGTTTTGAAAATTATCTCAACCATAGTTCATTTTTTAAATAAATAAACAAGATAGGGTTACCAGAGAGGGAGCCTCTGATTTGGAATGTAGGAATCTATTTGCAGAGGGGGTGATGGGGACGCCGGCAGATTCGCAGTGGGTTACTAGAGAGGGGGGAGCCCATACCCCTGAACTGTAAGTTACCAAACAAGGCTAGTGTGTTTGATTGGGTTCTACTTACGGTGAAGGAAATTCAACATTGTGTGGGGATGGACTGTCAGGGCTTTGATGAACAATTTATAGCTTTACTTACTGCCATAAAAGTGGGTCACACTCAGCTTAAGAAATCTGGGTCTAAAAAACAGAGGAAGCTAAAGAGACTTACGTGTCTTTGAATTATGAGGGCAGCTCAAGCCAAGATAGATCCAAAGGAAGGGGATAGTATCTTCTATATGAAGCCCAAAATTGTGTCTTGGAATGTCCACGGGCTTAACGAGGCCAATAAGCGTCTTCATATAAAAATTTTGCTTCGTGAGTGGAAGGCGGACATAGTATTCTTACAGGAAACCAAGCTGAAATTTATTCCAAGAAGAATTGTGCAAAGTATATGGAGCTGTCCATATGTGGATTGGGTGTATCTTGCTTCAAATGGGTCTTCAGGAGGTACATTAGTGATGTGGGATAGAAGGGTGGTGGAGAAATTGGAGGACTTCATAGGGGAGTACACAGTGGCGTGCTCTTTTAAGAGCACGGGAGATAACTTCGTGTGGGCTTTGCAGGTATTTCTGGCAGAATTTAGACAGTACTAGAAGATTATTATGGGAAGAATGAGCTGAGTATATAGCTAGTGGGACCTTCCATGGTGCATAGGTGGTGACTTTAATGTAATAAGGTTCCCAAGCGAATGTTCTAGAGATAATAGATTGCAACCAGCAATGATAGAACTCTCAGAGTGCATTTTTTACTTGAATCTGGTGGACCTTCCTCTTATGGGGGTTTTTTCACGTGGTCTAACACTCAGACTTGGTCTCGACTAGATAGATTCTTAGTCTCACCGGAATGGGAAATTCATTATCCTGATGTTTGTCAAAAGAGGTTGCCTCATATTTGTTCAAATCATTTTTCCATCTTGCTGGATTGTGGTGGTATTCAAGGAGGACGGCGGTACTTTAAATTCGAAAAATATGTGGCTGAAAACCGGAGATTTTGTGGACAGGGTAAGGCAATGGTGGTCCTCGTACTAGATTCACAGCACCCCTAGCTTCATCCTTGCATGTAAATTGAAAGCTTTAAAAAAATACTTAAAGCTCTGGAATACTCAAACCTTTGGTGACATGGGGGAAGGTAAGAAAACCATGAGGGAAGAGCTACAGGAATTAGAGAGGATAAAAGAGGACAGGGATCTTTCTCTAGAAGAGATATCTAGGGAGACAGAGTTGGTCTCAGAATTAGAGAGGGTGATTTTATTAGAGGAGATTTCTTGACGCCAAAAATCAAGAGCATTGTGGTTGAAAGAAGGGGACCATAGTAAGAAGTTCTTTCATAGAGTGGCTAACTCTCATAGGAGAACCAATACCATTGAGACACTAAATATTGATGGTGTGGATTGCGCGGAGGCCCCCATGATCCATGAACATGTTGATTTTTTTTTTAACATTTGCTTACAGAGCAAGCGGGGTGGCGACCAAAGCTTGATGGACTAGGCTTTGACTCTATTGAGCAGTAGAGTGTCTCTTGGTTGTAAAGGCCTTTCAAGGAGGCAAAGGTACACGGTGTGGTGAGAAGAATGGTCAAAGACAAAGCTCTAGGCCCAAATGGTTTTTCTATGGGATTCTTCCAAACATGTTGGGATGTAGTGAAGGAGGGTCTAATGAAGGTGTTCCAAGAACTGTTCTCGGTTCAAAATTTTGAGAAAAGCCTAAATGCCACTTTTATTGCATTGATTCCTAAGAAGATAGGGGCATCAGAGGTAAAGGATTATCGGCCTATTAACCTTGTCAATGGGGTGTACAAGATCATATCCAAGGTGCTTGCAAATTGCCCAAGGGAGGTATTGGGGAAACTCATTACTAAACCCCAAAATGCATTTGTAAGGGGTAGGCAAATTCTGGATTCAGTTCTTATCGCCAATGAATATCTGAATAGTAGACTAAAGTCTGGCACTTCAGGGATTTTATATAAGTTGGATATGGAGAAGGCTTATGATCACGTTAATTGGGAATTTCTACTCTACTTACTTGGGAGGTGTGGATTTGGGGAGAGATGGTATCCATGGATTAGATGGTGCATATGAACGACGAAATTTTCAGTTTTGATAAATGGCAGTCCAATTGGCTTCTTTAACAGCTCCTGAGGCCTAAGATAATGGGATCTGTTATCCCCACTCCTCTATCATTGCTATGGAGGCGCTTAGCAGCTTTGGTAATGGCTTTGGTTAATAATGGCTTCATGGCTGGTTTCTAAGTTGGAGACCCCAATAGGGGCACTATTAACATTTCTCATTTATTGTTTGCAGATGATACACTATATTTTGAGACAGATCAAAATCAGCTTGAGGCACTAAAGGCATTACTACTTTGTTTTGAAGCAGCGTCAGATTTGAAAGTAAATTCGGACAATTCAAAGTTGGTGCCAGTTGGAAATGTTAGCAACATTCGGCAGTTGGCTAGCAAGTTTGGATGTAAAGTTTCCTCTCTTCCCATGGATTACCGTGGTCTGCCGCTAGGGGCTGCCTCAAGGCCTATATCAATATGGGATAAAGTGATTGAGAAGATAGAACATAGATTGACAGATTGGAAGAGAATGTACTTGTTGAAAGGTGGCAGGATTACGTTAATTAAAAATACTTTTTCTAACTTACCAACATATTTCTTGTCTCTATTCCCAATTCCAACAAGCGTGGCGATCTAGATTGAAAAACTTCAGCGTGATTTCCTTTGGAGTGGTGTGGGGGATGAATTCAAATTCCACCTAGTCAGTTAGGACAAGGTATGCACCTCAATCTCTTCCGGTGGGTTAGGTATTAGAAATATGAGAATCTTCAATCAGGTCTTACTTGGGAAATGGTTGTGGAGATATAATGTAGAACCGAAAGCCCTATGGAAATCAGTGGTTGATTGTAAATATGAAGGTTTGTGGGGGGGGGGGGGGGTGGTGTACTAGAGAGGTGAGTGGGGCCTATGGAGTTGGAGTTTGGAAGCACATTAGACGTGGGTGGGGGGGGTTTTGCTCGCCATATTAAACTTGTGCTGGGAAGGGGCTCTAGAATAGAATTTTGGAGTGACGTATGATGTGGCAATAATGCCCTAAAGGACTCGTTCCCTTCAGTTTTCCGGATTGCATGTGAAAAAGAAGGTTCAGTGGCTGATTTCATGGTGCTATCGGGGGACCATGTCGAATGGAACATCAATTTCAGTAAGGTGGCCCAAGATTGGGAAGTTGGCAGTTTTGAGGACTTCTTTAGCCTATTGTACTCCGCGAAACCTAGTGGGCAATGAGCTGACACATTGTGGTGGGCAACCGCAGGTAAAGGTACATTCTCGGTTCGATCTTTCTACAAATCCTTAACTCGCTCACCGAATAATCAATTTCCGTGGAGAACGATTTGGCGAAAAAAGGCACATCTCAAAGCAGCATTCTTTACTTGGACAGCCCCCCTAGGGAAGATATTGACAACAAATAACTTGAGGAAATGCAAAGTGATCATAGTGGATTGGTGCTACATGTGTAAGAAGTCCGGTGAGACTGTGGATCCTCTTTTACTATATTGCGAGATTGCTAGAGAGTTATAGAATGAAGTATTTAGCATAGTAGAGTTTGTTTGGGTAATGCCCGCCACTGTGGTAGAGTTCTTGGCCAGCTGGAAGACTCTAGGAGGTATCCCGCAAATCAAAGCCATAGAAGATGGTTCCTATTTGCATTATATGGTGCTTGTGGTAGGAGCGCAACAACTGAATGTTTGAAGACAAGGAGTGCTCAATAGAGGAACTTAGATCTTTCTTTTTTAGAACTTTATTTCTATGAGCCCTAGCTGTAGTCTATAGATTTTAATGGCGTTGATTTTCATGACTTTCTTGTTTCCATTGCTTCGCTCTAGATAGGTTTTATCTCTTGTATATCATCTTGTGTACTCGGGCTATGCCTATCATTATTAATACAATCGCTTACTTATCAAAAAAATAAACAAGAGAACCATCAACCAAGACTCTCAATCCTTACTAGATTTGGTAGCATACAAATTTTCTACAAAGTGGTTCTCTATGACACAAAGGGACGTGGTACAAGTTGTGGGAAGACTAGAGGGAGGGCATAAAGCCTTCCTCCGTCCTCGTAGGATCATTCGGGTGGAGTATTAGTCTTGTGGGAAACAAGGGGTTGGGGTAGTCACAGTGACTTGCTTTGCTTTGGGGAAGCATGTTTTGTCCCAATAGGGCTTGGTGTATATTGGATAGGTTTCTAATTTCTCCCTCTTGGGTGATGTTCATTAGGGGCTCTCTATTATGGGCTAGGTGTTTTATCTTGTATACATCTAGTGTACTTGGTTACACTTGATATTAATACATTTTTACTTACAAAATATATATATAGAAAATCTTGATTAATGAAAGCTATTTATTGTTATGAAGGACCTTTTCTAAATTAAATCATAGAGAAGCAATGCATGCCAACCCATTTCACATCCTAGCAGTGGCAAGGAAGGCCCATACCTTTGACATTCAAAATTTAAATGATTCGTGCAGTTATTTGTTTATTCTACCAAGATAATAAGAGTGTGGATAAAAGCAGCAAATATTAATAGAAAAAGGCTATTCTTTACTAAGTTACATGCTCACTGCTATAATCCACATGGTTTTATGCTTACCGAGTGAAGTAATGCAAGAAAATTGCAAGATTTGCTCAAATTGGGGGAAAATCCACTACTAAGCTCTGCCTGAACATCAGATATAAGAAGCCTGAGAAGAGCCACATGGATTTTTCCAAGTAACAAGGAATCCTGGAAGGCATGGACAGAGAAAAGATGAAACCAACAGAAGCTAAACTGAATTTCACTCAAATAATATGGCAAGGGATACATGCACAAACACAAAAGGGTTAATTATGTGAAGTTGGATCAGAAATGAGATATAACCTTGTCATGAAAAGCTTGAGCAAACTCATCAAGAGTGAAGGGGCATAAATCAACAGCAACAGCATAAGTATAAAGGAAATGGAAAACCTGCCCAGGAAAAGTCAGCCCTATATTTTAGCATGATACTTCAAAGCGTAATTCCACAGGAAGAAAGTGCAGCAATACAGAACTTTATTTAACAGATTTTTAACAGATTAAATTTCCATACAGAACAATACATGATTATGTCTTGTTTCTATAGCACAAGATGATGAGTCTAAAGAAGCATATGATAACCCTCTCATCAAATGGATGTGCTAATCAAAACATCATATAAAAGGTAGGAACCAATGAGCTTCTTTAGCATAAAGCAAGTATTAGGCAAGAGTTCTGTTATTCCAAAAACTTCTAAAATCACTATTTATATGTCTGAAACATATAAGAGCCAGCCTATGATATACTTTGTCTTTGTTAGGTAAAATATACATAAATAAGACATTCAAATGCATGCTTTGGTAAAGACAATGCAAGAGAAAGACAACAGCTATCTTTTATGGGCAAGGACAACAGCTGTCTTTGCATATGACATATCTGGCATTTGTTGAAGTACTAATCAAAATCAGGTCATAATCACTTTTGCACACTACGCACCTTAAATAATTTCTTGACAATCCCTGGAGAGGATTCCCAAGGCTGCATACAGAATGGCTGCTTCATCTTAACAGAATTTGGAGGAAACTCAGCCAGCAAATCTGAAAAATCACCAGAAGTTCTTGATACAAACCACTTCAAATATCATGAATATACAATAATAGCATTAAACAAGATGGAGAGAAACCATCTGGATTCTTCCCCCAAAACCAACCTTTGCAAAGTGAACAACCATGTAAACCATTGGCAGCAAGGTGATCTGAACACCTCAGTGGATTTGGTCCTCCTTGTAATTCTTGCAGCTCCAGCTCTTCATCATCCACAAGCATTGCAACCTGATCAAGGTACTCTTGAGATATTTCTCCTTCCAAAGCAAGTTCACATTTCACTTTATCTGGCTGTTTCTGATGCTCATCCCTGTTAGTTTGCACCTGCCATATAACAAGAATTTATATCTTACCACATCTGTTAATAGAAACCACTCATGTAATAACTTATTAGATACCTCTCTTCTTCTGATGGACTGTTTCCTCTTCTCTTGTGGTTTATTTCTTAAACTTCCCTGTTTCTAAATACATCACTAACAGTCAGCCAACTTTCTCACAGTAACCAAACCATTAATTTACAAAGACAACCAATCCACAGATACCAGCTTATATAGAAAAGTATATTCACAAAAAAACATGAACTGGAGTAAATGACTTACAGCAACAGGAACCTTCTGTCTAGGTCTTTTCTCCCGAAGTAGTGGCTTTTTCCGGGACATAGAAGTTGAGATTGGAGATATATTAGCAACTTCTCCATCAGAAACATCGATACCAGTTGGAAAATCTCCACCATCAGGATTAGTTGCTCGCCAAACTGTCATCAAACCTTTCCCAATGCCATGTTTCGTCACAGGTGCACTCTTTTCATTAGAACCCTGGTGACTTAATATGGCATGCTCGCAAACCTTTACAAAGAAAAAATTTCCACAAGTTTAAGTGAAAATTAGAAAGAGTGGTGCAATAAGAATAACCTAGCAGTTAACAACACAACAATTTGCTAAATATGAAAAGAAAAAATCTTTCTCAACTACCTTTCTCCTTTTGTCTGCTCTTTGGTTGTCTAGGCAACATGGATGGGAATTTTTAGAATCTAAACCAGAAAAGACATTATGAGTTAAATGTTATCATAGAATACATTTTTTTACAGGTAAAAAAGTCGAATAAAAATATAAAACTATTATAATGTTAAAAATAATCATAGAATACATAGAACGAGGAAAATTAAGATTGAGAGAGAGAAGGGGGGAGAAGAAGTAATTCATCAGGACATTTCAAATGGGACACAACGTATGAAACTGAGTATATGGGGGAAAAAATCCCCCTATATAACTTCCAAGCACAAGTTCTTGTGGAAAAGATGCAAAAAGAAGAAAAATAAATCAGAAAGTCTACTCCCAGAAAAAAAGGCTTAAACATTTTTGAGGAAAATAAAACTAAACCAGAATTCCTGTAATGCATTTCAGAAGCAATCAATCTACAAGAAAAAAAGCCCCTATATAACTTCCAAGCACGTGTACTCGTGGAAAGATGGAAAATAAATAAATCAGAAAACCCACCCCCACAAGCGAGACATAGATGTTTATTGAGGAAAATAAAACTAAATATGAAGTTTGAGGAAAATAAAACTAAATCAGAATTTCCCTAGCACATATCAGAAGGAACCGACCAAAACCAAAATGAATATGGACTAAAGACAGAGATCCCAAGCAACCCAATGCTTTAAGAAAAGATGATCCATCAAATCCCTGTCCCTTTTACACATATACAACCAGTTGACCAAATCTCTTGAGCCTTCTCGAATCAAAGAAAGCCCCCTTTGCAGGGCAAAAGCATGCCAAATCTCTTCTCGTGAAAATTCATATGATGCTGTCGCACATGGGCCTTACAAAATGACATCAAGTCAGAAGTTTTCATCAGTAGTATGCCATAAACCCAAATTTGGCTCCCGAATCACACATAAATTGGACCTCTAGAGGGGCTCAAAGAAAAGTCATGGAGTCTATCTTCCAATTCCATGTGGTATAGAAGTTTAGGATATAAATGCATAAAGTGATACCAGAAATGCACAACTCAAAAACCCAATTCTTGTTGCATTTGTGAGCCAGTTCCCAAAGCTTGCAATTCCAACTACGACAATGAGTTGTAAAGTTGCTAACATCCAGTAAAGGAGGGATATTGGAAAGAAATTTAAAAAAAAAATTACAATATTCAAGCAAGAAGGATGAATAAAAGGAGAGAGAGAAAAATAAAGAACAGAAGATTTTGACTTATAATTGACTTATAATTACTTATCAAAAAAAGAAAATTTTGACTTATAATTTCTTTTTTGACAAGTAAAATAAAGTTTTATTGAATCGAGTATATAGACGTTTCGCAGTATACAGGGATTATATGTTGAATTATAATTGAGGCACGAATCCTAGGAATGATATTTGCATATTCAGCCAGTCCATCTGAGTGCTTGTGATCTGTTAAAATGGCAGGTTCACATAGAGTTGACGTTCAGTGTATTAGAACCATCAAATCATACTCAAAAGATAGTTTGTCCAAAATCATCTTATACCCTGGCACAATTGTGGAAATTTGAGGAGATCTTGAGATCCATATTGAAAATACATTGGAAGAGTTACTATTCGTTTTGACTAGCTGCATAAATACATTGGAAGAGTTACTATTCGTTTTGACTAGCTGCATGATATTGCATACATAAGGGAACGCTTGGTTTCTGGGTAAGCAAGAACAGAACCAAAAGACATGTATAACGATTTGGCTGCTTGTGCTCAATTTACAATATCAGCAATCTATAAGGACACCCTAATAACATTTTTTTATTTATTGACACCGAGTGTCCGGAATAACGTCCCGACTACTCTCAGGGAAGCATAGGCCCTCAGCAAGGAGTTTCCACAAGTGCACCTCGGGTGATTCAAGAGAAAAATCTCTCATTTGATGGCCCCTAGAGATTGTTTGCACCCAAGAGAATTTGAACCTTAAATCTAGGGAGAGCTTACCCCTAGGCCCAAGGCCTTTACCACTTGAGCCAACCCCTAGGGCTTCAATTATCAGGCAGAACAAGTAACCGATCATCCTAACGATCGTCAAAACTAGAAATACCTGTTACACAAATAATCATGCTTTTATTGAAGCAATAAAAGAGAAAAGTGTCTGGATTATACCTGTAGGAGAGCAAAATGGCGCAGACGGAAGAGAGTCAAATTCCGAGCCAAGGGGAGGGCCATCCTTGCGGAACACCTTCTTCAGAATGTAGTCCGGAGTTAACAGGTTCTGAAGAAGAAAGACTTGTTTCTTTCTCTTCGCACTCTTGTTCTTCGCCGTAGATGGGCGCCTGTCTATGGAAGATGGAGGACTCTCCGCCATACGCATCGAGAGATCTCCTTTAGAAACCTTTGTAGCAGAAATACTACCAGACCCATTCCTTCTAGTAAGAATCGGATGTTTCTTAATCAAAGCCGAATGAGATGGTACAATAAATCCATTTTCTCTTTTATCCCTCCTCCTCTTCTCAACAAACCATCCCTGGACCTGCTTGTATGCCAATCCCAAAGCCGCGGCATAGTCTTCCATTACCTCTTTAGTAGGATACTTATCCTCTGCGTCAAAAAAAATCATGTTGGGAGTATTAGACATCTCAGATAGTAAAATCACAGAAGCATCAAAAAAGGAGGAGAGAGAGCGAGGGAGGTTATGATAATGAAATGGCGGGTACGGTAAGGATACCTGAGAACAGCCGTTCAAGGGATTGAAGCTGTGACGGCGTTTTCCTTTTCATTTCCATTTGACTATTCCTTCTTCTGTTTCGTTTGGGATAATTTCAAGCAAGCTGCAAACCAAACCCCCACGAACTTTCTCTCTCAACCTGCAGGAGCTACCATCAGTGTTTCCATAACAAGCGTGATGCTGGAAAGTAGGAAACCATGAAAAAGGAATCAAGAGAGCGTATGCGCAGACAGATAATCCAGGCAGCAAAATTAGCAGACAATATGCTCCCGCTCTTTCAATCCATCAGCAAATGAACACAGAGACAGAGAGCGAACGCAATAGGAGGAGAGATTCTGCAATTTGAGTCGAGGGAGGAAGAGAAGCAGATAATGAAACAAAGAGTGGTCTGAAGAGAGAGAGTGAGGTAGAAACAAGAGTAGGGTTTTGGGTTTTACCAAAAATATCTAAAAATCTTATGGAAATGAAATATCCACCTCAGCTCCTCGCTATGGGCCCATTTCGTTTTTAATTGTTAGCCTCTTGTTGGGCCTAAGATAATGGTCCTCAGATAAAGGGCCTAAGGTATGAGCCCAAACCCATATCCAGTGGATTAATATGTCAGTCTTTATCGAGTCATTGACTACCAAGAAAATTGCAGGTACAAACTTATTTTCTCCGATTTCTAAATTCTAATGCCTAAAAGGGCCTTAACTTTTCTGCTCGATGTTATTTAACTTATTTATCCCGACTATAATTGCAATTTGTATATTTTTTACTACTCAATACAATTATCAACACATACTTCATACTTCAAGTGAGTCAATTGTTGTCTCAAATGAGTTTGGTTTCTAAATTTCCACACACCCTAACCAATAGTAATAAATGATGAATCCAAAGACATTTTTTCCATAAGATTCCACACTAACCCATCAAAGCAAGTAGCAATACAGAAGAAAGGAAACAATTGACTACGTCAAGATGTCCAGATCTAAGTTACCTTCGAGCATAGACACAAAGCAGGAAGTTGATCCTCAATTTGGGTGTTGCATATTCCACACAATCCTTCTGACAAAACACCTCGTTTCAATAAGTTTAACGTTGTTGGTAGGCTATTTCGACTAGACCTCCATTTAAAATGTTTTACCCTTAGAGGTAAAGACAAATGTCACTTTTTTTTCTAATAGGTTGGACACCTTTTGGACTCTGTACTTTCCATCTGATCATATTTTTGCTAAGTCCCAACCCAAAATGATACCTAGATTTGACAGTATAGTGTCCACTCTTTTGTTCCCCCCAAACAAACCTATCCATAACCCATAAATGCAAAAGAGTATGTAAAATTGATACTACCACAGAAGTAGAAAAAGCTTTTTGTATCAAATCATAATTCCACTGCCCGGAATATGCATCAAACAACAAATTTATAAAAGCATTTGGAGGTAACATACTAGAACATTGAAGCCCAAGAGGATTTGCCCTTGCTGAAATCCATCTAGTAGACCACACATTTATGTTCTCACCACTCTCAATTCTCCAATAACACCCTTTTTTTAAATCTTCTTGGTTGTACATAAACTCCTCCATACATAAGAGGAAGGAGCATGAATATCATATTGTAGAAAAGAAGTATTTGGGAAATACCTTGCTTTCAGCACTTTCGCCACTAATGAATTTGGATTAGTCATTAGTCTCCATCCTTATTTTGCAAGAAGTGCATGATTGAATAGTTCCAAATCCTGAAATCTCATACCACCATGCAGTTTAAAAATACACAATTTACTCAAACTAATCCAATGCATTTTGCGTTTATGTAACGCCCGTCCTCGAGGTGGATTTTTTTACAAAATATTTTAAAAAAGATGACGGGAATTACCGTTCGATTTAAAACATTTTATTGTCATTCCCAATGTGCAAGACTCTACATTATAAAATAAAATGTGCTTTTGGAATAAAAGAGATTTATGGTTTAAAAGAGTGGAAAATATAAATCTTTGAAAATAAAAAGGACCTTCGTACATTTAAAACCCTCATACCTAGACTTCTGTGCTCTTCCCCTTTGGTCATGTCCCTCCTGAGCGTACTGCTCATTCAGTTCCTGTAGGGGGAGGGGCACACATAAAAATTAAAATGAGTCGAATACTCAGTAAGCATTACTTCATACGGTTAAAATATAATAACATAGGTTTTCAATAATGCATTCATCATTCCATACATACTATACATACATGCATACATGCTTTCATTCGTAAACATCAATAGACAGGGGTTTTCATCTTTAAACATACTTTTCTTTTATTTAAAATGTTCCCTCGTCACTGCCTTCATTTCTTAAAGAATGACATGCATTCATACATACTTTTCTTTTTACTTTCATAGGCTAGTGCACACTGTTACGCCCCACGTGCTAGGGTTAGCGGCCTTATGGCCAATGGATTCGCCCGAGGCCATGGGTTGGAATCTCATTCCGTCAGGGATGCAGCACTGGGTGCACTACCAGATACTACCGCCCGGCATTGCAATTTGCCCATTCATTCATTTGGGTACCCCTTTCATTCATTTATGTGGCCGTTACGTAGCTTCATACATTCATACATGCTCATGCATTTCTTTCATTTATTCTTTAAGTCATTTGTTCATGGTAGCTCTAGAGAGCTGCAGCTTTCATTCATTTCATGTGCATGAGCATGAACTTTCATTCTTTTCATTCCTTTTCATTCGTTTCATGAGAAAACATTCTTTTAATGAGAAAATATCTTTTCGTGAGAAAACGTCGTTTGAGACGAAAGCCCGAAAACCGTCTTTTGGTGCCGGGTCTTTTCTTTGAAAATACATATAATAGATACTACGTATAGTCATCCATTCATATGCGTACAATTAATACTTTTGGGTGCGTGAATAGGGGCTGCCAAAGAGGGTCGTACATACTTATACTTTAAAAACATTATTCGTGCATTTCTTCTTTTTCATAAAACGTCTGCCCTTAAAAAGGGAGAGCATTTATTTTCTTCGGTTTTCAAAAGGAAAAGCCTTTTCGTTTTCTTTTTTTTCTTTCTTTCTTATACCATCGACAGGGTAACCCGTGCGTAGCTCGCTAACCGTCACAGTCGTAACCCCGGAGGAACGTACGGGGTGACTACACCGCGTAACGTAACTGTTTAGGCGTTTGGATAGCTAGGTGTGGTCTTGGAAAGGCCTATGGTGGCCTTGATGATGATGGCAAGGAGCGTAGCACAGCGGATCTGGCCGTGTACAATGACGGTCAGTCATGCACAGTGACTGTCCATCACGTGAAGTGGCTAACCACCACATAAAGTGGTGGTTTAGGCTTAGGGCTAGGCTAAGGGAAGCTATCGGAGGAGCCGTGGAGGCTCGGTGGTGGTTGTACAGCAGTCCACAATGGTGAAGAGAGGCTGACCATGCACTGTGAGGAAGGGAGAAGCCGTGGGAGAGTGAGAGAGAGTGTGCGTGCATGGGGGATAGATTAGGGTCGTGGGTGGTCCGGTTGGCTTTGTGGTGGCCTGAGGGTGTCGGAGAGGGTGGTCACCCACCGTGGGTGGCGGAGTACGGCGGTGGATTGGGCTTAACCCGTGTGGAGGAAGAGCCTCGTGCGATGGATCTAGGGGAGGCTACCGGTCGTGGGTTTAAGGGAGGAGGAAGGGGGGACCTGGGGAGGCTCATGGTAGTGTCCAGTGGCCAAGGTGGCCGCGCACGGCGGTGCTAGGGGACTACACAGTGAACCCGTGCATGGGTTTGCTTGTGCTAGTACATGGGAGCGGCTGGCGGGGAGATGGAGGCCAAGCTTGCTGGAGGTTGATAACCAGTGGTAGAGGAAGCTGCCGTGGGAGTGGTGGCACCGAAGGACGGCGCATGGCGGTGCAGGGAGCACTAAGCTCGTTCAGGCTGTGCACTACCGAAGGAGAGGAGGAGCGAGCGTGGGGGAGCAAGGCCGATACGGGTGAGCTCGCTGGAGGGAGAGGAGGCCGGTCGGAGGGGCGATGAGGCTCACCGGCGCACGGCGGCGCCAGGTTGAGGGCTAGAGGACTCGGAAGTGGGTGCTGCGTACTGGGCATGTCGAGAGGGAGAAAGGGAGGAGAGAGAGAGGGGAGGAAAAAATGAGGGAGAAAGAGAGAGGGGCTGGGGTTTTATCCTAAAACCCGACGTCTAGAGATCTATAAAATGATCTACGATGACCTTTACATATTGATTTGAAAATGCGTAAAAGTTAACTTAATTAAAAGTACTGAGAGGAATTAAGATAGAATATAATTTAAAATAATATTCTTTCATCATTTATAAAATGATGAAATCTTACTTAAAATATTTAAAAGAATAAAACTATTAAATTAATTAAAGATTCCATTATTATTTAAATCACGTAATATTTTAAATAACTGGAATCATTTATATAAAATGATTCCTCACAATTATAATATTTTTGGAACTCTTCAAAGATATTATAATTTAGTTATTTAAAATATTATTCAGTTAAATAATAATAGGGATCTTCCATTTAAAATACACATAACTTTAAAATACAAAACTAGCTTTATAAATTACATTGTATATTTTAAAACACGCTATCGGGGTCTGACACGCATAACGGGGCTCTTAAACACTAGAGAGGAGCGGACAGGCTATCTCATCTGACGTAATTGCTTACGTCAGAAGGAAGAAAGAAGTAAGGTATTACAGTTTAGATCCTCTCTAACCCCCATCAAGAGCAAGCAAACATATGTTCTAATGCTTCACACAACACTTTGGGCAATTTGGAACAACTCATATTGAATGTTGGAATAACTTGGGCCACAGCTTTAATCAATATATCCTTACTCGCTTGCGATAATAATTTTTCTTTCCACCCTAGTAATTTATTTCAAATACGATACTTCAAGTCTTGAAAATTTTCTATTTTGGAGAGCCCCACAAAACATGGCAATCCCAAATAACGATCATGTACTTGAATAGAGACTACATGTCATATATCCTTAATAGCTTTAACTTCTTCTAAAATCACATTTCTCCTTGACAATAAATCTATTTTTTCCAAATTTAAATGTTGTCTAGAAGTCCCTTGATAAAGTTGTAACAACCTCTTAAGGGTTGTTTGGATACAAGAGGCCTCACAACTTATACCATCTCAGCTCATCTAGTTATTACAACTTTTTCAAATCTAAAAACAAAAAAAAATATTAAAAAAAATATTCTAATAATATTTTATTCAACTTTAATCTTCTCTCAGATCATCCCAACTCATATTCAAACCTCTCATTAATAGCTTCATTTTCAGCCATAGTGGCGTTGCAAAACAATAAACTATCATCAGGGAAGAACAAATGGCTAATGATTGGGGTAGCATTACAAATTTTACTCCCCGTAATCGCTCTCCTAGTCACAACATTTTGAATAAGAGCAAATAATATTTTCGCACACAAGAAAAATAATTAGGGTGATAAAGGATCTCTTTATCGTAGCCCCTATGAGGGTATAAATGATGAAGAAGGCACTTTATTAAAATCTTATAAGAAATCGAAGAGATACATGACAAAATGAGTGCTACCCATTTTGGATCAAACCCCAATTGTTAACGTTAAAAAATGCACAGCCCGGAAGGAAAGAGAGATCCATTATCGAGATGCACTTAGATAGGTTAGGCCTTGATCGGTGATGTGTGAAGCCCCCCACAGTCCAGTGAGGTTGTAACGTGTCGATGCGTACATCCATGGAGATGAACAGTATTTAAATGCAGAGGAAATAAGAAGATATGAACACACATATTTAAGTGGTTCGGCACTAAGCCTACGTCTGCGGGGGTTTGGGAAGGGAGATTCCACTATAATAAGCTTGTTTACAGTCTCTCATAGCCTATCATTTCTCACTGTACGATGGGAGCTGCAGATCTATTTGCTGGAGAAGAGGTTTTCTCTGAAACTCTCATGTTGAAGAAGAAGTCGAAGAAGAACCAAAAGTTGGATGTCCTAATTGAGTCAAAGTCCCTGAAATTGTAGGCATCCTACCCCTTTTATCTGACCCTCTTCATGCGTGCACTTTGATAGTGGTGAGGGATATATGCTTTGCGTGTCTGACCCCCTCTGCCTTTCCCACTTTCTCCTGACACCTGCATGCCTCCTAACACCCTCACCCTCTAGTCCCTTCTTGTCCCCTCTCATTCTCTCATATTTTGTCTACTAGTGATAGTTTTCTTTATGGGCTGGACCTTGGAAACTATTTTAGACCTGGTGTATTTTACCCCTTCATAGTTGCCCGCAATTCTTAAGGGCAATTTGTGACCTTGAAAATCTTTTAAAGGTAAAATATGTAATCAAATTGATCCACCTCCATCCGTAGAGAAATAAATTCTAGGAGCTAGCCCTAGTCACTCGTTCCTCTCGTGTTAAGCAATTAAGATTTCTGAGCGCGAGATTAGGCAAGAGATGGGCTCAACCGCGTAAGATGCATAAGGCGATAGTAAATCTTGGCGAGATAAGCGGGAGGTAGGCTCGACCTCATGAAAAGTGAGCATGAAGCTTGTCCTGGAGATGTAAGCGGGAGGTAGGCTCGACCGCACGAAGCGCGTAGGGTGCGAACACGTAGCTCAGCTAGGTAAGCGAAAAGTGGACTCGACCGCGTAAGTTGCGTACGAGAGTTGGCCAGGCAGTCAAGCGACTTGCCTGCCTATTCGTACTCCTGGGAGGTTAGGTGCGAAGCCCGTCCTGGCAAGATAAGTGGAAGGTAGGCTCCATCGCATGGAGTGTGAGCGTAAAAGGTGGTCAAGCAATCAAGCGAAGACAGGACTCGCCCGCATATTAGGATGCCTGAGAGGTAAGGCGGTCCCTGACCTTTCCCGCCTGTTGACTTTTATAAAAAAATGGTAGGGGTCGAGCAGCTCTTAAGACTGGACTCGCCCTAAGTCGAAAGGCATACGTTCTTCCGGTGTCCTTGTTTTCGATGACGTTGGTGAATTTTCCTTTTCCAATGTGAATTGCAGTTAGTGTTAGAGTATGTTTGTTGTAACCCATGGGAAGTGGTCAAGGAGGCTATCGACCCTCTGGGTCCACTTCAGGAGGTTGTGGACCTCGGAGGCACGTTAACTCCATAGGCTCATTCCTGAAGGTAACCTGCTGGCAACGGTTATTGCCTGTTGACCCCCACTAGAAGGTAAGTAAAAGATGTTCAACCACGATGTGCCGTCTCAAAAGTAATGTCAAGCAATCGACACACTAAACCCGCACTTCGTTGTGAAGCAGGTCGGGCCGCCTTAAGGCTGGACCCACCTATTGACCCTCACGGGAAGGTAAGTAGAAGATGCTGCAAAAGTCAAACCTATTAACGCAAATATTTTCCAATCACAAGTGCGAAATTTGCAAACCTGAGCTGCCTTTTAGGGGTGTGGTGAGGGTCTGAGACACTATCTGCTTGGCATTCTGTTGGTGGATATTTCATTGATGGAGATTTTGTTTGGTGAGCATTCCGTTGATAGAGATTCTGTTGATGACGATTTCATTGGTGATGTTCGTACCTTTCTCTTCATTATTCGGGCAGTCCATAAACTCGATCCACTCTCCATCAGGGAAAGGTCAGAATACCTCATACCAAACTGCCTCTGTCTCCCCTGTGGAGGTAATTCGGACAGCAATGTTGTTGGTCTTCTCCTTCGCCGCGGTGGGGGTTAGAGTAAGTATTCGAGCAACCTTGGAGCTAAACCTGCTCTCCTTCACGGGAGGAACAAAACAGCATCTGGCTCATCTCATCCCTTTGTTCCCTTTGGGAGGTATCTTATTCAAGCAGCCTATTCCAGACCCACTCCCGCCTGTTGACACAACAAGAAATGGTAAGTTTGGGTCAGGCTGAGACTAATCCCACACTTCATCGTATCAAGGGCCGGGGTAAGTTATTCGAGTAATCACGAGGCTGATCCCTCTCTCCACTATGGGAAGGATAAGCAACCTTTAGGCTTACCTTTTCCATGTGGTATCATGTAGGGAGGTAAGTCGTTCGAGCAGTCTGTTACTGAACCCACTCCCGCTCTTTGACTCTTACGAGAAATGTAAGAGTTTTTTTCCTTTGAGCAGCTAAGGACTGACCCGAACTCCGTCTTAGGAAGGATAAGACAACCTTTAGGCCTACCTTTCCCTCTTTTGCCCTTCAGGGAGGTAATTCGGACAGTGATGTGGCTGATCTACTCCTTTGGGCCACCATGGAGGTTGGTCTCACTTTCCCAGACGAGGAGGTTGAGCCACCCGCTCACCTATCATCCTTTGTGGGGAGGTAGTTTGTTTGGGCAATTTGTTCTAGACCCATTCCCATACATTAACATCACAGGGAAGGGTAGGTTTAGGTCAGGCTTGTGCTAATCTCACACTTTGTCGCAACGGAGGACAGGGTAATTCATTCGAGGACCTGTGGGCTTGATCCAGCTCTCCGGTGCGAGAGGACCAAGGCAACATTTAGACCTACCTTTCCCTATGGTATCCCGCATGGAGGTAAGTCATTCTGATAGTCTGTTACTAGACCAACTCCTACCTATTGACGCTTAACGAGGAAGGTAAGTTTTTGTCTTCGGGTGGCCAACGACTAACCCGCACTCTTCCTCAAGAGGAATAAGGCAACCTTTTAGGCATACCTTTCCTTTAACCTTGCAGTGAGGTAAGTTGTTGATGAAGATTTTGCTAATGTAAAGTTCGTTGGTGGAGATTCTATCTTCAGGTGGCCAATGGCCAACCCACACTTCTCCGCGAGAGGGATAAAGCAACATTTAGGCCTACATTTCCTTTTGTTATCTCACGAGGAGGTAAGTTGCTACAGGGATCAATCATGTTAGTGAAAACAAAATCCATGTAAGTTTTGGAGAAGACAAACTAGAATTTGCCACCATGACTGATTTTTTCCTTCTTTTTCTCTTTTTATTTGCTGTCGTCTGTCCGTTGCTTGACCGAAGTTGTCCTCTGCTATTTTGTCATTTCTTCTCTTCCTCGCTCCTCATTTTTAGCTTTATCCCCATTTTTTCCTTTCTTTCTTTTTCTTTTTCTTCCTCTTTTTTGTTTGTCTACTGTTGTTTGTCCATTGCTGTTTAATCGATGTTGTTTGTCCTTTTTTTTCTTCCTTTCTCCTTATTGCTGCTTGTCATTTCTCTTCTTTTTTTTTTGGCAACCTGTACTGTGTGGTGAGTCCAAGCAGATGAGGAGTAGGCGATTGATAAGTATCTTTGACCGAGGAGCATGCATGGCCGTGAAGGGGTGGCTGTATAGGCCGTGCACTCGGGTGTGGCCAACATGCAGTGGTTGTGTAGTCTTGCCCAACAAGCATGGCCGACATATAGTGGCCGTGGAGTGGAGGTATTTGGCCGATGAGTTGCTTGGCAACAAACGCACTGGTTGTGGAGTGGAGGTCTGCCCGCTAGTTAGTGGCCGAGCAAGTTGCACAACGACAAACACACTGGCCATGTAATGGAGGTTTGTTTGCCAGTTAGTGGCCAAGCAGGTTGCACAACCGTGCATGGTGTGGTTTGCGCCCCCGCTAAAAGACGCCAACGGTCAAGGTGTAGTTGTTGTCGTCCTCGCTACGCCAACACCAGGTTGGGTTGAAGTTTTCAGCCAACGTACCTCCGTGTGTGTGGCTGCGTGGTGGGGTCCTCGCCATGAAGGGAGGTCACAACCCATCCCCACAGGGATAGACAGTGCCAGCGATTACGTAGGTGACCACTGGTCCTGCCCCTCACAGTGCCACAACGGGGCCGTGGCACTTATAGTTGTCCTGCTGTTATGCATGGTCGTGGAGCCCGTACGTCAGCCAACTGTGGTGGTCGACGACCACCAACAAGCTAGCAGCC
Source organism: Cyclocarya paliurus (assembly GCA_029856935.1). Classification (NCBI taxonomy): domain Eukaryota; kingdom Viridiplantae; phylum Streptophyta; class Magnoliopsida; order Fagales; family Juglandaceae; genus Cyclocarya; species Cyclocarya paliurus. The sequence goes on along the minus strand of CM056950.1, from coordinate 34,271,743 downwards.
AAGATTGTGGTCGTCTGTGTCCTCGTAGCTGGCGGGCGAGGGATGCCTACCCCGTGCCCCTACTCACCATGCATGGCACTGTTCATGCCATGCATGGGACGTGGTACCCGTGCACTATTCACCTATGCACTATGCACTACTATTCACCCTTGCACTATGCACTTCTGTATGCCCACGTGTGTATTTCAAGTGTACCATATACTTAAAAGTACACAAAACAATTGCATTTACAGCCTAAGTGGCCGGGAAGTTTAGTTCTCAACCCTTAATGTTATATGTATAAAAGTACAATGCACTTTTAATCGCCCCTTTCCTACAGTAGTGTTTTTCAAAAAAATAAAATTGAAAAGACTGAAGATACTTATCTGGAAAAGTTTCATATGCTCCTTTGGAGATTATTTAGTGCGTCAAGAAATCGTCTTTTTTCACTTTCGGTACAAAAAAAATCTCGATCCCACAGATGGTACCACTGTTAACTTTCAAAAACACATAGCCCCGAAAGGAAGAGAAATCCATTCTCGGGACATGCTTAGATAGGCTGGACCTCGATCGGTGATGTGTGGAGTCCCCTGTAGTGGTGCGAAGTGGCTGTATGATATCGGTGCGTACATCCATGATGATGAATAATATTTAAATGTAAAGGAAATAAGAAGAGATAAACACACAGATTTACGTAGTTCAGCACTAGGCCTACGTCTACGGAGATTTGGGGAGGAAAATCCACTATAATAAGTTTATTTACAGTCTCTCATAGCCTCTCATTTTTCATTATACAATGGGAGCTGCAAATCTATTTACTGGAGAAGAGGTTCTCTCTGGAGCTCTCAAGTTGAAGAAGAAGTCAAAGAAGAACCAAAATTCGGATGTCCCAATCGAGTCGAAGTCCCTGAAACCATAGGCATCCTGCCCCTTTTATCTGACACTCTTCATGCATGCACTTCGGTAGTGGTGAGAGATATTTGCTTTGCGTGTCTGACCCCCTCTGCCTTTCCCACTTTCTCCTGACACCCACATGCCTCCTGACACCCTCACTCTCTAGTCCCTTCTTGTCCCTTCTCATTTTCTCATATTTTGTCTTCTAGTGATGGCCCTCTTTATGGGCTGGGCCTTGAAAACTATTTTGGACCTGATGTATTTTACCCATTCACACCAATTTTACCAACACTATTTTAAGAAACTTTCACTTCACCCTATCATAAGCCTTACGTATGTCCAATTTAATTGACATAACACCACATTTCTCCTCCTTCATTTTATAGAATGTACAACCTCATATACAAGAATAATATCATCATTAATAATTCTTCCCGGTACAAAAATCGATTGGCTAGAGGAGATAATGCTTGGTAGAATTAATTTCAACCTATTAGCAATCATCTTAACAATTATCTTATAGTCCACATTGCATAAACTAATAGATCGAGAATCTTGATCTTTTTCAGGCTTATTTTTCTTTGGAATAAGGATAATAAAAGTGGATTTCATCTCTATAGGAATTATCTCTTGATGCAGAATAGATAAACTTGTATTACTAACATTTTCCCCCACTATGTGCCAATATTTTTTAAAAAAGATCGGCGACATCCCATCAGGGTCCGGTGCCTTCATAGGTTATGTTTGGAATAAAGCTTCTTTAACTTTCTAAATAGAATAGGGCTGTAATAGTGATTAATTCATCTCATTAGTAACTTTTTTATGCAAAACATTTGTTACTGGATCCATCCTACTCGGACAAACAGTGGAAAATAGATCTAAAAAATAGGAAACTATACCCCCCATCCAATTCCTCTCCCTCTTTCCAAACATCCCTAGCATCTTGAAGTTTGGAAATATGATTTTTATTTTTTCGCTGAGAGGCTTTATGATGAAAAAATTGGGTATTTTTATCACCCAAATGTAACCACAACTCCCTATATCTCTACTTACACATTATTTCTTCACATTCCAATAACAAATTAATGTTATATTTAAGCCTCCTGATATCTGAAACTATATCAGGATCGTAAACTAATATATTCAATTTAGCCCTATTTTCTACCAATTGCTTATGAATGTTATCAAACTGGTTATGCTTCCATGATTGTAGCTGGAGATTACAACAAGAAAAAAATTCTTTCAAATTCTCAACAATTACCTCATTAGTACATTTACCCTAGGGAAAAGCAATAATTTCTTCATATCTCATTGCCCCAATCCACATTGATTCAAATCTAAAAGGCTTCCGACCACACATTGGACCACAAACAAAACTAGTTGCATCAAACAATAAACAGTTATGATCAGAATGTATTGCCATAAGTTACAGACTTTCATAAATGGATACAAAGAAAACCAATAGGGGTTAGCAAGAAATCTGTCTAATGTCTCTTGAATATTAGTCGTCCCATCCCTTATATTAGACCATATAAAATAATGTCTCTTTGTGTTTATACTCTGCATATGACAAGATTTCAAAGCTTCTTTAAAATCCCTCATTTGCCATTCACATCGATTCCTACCCCATCTTTTCCTCATTTGAAATCACCTCATTAAAATCACCAAAACAGAGACGTGGACCCACAACAAACAGAAATATATTTCATCAAAGCCCAAATTTCATTTCTACAACTCACTTCTGGATGTCCATAAATAGCAGTAAGCCGCCATTTGGTTTGTAAGGTTACATCCACCAACCAAGCATCAAAATGATGTTTGGAGTAAGAGATGGTATCCACACAGGTATTTTTACGCCAATATAGAACAACACCACCACTTCGGCCTTCACTACTAATGGCAAGACACCCATAAAATCAAGAGAATATTTTGAAAAGTCCATTTTTTAAGCATTTGATTTAGTTTCCATTATAAACACAACATTGGATCTTCTCTTCTAATTATATCATGAAGCACACAAACTCCAAGTGAGTTCCCAATCCCACGGGCGTTCCATTCTAATATTTTCATGGTGACCGATGGCGCTGAACCGCAGCCTCCGCTGATAGCACTTGAATGTGCACAAGACTATCTTCATCCATAATACAAAATCTCTTAGAATCAACCCATCAGAATGTGGAACAAGATCAATTGAGTTGTTAACTCGTTTGGAAGGAATCAAAAGTTTTGGCTTACCTAAAGTTCTGATTGATGGAGAATCTGCCTTCCATCTCCATAGACCAAGCCCAAATCTCTAATCGTCACTTTGGAACCACGCTACCCTAGCTTCGACTGAGAAATTGTAGGACTTGAAAAAATTACCCTTGTTTTTGCATCTGAACCCTTTGGAATGAAGTCCTCACTCTTGCCTTGTTTGTTATCTCAACTCATCTCATCTCATCCTATCATTATAATTTTTTCAAATTTTCATACAAAATAAAATAAAAAATTTATCTTTTTCAAATACCAAAACAAAAATAATATTAAAAAAATATATTCTAACAATATTTTATTCAACTTTCATCTCATCTCATCTCAAAAAACAAACGAGGTTGTGTGCTTCACTCCCTAGTGTCTACATTCAGCCCACTCAACACAGGCATCTTCAGGGTAGGCCTAATTTTAGCGCATTCCATTTTTGCATGGTGCTGATCCATCTTCTTCCCAACATAGTCAAAACCCATAACCTCCATCACCTTTGAAGAACTGCCATGCCCAGCCGCCGACCACTGTTGCCTTGCCTATTTCATCACCTCTAAACTACTCGGATCACCATTAGTAGTGACCTTGTTTGTGGCAGAATTCAGACTTGACTTCATACCACCCTGAGGTTAGGTTTGGGTAGTGAGTTGAGATAAAAGTTAAAAGTTGAATAAAATATTATTAAAATATTATTTTTTTAATATTCTTATTGTTTTAAATTTTGAAAAAATTGAATTTTTTATTGTATTTTATGTGAAACTTTGTAAAAATTGTAATGATAAGATGAGATGGGTTGAGGGTATTTCTCAATCCAAACCTAATATCAAACATTATATTACTCCTGTTACTCCCCAAACCTCCCTCTGCTCTTAACTAGGATCCATATGGGAAGCCATCCATTTCAAACCTTGATCGATCACGATCAGTATGCCCCAAAATCTCATAGCTATAACAAAAATTATACAACCTCTTATTCTTGAAACAAACCCATACTGATTAAGTCGACTAAATATTTAGATGTTTAAAATAAGGCAACAGCTTACGAATATCCATTTTAATATGAACACGAGAGAAGTCTCCCCACACCAACAAATTCTCTAGCAGATTAATATCTTTTACTTCACCAATGAAACTTCCAATCATTCAAACCACAGTAGCATTCATACAGTTAAGAGAGAGGTCATAAATTCGTATTTAAACGGTTGCAAAATTCATGCAAGTTTTTTAAATTTGGCAATCACCATCATAATCTTGCATCAATACAAGACACTTCTCGAAAAACCATAGCCCATTACAAAGGACTTACAATTTATCATTTACATCACTACATTTTGCAATAAAGAGACACTCTTCGGATCGAAAAAAGTTACCCCTTTCCCCGGATGCCACACTAATTGCATCATATTCTTGGAGGCTTCTAGATTAATAATCTTTTTAGACAACAGTTTGAAAACAATATAGAACTGGGATTGCTCCACTGAAACTGCTGAAACATGGTCAGCAAGAAGAACTTCTGGATTCTCCACTTTAGATAAGTGGAACTTTTCCGCACATAGTGATAGATAATCTGTCATGGAGATCCCAAGTAATTGGAAGAATGAAAACTAGACCGAATGCCATAGATGAATAAATACCAATGATTGATGAAGTGAAGAAAATACTATGACTACCAAGTGTGGAATTTATTCTCTTGAATATTCTCTAATGCTCAAGAGGCTTCCTTAAGGTGTGTTGATCTTAGGATGTACATCTGCTGCCTTAACATCCCTCTGCGATGTAAGCGACACTGGAGTGAGAGTGAGGCTTGATTGGAGCTAGGAAAACCTTGCAGAGGAGAGAGGTTTTATGAGAATATATGCTATCTGATCCTTGCTTGAAATAAATGAAACTTGAAGTGATTTGGTTGCAACTCGTTCTCTCACAGGATTGAGAGACCAGTATGTAGCACCAAGATTATCACACCATAAAGTAGAAGGTGTAGTGAGAAAAACGCCAAGTTCACGTAATAAAGACTGCAACTAGCTCACAAGTAGTGTTAGCAACATATTTGTACTCGGTTTCAGTAGAGGATTGAGCAATTATGGGTTGCTTCTTAGAATCCCAAAATAAGATAAGTGCCAAAATAAACACAAAATCCACTAGTGGATTTACAATCATCAGGGCACTTGGCTCAGTCAGCATCAGAGAAAGCAGACAATGTAAAAGAGGAAGAAGGTGAAAAACATAAACCTAAATGTCAAGTATGGTTGAGATAACCAAGGATTCGTTTGACAGCCTGCCAGTGGGGAAGGCGAGGACAATGCATATACTGACATACTCGATTGACCGCAGAGGAGATATCAGGTCTTGTGAAAGCTAGGTACTGAAGACTGCCAACTACACTATAATACCACCGTGGATCCTCAAAAGAGGAACCATCAAACACAATGAAATTTTTAGAGGATGACATAGGTGTAGAAACAAACTTAGAATTGTGCACATTGGTTTGAACTAACAGGCCAGATATGTATTTATACTGAGATAAAAATAAACCAATGGATGTTCTATTTACTTCAATACCTAGAAAATAATGTAAAGGTCCAAGATCTTTAACAGGAAAATTTGAAAATAAAGAGTTTATGAAATTTGAGATAAGTGTAGGATTAGACCCCGTGACTATTATATCATCAACATAGATCAAAATAAAAATACAATCAGAGGCATGTTGCAGTATGAACAAATTGGAATCTGAACTAGAAGAATGAAAATTGAGAGTAAGTAATTTATCACTAAGATTAGCAAACCAGGCCCTAGGAGCCTGCTTCAAGCCATATATGGATTTTTTTCGACTTACAAACATGTGTTGGGGAGCCGAGATTCACGAACCCAGGAGTTGTTTCATGTAGACTACTTCCTCAAGGTTCCTGTGCAAGAAGGCATTCTGTATGTCGAGTTGTCAAAGAAACCATTTAGAACTTAGAGGTGACAACAAGGGAAAGCAAAAGCTGAATGGTAATAGGTTTAATGGCTGGGCTGAACGTCTCATTATAATTGAGACCAAGCTGCTAATGAAATCCCTAAGCTACAAGGCATGCCTTGCGGCGCTCAAGAGTACCATTAGCTCAATGGGTTGACTTGAGGATCCATTTGAAACCAAGGAGATTGAAGTTTGGAGAGGGAGGGACCAAATCCAACATCTAGTTGTGGAAAAGTGCGTTGATTTCAAAGTTCATGGCTTGATGCCACTCAAGGTATTTGGACACTTCAGAGAAGGAGGAGGGCTCTTCTAGTACTAGAGAAGGCTAAGAAGCCACTTTGGGAGCAGATTCGGTGAGAGAAAGTGACAATTCGGGAAGTGGCCAGAGAATGGTTCCATTAGTATAACATCAGGGACAATGAATATTTGACTGTGAATGGATAACCATTGGATGTGAGGTGGGTTGCAAGATTTGTGGTGAGGGAGTAGTAGACGAGTGAGTCGAAGATTCTGATGAGGAGAAGGTTGGGGAGGTGGCTCGAGTAGAAGAGGAAAATGAGGAAGAAAACCTAGGTGTGATATTGGGTTAAGATACTGAAGTGGGCTGTGATGGGCTAGTGGGAGGAATTGGGCCTGGACTTGGCTGAGTGTTTTGAGGCAGAATAGGAGTGAAATGTAAGGTAGGAATAGAAATAAAAGTAGACCCACGAGAGGGTGAGTCCAGAGATGAATCTTGAGGAGAAGAAGTGGACTTGGGCTATGGTTCAAAGGGGAATGATGTTTCATCAAATGTGACATCCCTAGAAATATAGGTCCAGCCTAAAGGGATATGGAGACAACAATAACCCTTGTGATCTGGGCTGTAGCCCATAAAGACACAAAGTTTAGAGCAATAGTCTAATTTGTGGCAAGTGAACAGCCTTAAATTGGGCCAGCAAGCAAACCAAAAAACATGTAAGAAATTATAATCAGGGATTTGGTCCATTAAAACTTCAATGAGGGACTTATGTTGAAAAATTGAAGTGGGCATGTGGTTAATTAGAGAAGTGGCAGTTTGAAAGGCTTCAGCCCAATATTTTTGAAGGACCGAAGCATGAGATAAAAGTGAAAGACTTGTTTCAACAATGTGTCGGTGGCGACGTTCAACACTTACATTTTGTTGATGTGAATAAGGACAAATGATTCTATGAGAAATGCCACAAGATTTAAAAATCGATTTAAGAGGGCAAAATTCCCTCCCTAGTCTGACTGAACCGAAACAACATTTGTAGAAAAAGTATTATTAACAAAATGTAGGAAAGCAAGAATTAAAGAAGAAACATTTGATTTAGATTACATAGGAAACAACCAAATAAACTTGGAGAAATCATCTACAATTGACAAATAAAATCGGGAGCCATTAGTAGAGAGAACAGGTGTTGGATCCCATACATCTAAAAATAAAAGTTGAAAGGGCTTGTGAGAGCGAGATGGAGATGAAGGGTGCAGGAGAGCATGAGCTTTAGCATGCGATCAAGCAGAACGGTGATCAAGGGCAACATTCGAGGTGAGAGGAAATCAAAACCTAGGAAGGATCAATGAAGTGTTGCGAAAAGAAGGGTGACCCAACCTTGAGTGCTAGAGTTGAGGTGAGGTATGGGTGCCAATCAATGCTTGCAGAGAGGATGCTGTCGAGGGCACTATAGGTGACGGCAAGACATACAAGCCATCTTCAACATGGCCCTGAAGAAGAACTTCTAGGAAGCGTGAATCCTTCACAAAAAAGAAGCTAGAGTGAAATTCTAAAAATACACTATTATCATGACAAAATTGACGAACTGAGAAGAGATTGCGAGATATAAAGGGAACATGAAGTAGATTTCACAAAAGAAAATTGCCAGAGGAGGAATTCAAATGACCTGATCCCATGTGTTGGATTGGCAAGGTGGATCCATTGCTGATGCTAATTTGGTCAGAGCCCTAATATGGAGCAGGGTCAAGATTGAGATTGTTGAAATCAGCTGTGAAGTTGTGTGTAGCTGCAGTTGCTGGGAACCAGGAGGAAGGGGATGATGTGGTTGTGGGGAGAGATGTATAGTTAGCAGTGAGGGAAGTTGGGGCTGGGGCCTAATATGTTTGGTTGAACTGATGGTAACATGAGAGTGCAGTATGACCTAGTTTAAGGCATACTTGTCAAACTGGGTGAGGGTTCATTCGAGTTGAGAAGGAGTTTGAGGGTTGGCCTCCAGTATGAGCACTGTTGAAAAAACCTATGCCGCTACTACATCCACGCCATCCGCCAAGAAAGGAGGAATTACGACCACGATTAGAACCAAAGGAAGAAGTTGGTTTGGTCATAGTGTTATGGGCAACAAGAGTAGTACCAGAAAGTAGAGATTGGATTTGATGAGCAATGCGGAATTTATGGTTGAGGAGGTAGCTATAAATTTGATGAGGTGAAAGTAGATCAGGTTGTGTAGTAAGGGAAGTGACAAGAGATTCATAGTCTGTGCCAAGACCAACTAGAAGGTAGATGGAAAACTCAGAATCAGAGAGGGAATGACCAACGGCTCCTAAGGAAGCAGCCAATGCGTTGGCTTTGGTACAATATTCTAAAACTGATTCAGATCCTTTTTTTAGTGTGGCTAGCTGATACTTGGTATGAACTACATGAGCAGATGATTTCGCTGAAAATAGATTTTGAAGGGTGGTCCAGACCTCACAAGAAGTTGTGCAGTCGAGGACTTGGGCCAAAACATTTATCTGAGAGGGAGGAATTGATGGCCGAAATGATCATCTGATCCTATAGAATCCATCGTGTATGTGCTGGGTTCGGGTTGTCATCAAGAATGGGAGTGGGCATGGAGAAGGAGCCATTGACAAAACCATAAGCTAGTGACCTTTCAAGAACGACACAATTTGTGCCTTCCATAAGAGATAATTGTCGATTGTGAGTTTGATAGTCATGAAGTGTGTGGCTGAGTTGATGATGGAGGTGTTAATTGTGGATGATTTTTTGGTGACTCCATGAGGTCATGAGAGAGAAAGAAGTGTAAAAAAAAAAAAAATTGGACGTGGGTCCTTGTAGGCTCTGGATACTGCGATGAAGTGAAGAAAAGACTGACTACCAAATGTTAGTGAAAAGTTGTCAAAGAATATTTTCTTTCAAAGTATTGGTATACCCTGCACTCACATTCCTTCAGTACACAGAGGTTTCCATATATAGGCATTTAGCTATAACAGAATTTGTCATATGGTCACACCATGGTGAAACCTAGCTAGCTATTTCAGTTAAACAAATATTCTTCTGGAAGATTTTATTATCTTGAATATTCTCTAATGCTCTAGAGGCTTCCTTCATGTGTGTTGATCTTAGGCATGTACATTGTACATCAGCTGCCTTAACAATGATAAACAACTCGATGAAATCAAGCACACACTCCCAAGTGACTAAGTGAGTGATCAAACAGGGTCATTCATTGGGAAAAAGTAAAAAATGAACTCTAGCAGTTACAAAGAACCTCCAAGATCGCCAGAGCAAAAATGGTCTAAGTAACTTTTTGTTCAACCAAGACTTGTCAAATAAGCGTGTAACATATATTTTGTAAAAAAAAGAAAAATGTATAGATGTAATAGTTCAAACAAGAATATTGATACTTTAACTTTTATATATATAACAATGGGTCATATAATAAATTACGTTTTATACACCATACTTATAAATAGAAAATTATAAGCCCACGAATCTCTCTCTCTTTTTTATAAAATGTCTATCTATATCATGCTTATGCCTTAAGGATTTTTTGTTTTTATGAATAAGAAATTTTATTGAGACAAGTAGTCAGGCAAAGCCAAGTACACATGAAATATGCAAAAAATGAACCTAGTTAGAGCATCCTCATTGGCTTGGCCAAATGCATCTTCAAAATTTAATCAATATCACACTTTTTTGCATTTGACTATTCTATTTAAATTCTGATTAGTCATTCACTCTCTATATAATAATAAAATATTATTAAATTAATAATTTTTTTATTTAATTTATTTGTGTCACATTTTATAATTCTACTAATTTAATATTAATAATAATTATATTATAATTAAATTAATATTAAAAAAATCATATTTTCAAAAGTCATTTAATCCTAATAAAAAAAATATTTGATTAAACTCATCTAAAATTCTATTTAAATTTCTTAATTACAAACCAAATAGTATTTTGTTTGGAATGAGAAACTAATATTTTAATATTTGCTTGGAGTGAAAAATTAGTATTTTAATGTTTGGTGAATCAATTGTGGTTCTCCATCTTTGTCTAACCACTGTAGCTGAAGTCCATCTTATTTTAGATTTTTTTTTTTAAATAAAACCTCATATATCTTCATTTCATTCAACTGGTCCATGTGTTACATTTCTATCAAACTATAAAACAGAAAAAATTTCATCCGGATAATCCTCTATCCACACTATTTCCTCTCCTAAATCAATTGATTTTTTAGCCAAACTATATGCTGCTTGATTACCTTCCCTGTATATGTGTTGTATCTTCCATCTGTTTGTATATGTAAAAAACTACTTCAAGTCTTCTATCATTTGTCCATACCAAACCCAGCTTTCTTCTGATCTATTTACAACATTTATCATAGTCAAAGCATCACCTTCAAAGACCACATTTGTAAATCTAAGCTCATTACATAGCTCAACAGCTCGCCACAAAGCATGAACCTCTGCCATTACTAGATTGCATACATTATCTTTTGGCATACTGAGAGAGACAAGTACCTCTCCTTCCTCATCCCTTATTACTATGCCAGCTCCCATCTTCATAGTCTGCTGGTTGAAAACTGCATCCCAATTCACTTTAACTTTATCAACTTTCGGCTTCTTCCACCTTACCTCTCTATTTTCCATAGTTACAGTTGGGCTTCTCTGTCCACAACTGATTTCCTGAACTTCTCTGTACACTTCAATGTCTTCAATGGCCTTACTTATAACTGTTTTTGGTCCTATAAATTGTTCTTCAAAGACCAGCTTGTTCCTTCGTAACCATATGTGCCTCATTGTGATAGCAACCAGTTCAATGTCCCTTTGGTTTAACTCCTGCACCATTTTGTTCCATGTTACACAGAACTCCTCCTCATTACAGCACCACTTCTGGACAGGACTCTCTCCCTCAGCCCACACATCACTTGTAGCTCCACAACTCCATATAGCATGACCCGCAGTTTCAACTTCTCTGACACAGATAGGGCATAAGGCATCCTCCACCATTTTCCTCTTGCCCAAGTTATGTTTAGTAGGGAGACAATCATCTACAGCTTTCCACATGAAGTTTTTCACCACTGTAGGAACATTCATTTTCCATATAGCCTTCCATCCCACTCCCCCACTCTTTATGCTAGAGGATTCCCCTTTACCCCTTCTTTTCAAATCCATATCCAAGTAGTAGGCACTTCAATTATGTAAATTTTAGCTAATTTTTTCATTTGGCCAAACTAATGTGAATGCTCTTATAAGCCAGGAATTAGAAAAAACACTGTTAAGGATTTATAGAACAAGATAATTTATTATTTCTTTATCTTGACCACACAAGTTGACCATCAAATGTAAGTGTATATCTTCTATGATAATAATAATGATCAGGCCGGCTCAATGGGTTCGGAGCAAAAGCTTTTTATTTTAAAAAGTAAAATTAAATAAATTTATTTTAATTTTAATTTTTACATTTCATTTTATTAAAAAATAATTCCAATCATTTTGCGAAGTAAAATTACTTATTAAGATTTTATATTACATTTTCAACTTATAACTGATTTAATCTTCATTAGAAAAAGGTGCTTTAGACTTTAGGGGCCATTTGTGAATATAATTATTCGGGATTTGCTACACAACCTCCTACTATTCATCCACACTCCACACTCCATACTTTTTAATATTTTTTAATATTTTTTTTAATTTTTTTTTTGAATTTTTTTTTTTTTAAATATTTCAAATTTTTTATTCACTATTTATATAAAAAATATTTGATAAAAAAAAATTAAAAAAAAAGGTGGAGTGTGGAGTGTGGTGAATAGTAGGAGGTTGGGAAGATTATTTCTAATTATTCTCATGTATTCTCAAAGAGTTTTGTCAAATACAGTCATTTTTATGTATTTCTTGCTCACTTTACTAATGTGATTGATTAAAATAATTATTTTATATTAAAAAAAAGTGATGCAGCCAATTATATTAGTAGAGTACGCAAAAGTGACTGCACATAGGTTTTTTGATTCTCAAATATTCTCAAATTCAACTTTTTCTCTCTCATTTCTCAAAATCTAATAAAATATCTTAATTTAAACTATTTCACTTTTTCTCTCTCATTTCTCAAAATCTAATAAAATATTTTAACTTAAACTCTTTCACTACTATTCACAAATATTTTAAGATATTCTTAAGGTTATGCTTGGTAGGTGAGATAAGATGAGAAGTTTTAAAAATTTTGTAAATAGTATTAAGATAAAAGTTTAAAATATTAATTTAAAATATTGAGATTTGAAAAAGTTGAATTAAGATTTGAAAAAGTTAAATTGTTTATTATATTTTGTATTGAAATTTGAAAAAGTTGTAATGATGAGATGAGATAGAGATAGAGCATGTTTAGATGATATATCTAAACATGCTCTAAAAGTAATTATAATCATTATTGTCAATAAAGTTCTATAAATAACCTACACATTTGGAAAAAAATGGGCTCTTGCCTCTTCAAATGATCATAGAAAAAAAAATTTGAGCACTCAAAAATTAGATTTTGCTATTTATAATTTTCACATTATATATTAAACTAATAATAACAAAATAGAAGTGTATTCTTAGAAAGATAGTACTTCAAATAATTATTATGAGGAATAGTTTTTAAATTAATAATTACATAATATCTAGATTTGATACTTTTGATGTTCTCTATTAAGTTAATTAATTTTTTAATTAGGTTTTTCTTTCCTTTCTACTTTAGACTTTTTTTTTTTTGGGGCCTTCCTCGGACCTAGGTCACCTAGTGGAAGAGCAAGCCCCCCCCCCCCCAACAACAATAATAATAATATATACAATATTTTTATAATAATTTTATAATTCATATTTTATCCAATTATCATTCATTGAAAATAAAATTATAAAATAATTATAAATTTATCTTTTTTCGCCTTTTATACTTTGGCAATTAATGACAATAGCATCCAATCGACACATACATGTGTCCCCGGTGTCCATGAATCTCATGGCTGTTCATTTACCACCATTTTAATCCTTTTTTAATATTGTCACTTCTCATTAGTAACGGCCCACGGTTTGGCTCGTCGGATGCTTCTGTATTTACTTGTTTTTCTCAAAATATTTTCTTGTTTTGTTTTAGAAGGATCTTGAATCTCATATATTTGCCCCTCTTCGCCATCCTCCACCAACCATACATTCTATCAAAAGCTTCCTAAAATCCGGCTCCACCAACCATATATATATATATTTTTTTACAGGTCGTGTTTTATCTGAAGTTTTATGTTATCCATCCTGCTATGGTGCAGGATTGGAGTTCAGCAGCAAATACATTATACAGTCATTTGGTAATGGAAAATTCTATAAAACCACGCTACCGTTCCATCCAATAGTAATAGTGATAAATGTGCCACATCTAATATAGTGAAATGAGAATATAGTGTATAACATTACTCGTAACTGTTCTAATAAGAGTCTTCCACTCGAGATTGTCTCCTCATTATGTTCAATCTTTTTTATTGGATGACTACACCTTGGGACCTCTAATATGCATGGTCTGCTCTTAAATTTCATATTTGCTGTCAAACTTTCAGAGTTACAAACCTCTACAGCCCCTTTTCTGGTGAATATTATTTGCGTGTAAAATGTCAACAATGTAATTTAACAGCATATTTCATTTACCTAAAAGAAAGCAAGTATATAAGGGAGAAGATATACCTTAAAAGAAATTCATATGTCTCGAGATATGAAAAAAAAATAACAATAACAATAAAATCTCCGATGTAGTTAAAGTCAAAATACAAGCACAGGTGTTGCAATTAACAAGAAATCACCTAGTGCTGTTAGTTTTCTGCTTCGCCTTCTCGATTAGGGGCTTCAACTGCTTCTTTTCAGCAAGAATCTTGAGGAAGTTGAACAGAAAAGGTATATAATTGTGCTTTCTACGGATATTTTCGGTTCTCCATTTCTTGTACTTTTCCTCCTCCACTAAGATCTTCTCGGTAGCAGCTTCTATTCCAGCATTCACTTCTGAGAGAGATTTGTTTAGCGCTTCAACATTACTATTGCCCACCAGTCTCTCTGGCTGTAAGGCGGCCAGTTGCTGCAAGATACGCTCCCTCCTCTTTTGGAGCTCCTTCAGTTCTGCAGTATACATCTCTTTCCTGTTCTTGATGACTGCCATTAGATTGAACCTTATCTCATTTTGGGAATACCTTTCAATGCGTTCCTGGATCACTGGTTGCACCATTGACAGCCAATCCATGTCACCTTGCCCACCAGAGCACGGACCAAGGCTGATGGGTCCTTCCTTCAATCCATCCAGTTCATACAGAATCCCATCAACAGGTAAATAGCTTATAAAATGGTAGACATCATCATCTTTGCCTGCAGACTTCTGCTCCTCTGGAACAAAAGGCTCAGGCCTTGCAAAACTATTGTGGGCTGTGCGTATAGCTTCACTATTATTGATTGCCAAACCTTTGAGTTCAGGTGGAAAAGTCTTGGTGAATTCTTTCAACTTTGACAACTCGGGGCCAACGTCAACATCCGGACAGTTCATGAGGATAGACAATATTGCTTGGGTTGCACAAGCATTATTGATCACCTATGAGCAATCAAAAGAAACTTAAAGATAAGGTAAAGCGACAAAATAAATTGTGGGCAAAACTGAATCCCAGGGTAACTGACCTGGCTGGCAAAGAACAAGTTAGGGTTTGGATCCTTGATTACAACACGGTCATCCTTTTCCCCTGGACGCCATTTGAAAAGAAAAATCAACCCATATACAGGCCTGTAATTCAAAGAAGAAAAAACACAAAATAAAGAGCAAAATAAATATTACTGCAAACATGTGAGCCCGCAAAGTGATCAAAAGAAAAGCACCAAAGGGACAGCTAAAAAATAGTACAACCAACCTAAGATTATTCAGAGAATCAAGGTCCAAAGAATACAGCTCCTCCACCTGAGAAGGCACATCAAGGCAGTTGTATGTAAGTTGTTGGCATGGCCTAGAATCAGTTTGAATTTTTGGTTTGGACTGTTGGACACCTCATATACAAAGAAAAATTAAAAATAAAAGTAAAAAGAAACAATATGTTAAAGCTATTAGCCCGGCAAGGCCTTTTAAACTCCACCCATGATCTCACCCCCAATGCAAAAATTTTCAATCAATTAATACTCATTTCAATACCTACTGCCAGGTTTATACAAAGTTTTTAGCCACATATAGCCTATATAATTTTTCATTCTTGGAAAGTGCATACAATGAAATATTACTCAAAAACAGGAGTCAATCAGAAAATCAATTTGTGCACTCAATACGATGAGCTTGCAGGACATTAACCCATATTAGTACAACTGAGCTATAACCAAATATATCATGGATATCCGAAACACTTACCTGCACACCTTTTACTTGCATCTGCTGAATAAGTTCCGTAAAAACACCTGAAATGCAAGGCAATAATCTTTAAAAACAAATCCGAATTCCAACATATATTAAGCTTACTTCAATTCAATCAACTAATTTATTTCATTTGAAAAGAATCTTACAAAGTAAAATTTCATGAAAAATATATTTAAAAAAAGAGAGAGAAGAGAATGCCTTATTCAAAATCATACCAGGATCAGACTCAATTGTGCACCAAGACATGGCTGGGAATCAATATGCTGCAAAAAAGAAAAAAAAAATGGATAACTTGACCATTAAATTAACCTTGAGTAGCTTACTAAAACTGACAAAATAATGTAATACTACTGCACAAGAGGTATGCAAAATACGTTTAAAAGAAAATAGAAGGTTAACAAGATAGCACATCTAAGAACTAAAACTCCACAGACTCCAACTAAATCCAAAAAACTCCAGAATGACAGCAAAGCAAAACCCAATGACCCTCATAAATAAATCCTATTTTGCTCCTTTAGTGAGCTTAAAACATAAATTTCAGGTGAGTTCTCCCTTAGGTCTCAAGAATCATGAGACTTTGACTTCCAACTAAAAGTTTATCTTTGCTAATTTTGCTGTTAATCTACATCAGTTTTTCAGCAGAAAATTGATTACTTTTAACTGCATTAAGAGATTAAGCTCTTGCTTCCTCTTTATATCATATAAAAAAAATTCCAATGTAGAATTCACAATCACTAAACATCGTGTGTTAGGTGTGAGAGCTTAAATTTCAAAGGCTACTTGAGGAGCATTGTTTGGGAAAATAATAAGCGGTGAAAATTCACCAAGTGCCGTATCAACAGCAGCATGCGGCAGTTGCAATAGCATGTGATGACACCGTAAAAATATAGTCAAGGTTGCGAATAGAAACTCGGAGGCTCTCCTGGAAAGGCTGTTATACCGTACCTTTCCGACGGGTACCAAAAAACAAGAGAGCAATTGTGGATGGAGACTAATGGTTGTAAAGCTAGCATATAGAAGGCCAAGATGCCAGGGGCGCAGAGAAGTTAAGGAAGAAGAAGACGCTCGAGTTTGACCAACTGAAGTAGAGAGTGAGTAAAGATTTCTTTTTCCCATGTAATTCTACTGAAAAACCCATCCATTTGTAGAGCTATAACCACGAAATATTGAAACTTGATCAAAATATTAAAATTTCTTTACCAAACCAAACCACTTGGGCTTTTGAAATATAGAATAACAAGAAGAAAAGGATCTGTGGTATCATATAATATAAAAAAATTAAAGACAAAATTAACTTCTGAATACACAAGCACGGAAAACCATATATAAATATTATAGAGAGAGATAGAGAGATAGAGAGCCTGAGAGTGTACCAGAAGAGTATCGGAGGTAGGGATTTGCAATTTTGCAGTGCAGCGTCGTCGACTCGTCGTTGTCGAATCCTCCTCTGGTTTGATTTCTAGAATTTGCCCTTCCTTGTACCCGTTCGTTAAATGCGGAGTGGATTTGTTCCGACTCCAAATTCGGCCCAAATGGAAGTGGAATTGTAGGCCCAAACCATGTGGACAGTAGATTTAGATCCAGGCTAGGACTCGGATGGTCCATAACTCCATATATGGATGAGTTTGGATCTTTATTGGCTATGTTTGGTAACTAAATAGTCTCAAATTACTTTATTATTATTAACAAATATTCACTATTATTTATAAATCATTTCATATAACCTTAACCTCCAAATATAGCCTATTATCTGGTAATCTTGGACTTATACCAAAAGTCTCGAATCTCGATAAGGGGTTATTTATTTGAGGAGTAATGTTATACACAATTTTAAAATATAAGTCATACGTAATACTTTTGAAAAATCTAAACTAGTCTTAAAGAGAGGTTTTCACAGTCAAATGGGCCACAAAATTTTCAACTTCAAAAGGAAATCTCATCTTTACTCCAAGAAGATATATCTGTAAGTGATTACTACACTCAATTGAAATTTTTTTGGATGAATTGTTGAATTTTAAACTATTGTTGAATTGTGGTTGTGGACCAAAATTCTAACTGTGGCTTATTGAAAGCAATACTTGAACATCAACAACAAGAGTACGTGATGAGGTTTTTAACAAGGCTTAGTGAATCGTGATACATACTCTAATGTTAGAGCTCAAATTTTATTACTAGATCCCTTGCCACTGGGACCATTTTTAAAAATATTGATTTTTTCATATGAATCCTAGATTTTTTTTATTTTTTTTATAGCAAAAGTATGGGAAACTTACAGATTCTAGGAATGTATAAATCATTTCTCTTTCTTTAAATTAAATTTTTTTTAAGAGAGATCATGGTGACTAATCTTATTGAGTTGGGGAAAAAAACACAATCTCAAATACTCAGTATTATATTAACAATTATATATAAGTAGAGATGGTAAGATTTATTATTATTATTATTATTTTTGAGATGGTAAGATTTAAAATAAAGAAATAACATTACTCTTCAGCAATTAAATGCAGCAATTTATAGTATTCCAAAGCCCATGAGACAATAGTTACGAAGAAGTGTTTATTTGTATAATATAAGTTAAGAATTTTAATTAAGAAGTTTGTCACGTTAATTCATCAGATAAATAATTTATCCATCAACTCTTCAATTTATTATTTTATAAAATAAATATTGATCTAATAACTAATGAACGAAATCACACAAACACAATACGCCGGATGAAAATATGATACCAATCAACGTAGTATATATGTATTATAGCAAAACTCGTGTATTAAGTCGTAAATCCTGAATTATTTGCTGCAGATTGCACACAATCTATCTACGTACTATTTTTGAATGGAAAAGAGATCGATCATAGGGATTCTTGTTCTTTCGCAGAATGATGATCAAGAGATCAGTATGTACGTACTATTGATTAAGATTGTGTATATATAGTGAGATGATATCAAATATTCTGTAAATAATAATAAATAATAAAAATAAAATAATAAAAATAGATAAAAATAACTATAAAGACCTAATACTTTTAAGAAAATTATAGGGTTACTATCTTCCTACTACCTATTTACTACTATTTTTATATTTATTTTTTTAATTTTTAATTTTACTTAATGGTTGAAAAAGTGAATATTAATAAAATTATATATTTTTTTAATTTTTTCTTAATAATTAAAGATGTTAAAACATATTTAAAGAAAATAATAAAAAAATAAATACATTATAAATAATAAACGAGTAGTAAAAAGATATTAATCACTACCTATACTTTTATGAAAAAAGCTATTATGCGGTTCAATAGTTATCGTTTTATTTGACCGCTTAATATTTTTTTTTATTAATAATGAATAAAGTGATTTTAAATGTATTAATATATTTTTTTATTTTTTAAAAATATTAAAAAATAAAAATAAAATTATAAGAATAATGAGCAGCTCTACTTTTATCTTCATTCGTTAAATGCGGAGAAACTGTACGAAATCTCCTTCAAATTAGTCCAAAGACTTGACCACACCACTAGTACTGATCCTCCGCGTCCTGGCGCAGCATTTACTGTAAATTGTAATTAGTACTATAAAGCGTGATCTTAACGCATGATTCTCACCCTCACACACACACACAGACGTGGAGAGAGAGAGATCCGGACAGCGGACAGGACAGCCACAGCCGTGTATATGTATGGAGAGAACTGGGTTGGGGAGGTTTGCTGGGTTGAATTATAAATTGTGCTAGCTGGGTGGGTCCAGTACTCCTAATTAATGATTGATGCTTCTTCTTTCAAGTAATTATTAAGTACTGAAGTACTACAACATCAGAGATGATAATTAAATTGAATCCTGCTAACTTTGGCAGCTGGCGTGTCGGTTAGTATAAATTTTTTTTTAATATATTTAAATATTTTAAAAAAATTAAAAAATATATCAATATATTAAAAATTATTTTTTAATTATTAAATAAAAAAATATTAAATACATAAACGATCAAATGAAAGATAAATTCAAGTGACATATTAATATTTTTTAATTAAATTATGGCTTATATATTCACAAAAATTAATAAATAAATAAATAAATGACCTCGTACTAATTTAAAAGGGAAATGATAGATGTCCTGCTGGGGCTAGTACCGCTTGTAGCTCCCACTTTCTTTTTATTTATTTATTTATTGTTTACTTAATAATTAAGGATGTATTTTGAAATAATATTATGATTTTTCTTATTTTTTTTAAATATTTAAAAGTATTAAAATATACATATAAAAAAAAATTCTATCACTAGCTGTGGCTCCCAGCAGGAGCTGGAAGCGGTGGCTCTAGTGCCACCAAGTTTAAAATGAGCGGTGCTACTCTGCCACTCAGAGTGCACCGCTCTATCATACCGGTAGTGCAAAACTTTTTTTATTTTTTTATTTTCTTTCAATTTTTTTATTTATATTTTTATTTATCATTTTAAAATATTTTTAAAAAATATAAAAAAAAATATCAATACACTAATAGTTATTTCCTTAATTATTAAGTAAAGACAAAAATTTGAAAAAATTAAAATATATGAGGCGTCAAAATGAGAGGGTAGATAAAGTGGATAAAGTAGCATTTTCATTTAAAATATAGGACATGCATGCATGTGCCTAAAATACTAATTAATTACATGGGTTGATATGAATTTTCTAATCGTACTAGATATATAAAACCCTCATCACCAAATCATGAGCTAATTAATACATAATGTTCTGATTAATAAATATCAATATTATAAGTCGTGAGTTCCTTCTTTTTTATTTAAACTCATTTTAGTTAGAAAAATAACTCAAGAGTCCAACTATCGTCTCATATTCGTCTTTGATTTTTATTTCATCCAAGACTTTTTGACTTGGATAACGACTGGTATGGGTGAGGTAAAGCACGATTTATATTATTTGCTGCAAAATGAAATCTCTCCTTCAACCTTAGTAGAAGTTTTAAATTAGTTTGTTCATACTGCACCTTTATTTGCTTCAGTAACTTATAATGTTGAAGATTTTGATCTTTGGCATTACAGGATAAGACATTCGTCTAATTTTGGACCACCTTTAGATACTACCTTCCATACATCCAAACATCCTAGCCATAAGCCCTGTCTTATATGCCTTTTGGCTAAGTTGCACAAATTACCTTTTCCTTAAAGTGAACACAAATTTGAAAAATGTTTTGAATTAATGCATTGTGATATTTAGGGCCCTTGTAATGAGATGAGTTATGATGGTTCTAAATATTTCTTAACGTTTGTAGATGATTTTATTGGATGTACTTGGGCATACATGTTAGAAAAAAAATCAAATGCAACTAGCGCAATGCAAAGCTTTTGTGCTATGATTGAGAACCAATTTGAAACTAAAGTCAAAATTATGAAGTGACAATGAGGGAGAGTTTTCCATGAAAAAATTTTATCTTAAAAAGGAGATTATACACCAAAAAACTTGTGTTGAAACACCCCAACAAAATGCCATAGTAGAGAGAAAACACCATCATATTTTGAATTTTGCTAGGGCATTAAAATTTCAAAGTTCCATTCCATTAAGATATTGGAATGGCTGTATCCTTATTGCTGTTCATCTTATAAACAGAACCCCATCTCCTTTGTTAAAGCACAAAAGTCATTTTGAAATTCTTTTCAAGACCAAACCTACCTATTCTCAACTTAAAGTTTTCGAGTGTTTAGTTTTTGCCACTACCCTTGTGAATATGAGGCACAAATTTGACTGTAGGGCCAGAAAGTGTGTTTTTTTGAGATATCCCTTTGGGATCAAAGGTTATAAACTGTTAGACTTAGAAACCAAGAAAATTTTCATTTTACGTAATGTTGTCTTTCATGAAATTATTTTTCCCTTCAAGGTCAATTCCAAAAATTGTAGCACCAAAGCATCTGGTAGTCTACCAGATCCTATTCAACTTTCATTTCCTCAAATAACCACCACATCTATCCCAAATATTCCCATACCAAATGATTATACTGAAACAGAAAATTCAAGTCCAATACCTCTTAATTCTGTAGATTCTTCAATAGATATCGTGACTTCTAATCCACATATCAACGAAGAAGTCAATCATTCAAACCATTCCATTCCTACAAACACAAACCATGTCCATCACTTGCCACGAAGATCCACCAGAATAAGAAAAGCTCCACCTCATTTGCAGGATTATATATGCCAACAAACTACTTTATCTCACCCATTTTAGAAGATGGACAAGGAAATAGGTGTTGTTTTTCCAGGTAAACCTTTTCCTCTTAGTAATTGTATGTCTTATGAAAAATTGTCCACTCCACACAAAGCTTTTGTGACATCCATAACCAACTGAACTGAACCGAACCTAGGAACTATCAAGAAGCTTCACAATCCCCCCAATGGTGTGCTGCCATGCAAGGTGAGATAAAAACACTTGAGTTAAATGACACTTGGAATATTGTTGACTTATCTCCTAATAAAGAGGCAATACGATGCAGATGAGTTTACAAAATTAAGTTTAATGCTGATGGAAGTATTGAAAGATTTAAAGCAAGGCTGGTGGCAAATGGGTACATGCAGCAAGAAGGCATTGACTATCATGAGACTTTATCTCTGGTAACAAAATTGGTCACAATAAGGACTTTGCTATCTATAGCAGTTGTGAAAGGATGTTACTTGCATCAATTTGATGTGAACAACACTTTCCTACATAGAGACTTAGAAGAGAAAGTCTACATGCAAATACCACCTAGTTATAGAGATGAAAATGGGAGAAAAATATGCAAACTTAAGAAAAGTTTGTGTAAGTTGAAGCAAGCGTCAATGCAATGATATTCCAAGCTGTCTAATTTCATCATCCAACAAGGATTTAATCAGTCTAAGGCTGATTACAACTTGTTTACAAAATCAAAAGGTAACTCATTCATAGCCATTCTTATATATGTTGATGAGATTATAGTTGCAAGCAATTGTGTGATACTGTCAATACTCTTAAAGCTTCTCTCAATAATAAATTTAAAATTAAAGACCTTGAAAAATTGAAATACTTCCTTGGTCTTGAGGTAGCAAGGTCAAAGAAAGGCATCTATGTATGCCAAAGAAAGTATGCACTTGACATACTAAAGGATTCCGGTACAATAGGTTTAGCCCCTGCTAGAATTCCTTTAGATCAGAACCTTAAGTTATCTAAGGATCAAGAAAAATTACTTGCTGATCCTATTCTTTACAGGAGGTTAATTGGTCGGTTGCTTTACTTGACTATAACTAGATCAGACCTTGCATACTCTACTCAATTGTTGAGTCTATTTATGGTTAGCCCTAGAATTCTTCATCTACATGCTGCTCACAAAGTATTAAGGTACATTAAAAGGGCAACAGGCCAAGGATTTTTCTATTCCACAAAATCTAAATTGCAACTTTAGGGTTATTGTGACTTAGATTGGGGGGCCTGCCCATACACAAGGAGGTCAGTAACAGGTTATTGTGTGTTCATTGGCTCTTCTTTGTTGTCTTGGAAATCAAAGAAACAAAATATAGTTTCAAGGTCTCCAACTGAGGCTGAGTATAGAGCAATGGCCAACCTTAGTTGTGAATTGACTTGGTTGAGATATTTAAATGTTCAACATCCTCAAGTAGCAATGTTGTTCTGTGATAGCAAATATGCAATTCATATAGCCACAAATCCAGTTTTTCATGAAAGAACAAAACATATAGAACTTGATTGTCATTTGATTAGAGATAAAATTTTGGAAGGAATCATCACACCTGAGCATGTTAGTCGTGGTTTACAAGTTGCTGATGTTTTGACCAGAGCTCTAGGTTCACCTAACGTTTATCAACATTTGTCCAAGATGGGAGTAATAGATATCTACCCTTCATCTTGCGGGGGGCTATTGAGGAATGAAGAGCTACTGACTTAGATAGAGAAAGGAGTAGCACAGTTGCAAGACCCACACATTCAGCAGCAGCGTGAATACCCTGCAGGCTAAGGGATGTGAACATTCAGTTGTATGTTATTGTGCAAATTGTACATATTGTTTTGTCTTTTGTCTTATTTTTTTATGCCAGCTATAGGAAGTTTGTCACCTACTAGCTTTGTATTATATATAGGTTACTTTCCTTTTGTATGGTGCACGATTCAAGAGAATCAATACAATTAGAAATTCCTTCCAAAAGCTCTATATTCTATCTATTTGATATTTTTATCCTTGGACTTTTCTTACATACAGATGGCAAGATTTTTTTTTTTTGATTTTGAGATGGTAAGATTTAAAATAAAGAAATAACATTACTCTTCAGCAATTAAATGCAGCAATTAATTATAGTATTCCAAAGCCCATGAGACAATAGTTAATAAGAATCTTAAGATGTTTGTGATTACCTTAATTCATCATTGTATATAAGATAACTAATAATCGAAATTATCCATCAACTCTTCAATTTATTATTTTATAAAATAAAAATTGATCTAATAACTAATGATCAAAATCACACAAACACAATACGCGCGATGAAATATGATACCAATTAACGTAGTATATATGTATTCACTACAATAAATGTGGGTTTTTTCCACGAGTTCTTTTTTCAAGGTATATGATCGTGGCAAATAGTAGGCTTATGACACGAAAATTGCTCGCGAAAAAAAAATACAAGTTTTTTGCCACGAGATCACGTTGGTGAGTAAAACTTTGTGGGAAAAAGATTTTTTGCCACGAAAAAAACGTTTTTTGCGGCGATTAAAAGTCGCCGAAAATAAATCTAAAAAAATTTCTCCCTTCCGTGGGTTATTAGTTTTTGACACAAGCTTCTTACTTTTTTGCTGCGATATTATCTCACTGCAAATAGGCTTACCAGAATTGTTTTTCCATCGTGGGTTATTAGTTTTTTTCACGAGATGCTTGTCTTTTTGCGGCGAATTTTGTTAGCCGCAAATATACTTACTTTTTAATTTATGTTATAGTGTATTTGCGGCGGAATTATGAGTTTTAGCGACGATAAAAAACCGCCGCAAATGTTAATAAAATGAAATCCCCCGCTCCTTCCCTCCTTTCTGCCCCCCCCCCAAAAACCCCCGTGCGATACTCCTCTGTCTCTGTCTCTCTCTCTCTCTGTCTCTCTCCCTGCAATTGTTGATCCTCTCCTCCCTGCTGCCCCACCACGTACGGCTCCCCTTGCCGTCTATCCATCGTGGGTCTTCCTCCTGAGCCCCATGCCCTCTCGCCGATTCTCACTCTCCCTTTCCCTCTTAGATCCCAGCAGATCCGTGCACCTCCGCCGTCTCCAACCATGGCCATCGCCACCCTCAGCCACCCTACGGTTCCGCCAGTCACCAACCGTCGCTCCACCCCAGCTAGCACATCTCTCTCCTTCGCACGATCTCTTTCGCTGGTCTCCACGGCACACCCCCCTCGGTTTTCTGATTATAGCAGCCTCCCCCACCGCCGTGAGCCACCATCTCCGCCTCCAGCCAAGACCCAGCACCACCACGAGCAACCTATGGATGCAGCAGCACCTCCCGCACACCTCCTTCGCTGTCCAGCCCTTAAGCATGGTAAAAGTCCTACATTTGTGTCTCAAGTGCATTATTCTAGTGTAGATAGATGTGTATGATGTGGTGTTGAGGGCCTAGGCAGATTTGTATCTATGTAAATTACTATTTCAAATGTTTTCAACTACTCAATTGCACCTCACAAGGTTTTGAAGCAGCTCTTCACATTGGGGATGAACTGAAAACTGTGGTAATTTGGTGGTCATACTAAAAATGGAGTGGTATATTTTCTAGAATTCGGTCTTGATTTTGATAACAATTTATGGCAGAAAATTTTCAAAATAGGACTTGTGTTCAGGACAGGACTTGTCTTTTTGGGTTCTCATAACTTCTGATTTGTTTTCAGAACAGGACTTCTGATTCTCATAACTTTTCTCTCTGTTTTTTATTTTTTCATTTTTGTAAGCCATATTAGAAAAAAATAAATTGTAAGTTCTAACAAGAGCAATTTAAGTTGTAGGCGATTAGTAGATGGAGAAGCTTCTAGAAATCCTTTTAAGTTTTTATTTTTCAGTAGTTTTTTATAGGTAAGAAACTTAATGAGCAATATATTTAATTTTGTGGGGGCATGATAACACAATTGACTGGATACTGGTAGGCTATCAATGGGGCAGGGTTGCAAGCCCTAAATTCTCATGAGTAGACTAACTGTACTTAGGTGCATGCATGGCACTTTGTAGATCATTCCATGGATTTACTAAATAGAGACATCCATGCCCCTTAAATTTGTTAAATACTACTAAATATTGGTTGTTGGGTCTTGATAAAAGGCGGAACTAGCCGTATTGAATTGGGATTAAAATAGAAAAACATTGTTACTAGTCATGCTAAATCTGTGGATTGAAGTAATGAAGTCAACATGACTTGTTGGGTGCTTTCATGATTTTCGTCCTTCAATTTCCTGTTGCATACTTTTCATAGGTTTTTTTTTTTTGTTTTTTTGTATGTATAAGAGAAAATCACGTGGAAAAGCAAAGCAAGAAAAGGCGTGGAAAAGCATAGACTTGAATATATGAAAACCCATCCTTCAACCAGCTTCTACAAATTATATCAAATTCATCTTCCCCTCTAGCTCACATCATTAATTACCAGAACAGGTGAAATTCTCTTTGTTGTAAGTTATTCCTTTTCCATGATGAACATGATTGCGACCTGTCACATCTAGTAGAGAATGAATATGCATTATCATGATATATTGAAACCAAATCTGTGGACGTTTCTAAATTTGTACCTATCTAGCTACTGTTATTTCTTTAAGAGACATGCAAATCTTAGCTCATATATATCACATACCAGCCTAAACATGCTTATGATCAAGCATTATTGGTGATTTTTTTTTAATAAAGAATATTGGAGATCAATATTCTACCAGCTTGTCTAGCCAGCAGCTAGCTAGCTGAATGGCCAGATAATTAGTTGATCATCAGAGGGTCCAGGCTGTAAAATATCAATGCAATCTATATTCATATATTCAATTTAAATTCGTTTTACATGATAAATGAACAAAATGGAAGCAGCACTTCATTATTGTGAGCCAAGTGCTCTATCCTGTCTTAACTTTTTGGGGTTGAATGATGTTCAAGAGTTGACAGAATTTTTTTTTTTTTTGTGGGGAGCTTAGCAAAATGGATTTGATCCTAAGCTTCCCAATCATGTCTTTACTATATTATATGATCACAAAGAGTTTCCTTTTGGATAGTCAATCTTTTTCCTTTTGGAGCTGTATATATATATTTAGGATGTTTGAGGTATTTTCCATGCACAAAGAGTTTCTTCTCGACTATATTAACCTTGCTGCTATAGCTGTTTCCTCTAGTTCCTCATGTTGGAGTTTATTACAAAGAGTGCTCATACTCGTGGATAGTTTGGGCATGATGGATGATCGAACTTATATTTAAATGTTGCACTGTTTTCTTGTATCGAAAGTATTTTCATGTTTATGCCACTGTGATAGAATCCATAACTCTCTTCTATTTTCTTATTACTTTTCTTCTTCAATTTATCATTCTTTTTTAATCTTTTCAATTTTTAAGGTACATGAAGTGAGTGCATCATATATATACCCTAACTTGACTCCATTTGATTTGGGTATTATTTTGAAGCCAACTGAATTCTTTTGTGATGGAAAGCTTGTGTCTTGGATTGGGTGATGGATTTAGGTTGGGCTGGCCAAAGTGATAAATGAATTAAAATTTATTGTTTCAACATTCTTTGAATTTGATTAATTGTTTCAATTTATTAGATCTTAACATCACTGGACCTTTTCTTTCTTACGATTTAGGGTGTAGGGCACAATGATGAGAAAGTTCTTGTTCTTGCAGCTACTTTTCCTGTCTCAAGCTTACTGCCAGCTTCACCACCACACCATCCGAGACATTCTTAGCCCCAAGAGTTTTGGTATAACCTCTATTTCCCTATCTCTTATATTAATAAGCACACTTTGATTTGGGGCTTAGTTTAAAAAACTTATGCATTTTTAGAATTGATTAATTAAATTAAAGGTTGTTTAATTATAAACAAATTTTAATTAAATGTAGTTGTTTGGGTTAGTTATAATCTGTCATTGGTTCTAAAGTGGATTTTGTTTTTGCTTGTTGGTTGGACGATAGCCTATTTGGATTGCAATGGAGTGGATGGAATGAAGTGGCTTCACTTGTGTTGATGTTTGAGCATAGAATGGAGTTAGGATGAAGATAAATTATTTTGAAGTGTTGGGATTAAGTGATGGAGTTGTAGTGAGTTTGTAAAGTATGATGATGATGTTGGTTTAATTCATTTAATTTGTATATATATTAAATGTATTGGGTATGGATGAAGCTTGTAAAAACAAATGAGTGCTTTGAATGGATTGTATGTTGATCTTATAAAGCTTGAATGGATTGTATAGTTGTGGTTTTGTAGAGCCATGAATTGTAACTTATAAAGTTTTGTGGTTGTATGATATATGTGTATAAATTGTATAGACAATTTCCTCTTTTGAATTCTTATTAGAAGTTTTTCTTGAGAATTTTAGTACAATTATATATATATATATATATATATATATTTTTTTTTTTTAAATTATTATAAGCATGAATTTTGATCTCTAAGGTTCGGATATAATAATTATAGCCTATATGAGACTGATCAGTCTCATGGGTTAATGTTTATATATTTTTTTTTATGAAATCTCATTTGCCGCGAATAAAACTCGTGGCAAATGTTTTTTTTTTGTTAAAAGTGTTTATTTCCCACGATAAAATTTCTTCATAAATAAATATTTCTAATAAAATATTTTGTGGAAAACTTTATATTTCCCATGAAGTATGTTATCGGAAATACTAAATGCAACTTTTTCCATGAAGATATGTCGTGGGTAAACATTATTTTCCACAACTTCTGTTCATGGAGAATGATGTTATTTTCAAAACATTATACCAGATGAGAACTTATTTGCCACGAAGAAAAATATTTTTAACCGCCACAAATGTTGTGGGAAAAAGAAGGCTTTTCCCATGAACTTGTGATTCGGTGGAAAAAGATTCTTTCTTCATGAATTATATGCCACGAGCCTCCCACAGACAAAATTGGTGGGAAAAAAATTTTTCACACTAATTTTTACTTTTTCCCACAACTATCACTCATGAAAAAAAGCAATATTTGTTGTAGTGATTATAGCAAAACTCGTGTATTAAGTCGTAAATCCTGAATTATTTGCTGCAGATTGCGCACTATTGCTCACTCGTGTATTATCTACGTACTATTTTTGGATGGGAAAGAGATCGATCACAGGGATTCTTGTTGTTTCACAGAATGATGATCCAAGAGAGTACCATTATGTACGTACTATTGATTAAGATGCGTTTAAATAGTAAGGTGATTTTAAATATTTTATAAATAATAGTAAAAAAATAATAAAAAAATATTAACTAATAATAAAAAATAATAAAAAATAGATAAAAAGTAAGGATAGAGCCTAATACTTTTAACTTAGAATGAATTTATAAGTTTTATCTTCATCCGTTAAATGTGGAGAAACTGTACGAAATCTCCTTCAAATTAGTCCAAAGACTACTTGACGACACCACTTGTACTGATCCTCGTCCTCCCGCAGACATTTAGATTATGTTTGGATGTTTCATCTTATTCAAAATTTTCATCTTATCTCATCTCATCATTACAACCTTTTCAAATTCCTATATAAAATATAATAAACAATTCAACTTTTTCAAATCCCAATACAACTTTTTCAAATTCCAATTTAACTTTTTCAAATCTTCAAATTAAAAAATAATATTTTAAACTTTAAAACAAAACATAAAATTCTTATCTCACCTTCCAAACATATCCTTACTGTAATTAGTACTAAAGCGTGATCTTAACGCATAATTCTCACCCTCACACACACAGACGCAGAAGAGAGATCAAGAGATCTGGACAGGACAGCCACAGCCGTATATATGTAGCTAGGGATCAACGGGGTTGAATTATATATTGTGCTAGCTGGGTGCATGGGTCCAGTAGTACTTCTTCTAATTAATGATTGATGCTTCTTCTTGCAAGTAATAATTAAGTACTTTGTACTGAAGTGCATACAATATCAAAGATAATAATTAAATTATGCCCTATATATTCACAAAATTTAATAAATAAATAAATAAATGACCTTATGCTAATTTAAATATATATATATATATAGGACATGCATGGCGCATGTGCCTAAAATACTAATTACATGGGTTGATATGAATTTCCTAATCGTACTAGATATATAAAACCCTCATCACCAAATCATGAGCTAGCTAAATATATAATGCTCTCGATTAAAATACAAAGTTCCCGGTGCAACGTACGCATATTTTTCTTTTTCTTTCCTTTTTTTTGTTAAAATAACTTAATATTATCTCGAAGTATTCTCAGCAGACTGCTGATCACGGCCTCCATGTATATCGCGTTCGGAAATAAGACTGACATTTTCCAATGGCATAGAATCATAGATCAGGAAGAGAAATTCAGAGAATCAAGATTTATATGGCGCGGCAATGATGGGCGGGAAGCGGGCCAACCCTGTCCGAGGGTGAGAGTGATATATGTACTGTGGTTGGCACCGACTGAATACAAAGAAAAGTAAACAGCTCATCATGAATTCATCCTATAAGATTCTCTATAATTAGAGCTGCTTTGATATTGAGCTAAATTAAAACAAGTTGAGTTTTTTATAAATAATAGTGAGTTTTATGAGATTCATAAATCTAAGATAAGATTAGATATATTTGGATATTAAGATGAGTTTAGATATATTTATAAAAAATTAAAAAAAGTTGTGGATCCCGTGTATAAAAAGGTTTTGAATTGAAAAAGATTGTTGGTCTCACTTGTAAAGAGATTTTGAGTTAAGATGAATTTAATAATTTAAAAATTAAGTATTGGATATTAGACTCAATTTAAAATTAGAATAAACTCAATTTAGTCTAAATTCCAAATGAACCCTTAATCTGTGCTTGAATTTAGTTGTTGAAAAAAAAGGAGTCAACCAAAACCCACAACCCAGTACATATATATATATATTATATATAGAGAGAGATTCTTGTATATAAAAGATGGTGGCCAGTAGAAATTAATG
The DNA here is from genome assembly GCA_029856935.1 of Cyclocarya paliurus. Taxonomy (NCBI): domain Eukaryota; kingdom Viridiplantae; phylum Streptophyta; class Magnoliopsida; order Fagales; family Juglandaceae; genus Cyclocarya; species Cyclocarya paliurus. Next base: position 34,240,905 of record CM056950.1, on the reverse strand, counting down.
ATATTATTTTGTGGATAATATTAAGCATAGAGAGATCAGTGGAAGAAATAGGTATGGCATGTTATGTTGGGGATGAGAGATGTGCTCTTGAGTGCGCCACCACCGGCCAATGGCAGGAGAGCCAAGCATTCTAAATCCACAAACAAGGACAAAATTTACAAAGCAACACACTCGTACAGACTTGACACATGACTAGGTTTTGGTCCCATGCATGCCAGTGCCACACCATACACTCCACTTTAGTAACTGAACTCCAATATTAATATTCCCTTTTATACCTTTGAAAAATCTCTCAAATCTTGTGCACGATAGGGACACGTACGTACAATATCCTCTAGAGCCCTCGATTCCCTTTTTCAAAGGTGAGAATCGTAACAACAATATTTCCGGTCCCGTCCCTTTCTGCTGCCGTCCCCGATGACTGATCTTTATAGCCTGATATATATATGGTTGATCTTTCAGTGGTACTGTCTTACTTAATAATGTACGTACCTGCCATGCCAAGCATCGATCGATCATCATGTACTGCATATAGATATATACTTTGGTTTTGGGCCATCAAAATTGACACCTTTTGACTTCGCTCACACACACACACACACACACATATATATATATATATATACACACGCGTTCTTTCACTTCTAGAATTTGGAAGAAGTAGTACTACTATATGATTGCAATGCATGCTTGCTAAGGTGGGTCGGTTTGAAAGTCGTAAAACAACGGATATATCTTTATTCCCTGGCTTTGAAAGATCTACTATCGGCCGGCCTCATGATCATCATCACTACCTGCATGAGCTCGCTCATCATCATCATCATGAAAAGAATGGTACTTGGCCAGCTTTCATGAATACGTGTATTATATGTACTGCTCGATCCCTATTTTGTTAAAAATATCATGATTATTATAAGTAGTGTACGTACCAGAAACCCTAATTTACCAGACCGATCGAAAAGAATAAGTACTACGACAGTACTGAACTGAAAATCCGCACTCGGTGTGTATATATATATATACAAAAAATTTCTACAACTTTTTACTATTCATACTATACTTCACATTTTTTTTTAATTTATTTCTTTTATCAAATATTTATTATATGAATAATGAATAGAAAATTTGAAATAATTTAAAAAGAATAAATTCAAAATTTTTTTTAAAAAATATTAAAAAATTTAAAAATTTTAAAAAATATGGAATGTGGAATGTGATGAAAGTTATGTAGCAAACCTCATATATATATATATATATATATATATATATATATATATATATATATATATATATATATATATATATATATATATAATATGTTGGGGATCTCTTGCTAAATATTAATTTCTTTCCATTAAAAGCACTTGTAGTACTTAAGTACGTATATTATATATAAGAGAAATAAAAACAGGCATCATGTATTCGTCCTCTTTAATTAGCTAGCTAGAGACAATATTGCCTTGATTGTAGTTCATGAGTAGTACTCTTGATGAGCATTAAGTGATAATTCTGATTGTTTGACGACATAATCTTATCGCAAAAGGGACGTTTTGGGGACGGGATCGAGCACATGGCAGCAGCTGGAATATATACGAAAGGAATATCTCTTGGCCAGTACTAAGATTAATATCTACTGCCAACTAGGATCCATGCATATAGTTAGTACAGTATATCTATTCTATTATAATAAATAATTATCTAACTATAAATAGTAATTTTTATTTTTCATTAACTTTTCTTGTTTTTCTAGTAAGTCCTATCTTACTAAAAGATTTTTAAAATTCTTGACCATTTGACGTGTAGTTCACTTCATATAGAATTTAATGAAGGATCTTGTTTTACCAAAAGGTCCTTAAGACCAAATTAATAATTGATATTATATATGGATATATATAATATATCCATATTATATATATATATATATATATATTTATAGATGTAAGCCAATATTCATACTTTGTTAAAGTTTATATTTTATTTTAATCTTAATTTTTTTATCTTTCTTTAACTTTGTATTTTCTTTTTCAGACAAATAAACTACTGACTTTTTCATTTTTTTTTTATTTAAATCATTATGTCAGGTTCACTTTGGGACTAATGCACCCGGAGTCATTTCCTAGTGTGTATATATATATATATATATATATATATATATATATATATATATATATATATATATAATTGAGAGTGACCCTGCTAGCTGCACTACGCCATAATGTTGTAAATTAAACAAATTCTTCAACAATATCTAATTAAGACACTATCATGGCCGTAACATTAATTATATATGTTACAATATGATGGAATGATTTTTCTAAGCTAAAAGATGGATGAGAAAAGTGCTTAATTAATTATGCCATCGATCGAGGCCGGTGGGTTAACTTGTAGGCCGGCCGGGGGACTCATCTCTAATTAGTAATGTAATTCATGATCTTCGTCATCTTGAATTTTATGATCTTTTTCGATCATATTAAAATATATTATAATTTAAAATTGAAATGAAAAATTATTTAAATTATAATATGTCGATGAAGCTAGGTAGCTATCAATGATCTCTTTAGAATATGATTGCATGCGCGTCTTTTAGTAAAGGTACTGGCGCGGAACCCTGATGATCTTTGTCAGTATGATCTGTATCGACATCATCATATATAAATATATATATATATATATATATATATATATATATAAACTTAATAATAAAAGATTAATGCTAATTAATTAATTAGCAACACCGAACATAGGTACGGATGATGACTAAGCTTACAATACCAATTGACTATATATTTGCCTATGGCAGTACGTACCACTTTTGTACAAAATGCCCTTTGACACATCGCTTAAGACCGTTTCGAGGATATCTCTTCTTTTTAGGCAAAATTTTTAAAGTACTGCAGACGTGTGCCCCACGAGTGGGCACACTCCATTTGCACTTCCATCGTACGCATAGAGCACTTTGTCTTTTAACCATGACTAGCATTTGTTTTGAACGACAATAAAATGTCATAATTAAGAGTGTAATCGGTTCGGTTTGGTTTGATTTTAGATAAAATTTTAGATTAAATCGGTATGACTAGTTTTGTATTTTTCAAAATCGATTACATACCGATTATATTCCTAAACCAATACTTTCGGTTTTATCGATTTCCGGTCCAGTCCGATCTGGTTTTTCGATTATTTTAAAATGTAAGTTTGACATTTTGTCATTAAAAATATGTTTTAAAAAAATATATTATATTTTTATTAATCTATATTAGACTATTAAAATAACTATAACTATAGTCTATATTAGACTACTTTTTTTTTTGAGAGAGTCTATATTAGACTATTAGTGTAAGTTATAAATTTATATATTAGTATAGCTATATATTAGTATATATTAGTATTAGTGATAAACTATATATTAGTATAACTATATAATACATGATCAATTACATTTTCATTTTTAAGATTAAACTTTTATTTTATAATAACATTATCTTATATATAATTATATTAATAGTATATGATCAAACAAATTACAAATATTCATATTTAAAATTAACATTTAATGTTATATTTTATAAATTATAATATGAAATTATTTCATATATGATATATAATTATATATAAAAATTTCACATATAATTATACATTATATATAAAACTTATATATTTAATATATATAAAATATTTTGTATAATTTTAATTTTGTATAAAACTTATATATAAAATATTATTTTTTATATTTTTTTATCAACCGGTCCGGTCCGGTCCAAAAAATCTTAAAATCAAAACCGGACCGATTCCAACCGGTTTATGAATTATAAGAACCGGTTCCAAATCGGACTGATTCAAAATCGGTAAAACCGGTCCGGTCCGGTTCGGACTGGTTTATCAGTTTTCCGGTTTAAATTTACACCCTTAGTCATATTGCACTCATTTCTATTTTTTTTTTTAAAATGAAGATGGCATTTGCCATCTTTTTTTTTTATAAGAAAGATATATGATTATGAGTACTCAACCCAGTAACATTCACAACAAAAGTTGCAACGTCCTAGAAAAAAAAAACTCGAATCGTGAAATATTAATAGAGTTAACGAGTTAATTGGTTCCGTCCCGGTGATTCTTTATTAATCAGACAATCAAGAAAATCATTCATGTCATAAAGATGATTACTACTACAAGAGTACATACTCATGTAGTGAATGCAGGATTGCTTTGAGATCACATATGTTGCAACTATATATCCACAACAATGATCAGTCGTCGTTGAAAAACTTTCCCTCCATTGAAATCGATCGGGCCCTCGAATAGGAAAATAATGGAAGTAGATTACTCATGTTATGGAGAGTACTACTGCATGGGGTACGTACTCCATACAAAGGTGGGATTGAAGTGTGCATGGTGGACGACACACTACAAGAAATTATACATTTTTCAGCAACTTTAAAATTGTCGCAAAAAAAAAAAAAATTTGCCTCTTAATTTCAAGTGTGAAGCTAGGAAATGGAGGAGCAAAATTTCGACTTCACTTTTTGCAACTTTTCTACCTTTAGCGGCAATTTTTGTCGCCGCAATAAAGAATTGTTAACTGTAGCGGTATTATAGTTATTTCGAACTGAAACATCGCTGCAATTGAGCCTAGTTGCGGCGAACATTGTCGCCATAAAAAATATGTGGCAATTAAAACTTATTAGTGGCGAATGAAAAGTGCTTGAAAATAAAATAAAATTTAAAACCTGCGCATAGCCATTTCCCCTCATTTCTTTCCCTCCCCCATCTCTCTCCCCAATCCTTGTTCTCCCTCAAGCCTCCGCCGCCCACATCTCGTCGCCAACGACCCCACCATGCCACTGCCACCTCACCTCGACGGCCACCCTCTCCTTCTCCTCCAACCCCCACGTCGATCTCTTTCCTTTTCCCTGAATCTGACCTCACCTTTCTCTTTCTCGGATTTTTCTATATCGCCGCCGTTGGGGGAGCCGTTCGCCACCACCCACACCTCGACGTTGTCGCCAGTCCTTTGTCAGAGCCCCTTTCTCCTCCACACCTAGCCCAGCAACCTGAGACCCTCCCTTTCTCTCTTGCTCTGTTCGCAGCCCACTACCACCAAATGAGAAGGAGGCGCGGGAAGTAGGGTAGATGAGGCATCCGAGATTGGCCAATTTGATTGGGTATTGCTGTGATAGAGATGAGAGGCTACTAGTTGCTGAGTACATGCCTCATGATACTCTTGCTGAGCATTTGTTTCACTGTATGTACGATTTCTAATATGGTTTCTTCTTCTTTTTAATTCTTGATTTATTATTTTAGCTATGACCTGTGTATCCAAGAAGAAATTCTTATTCTTAGGTTGCTCTGATTCAGATGGTCTCTTAAGCTTGTCCTTTGTGTTTTAAGATTTTCTTTGAATCTTGCAATAACTGGCACTGACTTGAAAGTTGACATTTGATTTGCGTTTATAAGGTGGGATAGTTATTTTTTGATAAATGTTAATAATTGCATTTCTCTTCCTTTGCACCAAGGTTAATGGATTATTATATTCTTTTGTTGATATTATTTTTCTTGAATTTTGCATGCGGGATGCATTTGAATTGTTATTTTTTCCCTCTATCTTATTGAGAAGTCAATAAATTTCTGTTTATCTAAATTTTGGGTCCTTGTGATCATGTGCATGCTTTGGTGGTGTCTGAAAAAGTAGTAGCCAGTTTGAAACTGTATTGAATGGAAGACTATCAACATTTGAATGAATAAGAAAGATGTGAGAGAAATGTGGCATCTAAAGCTTGCTTACAGTTAATTTTTTTATAACGAAAGTAATGCTAGTTATAAGTTCTAAATGTACAAGTCTTGTACAAAATTTAGAAAGAAAAACTTCTAACAACCTGCACCATAGAAAGAAAAACATAGAGAATAGAGGTATATATATAGAAATAGGAGCATGCCTGCATGAGAGAGGGAGAAATCCTCTTAAGGCCAACAAGAGGCCGGCCGGGGCACATATATAATAATATATAAGGAGGGTGCGTTTCTTTTCTATTTTTCTCTCTTCATCAAGTGATTTTTGATCGGCTCTCTTTGTTTTTATGAATTTGATCGATTAATTACAGGCCGATCGATAGATGATTAATTACCATGCAAAAATTGATCACGGGTCAAACAATTAATCGAGAAAGGTGGGATAATTTTTCTAGAGAAAGTGATCGATCAGAGAAAAGAAAAAGAGAAAGTTGGAGTTACGATCGAGAGCATGCATGAGTACGATCAATATTTGCCCATACATGAATGAGATATGCCATTTTAAAGGATCAATATTTAGAGGTCCTTTTAGATCCCCCACTTGAGCATTAGTACCGTCCTGCAGAAAGTATATTTTTCGCATGCAACTTTTTGATCATCACCAATATCAGATGCGGGAAGAGAAATACAATTTGGTAACGGATCAACGAGAATATTCTTACAGCATCACGCGCTCATTTTGTCCCGATAATTCGCTTGTCGCAACCAATATCGATCAGTACTTCATAATTATAATCCTTAATTATAATCCCTGATCTAAAAGTTAGTGTTTTGAACCAAAAACTAATACAAGAAATTAAGCAAATCCAAGTTTTTGAACCATCAGTCCAAATTAATTACTAATTACGTACCAAAACCTTCTAATAATTAATGACTTTAGATGGTAGCAGCACTCAAAATCTAGGATTTAGGAAACATGGTAGTATAAGCCCAAAATACACTAGTCTGTCGTGTTAGTGCTAATTATTTGTATTATATTTTTAACAACTTTCAAGGTGGTGAGAGTAGAAAAAATCTATTCATCATTTCAACTCTTATCATCTTCTCATTATCCTATAATGTGGTATTAGATGATAAGTTCACAAGTGAAATATAATAAATAATCTCTAATCATCTAATGACACATCATAAGATAATGGGAGGATGATGAAAGTTGAGATGATGAGTAGTATTACTCGTGAGAATAATCTTATCCCAAAGCACGTATCGAAATCAGTTGTTTCAATGTTTGATATTTATAACTAATTAATACAATCTCGTTTGAAAATACAATTAAAGCCATCTCTTTATAATTTATTATTCTCTTATATAGTCATATCTTTTGACATCATGAATATATATTTACAAAGAATTGCAAAAAGGGCTATAGGAAATCTTTGGATTCCTAGTTTCAATATACACAATTTATCATCATGTAGAGGCCGGAAAAATATAGAGGGAAAGTTTGTGTCCCCACATATATCCTACACTGACAGGTACGTACCTGGCCGGCCTCCAAAGTAAAAGGGGTAGGCACAGCAAGGAATCATGATCATGTACAATGGAAAAGGGTCCTCCAACTTATAAAAAGTTTCCAATATATATGATTCCATATTTAGGGCTAACTGACACATAAACATGACTAGCTAGCTAGCTTTATATTTTGAATTAAATGAAAAAAATAGTACAAATACCAACCTCTCCTTTGGAATCCTTGCACCTATATATAACCCCCCCTTGACTTCATTCCTATGCATCCCCCACAAGACTAGTACCTCACAGCTTCCTAGCTAATTCTAGCTTCCTGTCAAAGACTCCAATTACCCTTAATTACACGAAGAAATTGCATTAAGAGCAGATGTCGGATGACAAGAAGATGAAAGTGAAGAAAGGATGGCTTGCAGTTCGAGTTGGCTTAGAAGATGAAGATGGAGAGTTTCAACGTTTTGTGATTCCCATATCTTATCTCTACCATCCTTTATTCAAGAGGCTTTTGGAGAAAGCTCATGAGGTTTATGGGTACCATACCACTGGCCCTCTTAGGCTTCCATGCTCAGTGGACGATTTCCTCCATCTCCGGTGGCAGATCGAGAAAGAGCCGAATCATCATCATCATCACCACCACAGCCATCATTCTAATCTCTCCGGTGCTTTGTCCTTCCACTCTTGTTGATGATCATCTTAGTTATTATAAGTAGATACGACGACATGACCAAGTTTATTTCTTCTCACAGAGAAGCTAGTAATTGGGTTTCAGTACCGTATATGATGATGATCAGGACTTAATTTGTTGATCATCATCAAATTACAATATTTTGCTTTTTCTGTACTTTTAGTTTTTCTTTTCTGACTAGCTAATGATCTAGGAATCTCTTTTGTAATGACAAAAAGGGAAATGAAGAAGTTCATGAAGAATTTCACCCATATGTATAACATTGTCATCTGGCCTGTTCTTTTTTGGCTGCATGCAGATTGAATGCAATTGGGTTTATTGAAGATCTCCTCATAAATATATATACATATATATATATATATATATATATATATATATTATGATTCCCCATATAATATATATTTATGATCTGCTTAATTATATATTCTGTTTTGATCTATTGATCTTTCGACGAGGAGATCAGGAATTAATTTTTAATTTAATTTAATTAATTATTTTCAGCGGTGGATCGAGGGCAGTCTTGCAAGTAATTATGGCTTGTATTCATTACCACTTGACTTGACAGATATGTGATACTATAATGATACAAAGTGTTGCACGAGTGTGAGCCAGCAAACAGCAAATTAAAGAGAAAGTGTGGTCTGCTGTGGCCATTATAAGTTTTTTTTCTTTTTTTTTTTTTTCAAGATGGAAATTCCTACTTTTCCCCACATCCAGCACTAGTCTTATAATATTGTTTTGTTTTTCCGTTTGAATTCCTCGAGACATTTGCTACTTTTTTCTTTGTCCGATAGTACTATGATCATTATATGGTAATTCTATACACGCAAACTCACGTTAATAATCATTCTTTTAGTACAATTTTATTCTAAGAAAGAACTAATAATTAATCTTGTCACTACAAGAAATATGAGTTTTTCTCAAGAATAAGTTTTGTGGCAAAAAGCAGGCTTTTGTAAGAAAAATTCTATTCCCACAAAATTTTGTCGTGGGAAGGTTGTGGGATAAAACTCGTCGGAAAAAGTATTATAACCCACGAAAGGTTTAAATCGTGGCTAATACGTATCTTTTCCCATGACACTTATCGCAGTAAGAGCTAATGAAGTTCGCCGCAAAAGCATATCCATTTTTGTTTATGCTCGTGGGAATATGAGCAATTGCCACGAGAGGTATTGGTGGGTATTAGTATTTGCCACTACAACATTTGGTGGAAAAAAGCTTCTTCCGGCAAAAAAAGTATTTGCCACTAGAACATTTGGTGGCAAAAACTTTTCAGGCAAAAAAAAAGTATTTGCCGCGAGTTGTTTTCGCGGCAAATGCTAAAAGAATTCAGAAAAAAAAAAATTGTAAAAGCAAAAAAAGATGAAAATGAGCCAAAAATGACATTAAAAAATTGTCTAACATAAGTTAAAAAATTATATATAAACCTTGGAGATTCAAATTGACACTAATAATAATTTCAAAAAAAGAATTAAAATTATGCTAACATGTTTTAAAGAAAAATCATAATGAGAACCTAAGAGCAATAAAGAGTTTAGTGCTTTGACACTAATAAGAACATTCATGTGGAAAAAGAACTATTTCAGATTTCTATTTCCAGAACTATTTACCTCAGTTCTTCCATCACGAAAACACGCACAAGTGGCTAACCAAAAATCACAACAAAATCACAAATCAAAATAGCGATAGAACTCAATATGAGGAAAACAGAAAACTTAAAATGCATGCAGGTTCTTCTTGCTTTTTCAGAAATTTTTTTAATTTGTAAGGCAAGTAAATGATATTAAGACTTGTTCAATAATGGACAACATTATTTACATTATTTATTCTAAAGATAGAGTACATAATTTGTCACAATAGAAGAACATAATATGATAGCAAGGATTTCTTACCTATCTAAATGTAGCCAAACAAACACAACATTCAACTTGTATATGATAAATAAAATTAACACTAGCACTTTCCATCTTTAAACTTATAAGTTCCTTCACCTAACCACATTCCTGTCACAACAGCATCTCCGACCAGTTAAGTTCCAAGGACTTCAAGATGAGGCCTCAAGAGTTCTAGCAAAATGAGTGAAGGGTGTAGGTGAATTTGCAATTGCCACTAATGTTAGAGCATTCTCTACTAGTACTAAACTGCTCATTACTTTTTTATGCTTAGAAATTATATGTTGTGGTAAAATACAACTCTGTCCTAAACTCTGCTCACCAAGGACTTAGTTTCCATATTTAAATGCACGAAGAAATAATTCCAATTCCTTTTTGACATCCAAAAATATGGTTAGTACTCTATCTAATCAAATGGTTGTAACTATTTGTCTTACCTCATCCTCGTCTTGTGTTTCCACCTCAAGGTCAGATGATGGGAAGCCCACACAAAGCAGTGCATACCCCTGCATTACAAAGGAAACAAACATAAATCTAACACATTTTAGCACGAAAAAAGGAGGAAAAGATATATGAAGAAACATATAACTACAAAAGACCCCATGCACGCACACAGTAATCTGCTTATATGTGCTTCTGCAGTATAATGTTGCCACAAGGTCTTCCAAAAAGGTAAAAAGAAAGTGTCTCACATCTAATATAGGTTGATGACATCAGGGAGAATGTGCAACAAACTATTTACATTGAAACCCCTAGCATATCAAGCTATTTACACATGATGACCAAACTATTGATTTCATTTTAAAAACACTTCCATATCAAAACATATAATATATGAAAAATATCAAATCAAGGTTCTACTTCAGAGTTGTAAAATGTTCGTAACTTACCCTTGTCCAAATACACTTTTGTAATGGTTGAAGTATTCACAAGAATAGGCATAAGCCCAAGTGCACAGGACGTATACAAAGGAAAGACCTACTACTTTCTAATACCAAAAGGAAATCTAAAACATAAGCCTAAGTACAAATATCCTCTTCATCCACACATGAGAGGGCTGATAGAGACCATGGGGATACCAAGTTATATATTCCCAACACAAAATATATGCTATACAACTTGGTAGAGGACCACATACAGTTATCTCCCTATATGCTCACTGTCACTACTTAAGGCATCTACCAAACTGCAACCCTTTGATCATTGAACTACTAGAGGACACATTTTGAGATAAATATATTTAGGCACATGACCATAAAGACAACAACATATCATATGATCTCAGACAAGAATACCCAACATTGGTTGGACTTGGATGCCCAACTCAGTGCTAAAAGCACACTTGTCACAATGTTTTAGTTTAATCAACTAATATTTTCATAAAACACATGGATCAGATAAACATGCACTTCCCCAAACTGTTTTGAGCCACTTTTACATGCCTAATTCTTCATCTATATTTAACAAGGACCCAGAGTCTAGCATCCCACAATTTCCCTTAACTTTGGTGCTGTCCATTTAAAGTGGTACCAGCTATGGTTGCTTGACCAACTCAAACTGCACATCGGGTGTGAGTCAGCAGCATCATTCTCAGTCAAAGGTCTCTTTTAGGAAGTCTACATTCATACTAGAGCTACAATCCAAATGGCATTGAAACCCAATATTTTACAGGGACATAAATTGGCAAAGCAGTCATACATATTGGAAGTATAGAGAGGTATTTTAAATAATTACCTAACAGAGCAGGATGACCTTTTTTTCCACACCACAACCAAAACGCAACACCTTTTTCCGATCTTCAAGACTTTCACTTAGCTGTAAGACAACTTACTCTACCATTATAATCACGTGCAGTTTGCCAAGAACATATATACAAACTAAGATAGTAGTACAATTCCAATTGAAAGTGGCTGTGAAGTTGGAATATACGCAAATAATTGGTAATGGAATGTAGAAATCAAACATTGAGAGCGAGTACTGTACTCGGGTGAAAATCAGATAGGACGGATGAGACTTCCTTGAAGCTACCTTCTGAGGAGTTGGGTTGTTGGCGTTGGGGGCCTTGGTTGGGTCTCATGGTGGAAGGTTCACAACGAGGGAGGGACGGCGCTGTTAGCTTGAGGGAGGCGTTGGGGGTGAGTGTCGGTTGATCGGCTTAAGGGAAAGTGAGAGAGGAACGCGGAGGAGCTGTGGGCAACCATGGTGTCGTGCCGTGAAGGTGGTGGCGACGGAGCTCTAGTCTAGATAGAGAGACAAAGAAGAGAATGGAAGGGAGAGAGCTCTGAGAGAGGGATTAGTGGCGTCACAGGGTGGAGGCGTTGCGTGGTGGTGGCGCTGCGTCTGTGGTGAAGGTTAAGAGAGAGAGAGAGAGAGAGGGAGGGAGGAAGTTTTCGATTAGGGGGGGAGAAAGAATAGAGGAAATAAGGGAGGGGATTAGGGATCTAAGTGATCCAATGGTGGAGATTAAAAATAATTGTGATCCAGGAAATTTCAAAAATATACTTATTTGCCGCGACATTAACTCGCCGCAAAAGGTAGTTTATTTTCCAAGATTGCAAATCAGGCATGCATACGGCACAATTTTGCGGAGACATCGAGTCGCTGTAAAAAGGCACTTTTCCTCATGAATTCTCAATCGTCGAACATGATTTCGTGGTAAAATGATTTTTTTCCCACGGATTCTGTTTGTAACATCATATAAGTATTTTCCACGAGCTTATATGTTGGAAAAAGAACTTGTGGGCAATGGGCAAATTCAATTTTTTTCGGCAAGTTTATATCGCCGTAAAACACCATTTTCTCGTCAGAATAACAAATCGCTTTAAATAGTTACAAAATTGAGAAAAATTTATTTGCGGCGAGATAAGGTCGCTGGAAAAATAAATACTCCGTCGCAAATACTATTTTCCCACGACCAATTTGATATTTTAACAATACTATTTGCGACGGAAAAAAGTCGCCGCAAAAGACCATTTTTGCATCGAAAAAAAGTTCTTATCCCACAAAATTGTAGTTGTCGACAATAAGATATGATAAAAGGTCATTTGTTTTCCCACGAGTAGTTTTTGTGTCATTAAGTGGGTATTTGCCATGAGCGTTTGTATTGGGAAAAGAATTCATGGCAAAAGACCATAAATCTTATAGTGTGTATTATATTGCAAAGTCTAGTAATCTCATTTCACTATATATATATATATATATATATATATATATATATATTGTAGTCTATGTTGATGTGGCATTTGTTAAGATTTAAATAATAATAAAGTCTTCTTTTTCCCATGATCAGTTTATATTTTTTAGATAAGTTGTGATTTCACATTGTATCATAGTAAATGTAATCTTCTTCTTTTATTATTTTAAATTTTTAAGACAATTAACGATTTGACATGAGTATTATCCAGAAGTTCTTGAAATTTCATCTCAAAAAAATAAATAGAGAGTTGATTAAAGAATTATAGATTAACAATATCACATGATGATCAAAACAATGAAATAAAATTGAGACGAGTTTGATATATAGTATTTTTTGAAAACTAATTATATGAGGATGCAGGAATGAATAGAATTTTCTAGCTAGTATATAATTTATCATATAACTAAATATTGTATTTGTAGTTTACTAGTTCAATGATACTTCTCCTTTGAAATGTATAGGAGTACTTGTTATCCAATATTAGAATATATATATATATATAGAGAGAGAGAGAGAGAGAGAGAGAGAGAGGGTATAACTATTGACTGAAAATAACAATATTTCTATATATAATTTTTTAAACAAATTGAGTGAAATTGCAAATCTTGGATCTAACGGCTTGAATTTCTACTCAGACAACTTCTAGTCATCAAGCAAAGCAACTTTTCTTTGCTTAATTGGGAAGCATTGACATGAAACACCAAAACTCCAAGTACTACAAGAGTTGATGCTTTTTACAGCACACTTTTGTCGCCGTAATAAATCGAAAAACCATGGCAAATTCATTTTAGCCACGATTTTTTTTTATCGCCACTCAAACACATCAAAATTAGCCTGACATTTGCTCTTTTCTTCACCGCAATGGAACCGCCAACTAGGGTTTGGGTATTTCTATCGATTTACCCGACGAGAAATGGATGGGTCGTTGCTGCCGCTGTTGGAGGCCAACCGAGTCCCTCAGACGCCACAAAATGCATACAGTAAACGCTGCGATGCTCTAATCGTCGCAAGAGATTGAAGATCCCCTCCTATGTGATTGTATGTTCGTCACAGTAAACAATAATGGTCTTGGCAATGCTAGATTCGGTCACTGCGACCATCTATTCGTCTCAACAGCTCGAAACTTCTCGGCGATTTCAAATTAACTAGCTACAACCATCTGTTCGTCGCAACTGAGTTATGGTCACGATGAGGCCAAATCCGCCAGTGGGCGGAGTTCGCTGTTGTGAAAGAACCGCCGGAATAGAGTTTTCAGCCGGTGGCAAAAGACCATTCACGACGTTGAACTGTGATTGATGATGCCCCATAATTCCCAAGTATGGATTAATTACCAGCGTTTAAATTTTGCTTTTAATTTGATGACAATTACTCGTTGTGAAGTGAAATTTGTAAATAATTTGTTAATTTATGATAACATTTGAAGCTGATGGTTTTTGTCTACCTACACTGACAGGGCCATGAACAACCTCAAGTCATACCAGCCAAAGGATGGATTACATTCAGTTCCATATATGCCCCCTTTAGTTCGACCACCCTGTGTATGAAAAAGCTAAGTTATTCAAATCTTTTGTTTTACACAATTTGTTTAATGATATATCTTGTCCACCTGATCACTAGAGAACTATACCAGTTGTTGAGTTAGGAAACAATTGTTTAAAGCAGAAAATCATTTTCAGCCTGTGCAAATCATGTTAAAATTTAATTTTGTTTGCTACCTAATTGTCTACTGTAACCTATATAATTTATCTGCATGCAGTTTCTAAGACATTGTCATAATTTCCATTAATAGTCAATAATCAACAATGGAAAATTCTCCTTAAGTTACAAAAACATTTAATTTAGCACACATTGTGCATGCAGTCATGTTAAGCCTAGAAAGTCCTTGAGCAACCCATCACATTTAATAGAACAATTCTGAACCCAAGTCACTTTTTAATTCTAAAAAGATGTTGAGGATGCCATTGTAATTACTATGACCTGTCAAATCTGAATATATATGTAAAGCAGAATAAAGTACATGCAAGAAACCACATTACCTCCCATGCATCCTTCACCCTCTCCAACACCCAGGTGGGAAAACAGCATTCCAAAATACTCAAAAGTAGTACTGCATGTGGGAATTCATCCTTCAAAATAAAACTTCATCAAAAGTGTTTCCAAAACATGATGATCAAAATACAAAAGTAATGACTGCTAGCAAACACAACATGGCTAAGGAACAGCAGTTTGAATCTCTCTTTGAGACTCAAACTGCGTCTCCATTTTTGACATTTAAAATGCCATGCATACCTCATATTCTTCCATATGCTCCTTCATAGCCAAGAATCCATTTTCAACTTGTTTTGATTTCGGTAATACTCTGCATCTGTCCTATTTTGTTCATTTTCCTCGGAAGTCGTTCATACTCCTTATTGGGTACTCAAGGCACTTTACTCGATTTGGACATAACAGAGTGGCTTAGTCCTCTTGAATACCCTGGTCTATGCCCTAAAACGTTCCTGAAAATAGTTGTTGCTATCTTATTTGTGCGAGCCTCTGGCTCTTTGGCATTCAACTTTTCCACCATGTGCTTCTGTAGCATGAAAAACACAAGTTAAAATAATAACCCAAACTTGCATATAAACAGTTGGGCATAGTAAATATATGCTCAAATAATTGTCTTATGTAGTTGTGTGATAAATCTACCCTTTTTGTTTGACTAATGCACATCTTTGTAGAAATCAATCAGATTCTTGTCTTTCTTCATGAACATAGCCATACCAGTCAACCTTTTGTACATATTATACCAAATATCCAGCATTTATCTTTGGCCACACCATCCAGATTAATTGATCAAATGTCACATACCTTTCTTTCCATTAGTACAACAAAGGAAGTCCTACCACTTGTGCAGTTGACCCTTTGTTTACTCCTATTTTTTCTGTTTTGGGTTGACATTTTCTAGTATAAAACATGACTCTAGTGAAATTGATTGGTAGACAAAAAAAAGTATAAATTAATGTAGGAATCTACACCATAATATTTCCCCATGTAACCTCTCCAATTTCTTGTTTACAGACTAAGTTTCCCATGTTAATAGTCATAAAGCACTACCCACTTAGTTGAAATGATGCATCCGTTTTAGCTACAAATATTCAATTTACTATTTGTTACAATTAACTTAAACATTTTCATGCATGTGGTTACCTAGATTGATAGGTGTACAACTACTAATTTCTTAACAATATGGCATATGAGTACTCATGAAAAACAGATTTATTACCTTGAATGAATCACTCCCCGAGTGCATAACCACTCCCAAACTGGTTTCTCTACCAATGCACCTCCATTTGCTAGTGTTTCCTCATATGTTGCATAACTCAAGTATTTAAGATATAGTTTGTAATGAAACACATTATATGCACGAGATAGCTGACTGATAAGTGTCTGCCGATGATTTTTTTTTGTCCAATCCAAGACAAAGTCAGCCTATCAATGTCATTGTGTTAAAACCCATGTACCATGCATATTGTAAGTTTGTTAGCACACTTGTTAATAACTCAGAAACTGTTTAAATTATATGTTCAGTTCATTCCATTGAAAACTCATAATGTAGGCTATATTGATTGCCCTGTTAAAACTCATAATGTAGGCTATATTGATTGCTCTGTTCCCAATGTACCATTACAACTCCTGCGTCATAATAAAGCTTCAACAATTGGATATAAGAGTTAAAATTCATGTGGCTCAATCTTTGAATCAGGTTTGGATGTATGAAAGGTTTTTTTTTTAATTGCAGCATAGGTTTTACACAGATAAACATTGAGAATAAAGCATTATTTATGTGTATAACCAGATGTAATTCCTCTACCAACAAACAATAAAAAAAACTGAAACCTAATTCATTAGTCAACACAGCATACAATTCAAAGCATTCTAAATGAAAGTCATACTCGAACACGTTGTATAAGGTCCTCTTTCTCCTTCTCGTCGACAACACTCTAACTAACATGCCTCATTTCTGCATAGTGCTTCACGATCCACATGACTCTCGTTGTGTATATTGTTCTGTTGTTGCATAATGAACCTATCTTCCCATTTTTGATCTCAAGTGATATCTTGCCATTCTTATGCATCCTCTCAAACTCTATCCCTTTCGCTACACCCCTACTACGTTTACTACCTACTGGTAATATACCATAAACATAAACTTTCAAAAATTGTGTTTCTATAATGTATGAATCAGATTGACACCCAATGTATGGTTTAAGAAATACCACAAAAAAGAAGTGAAACTAAATTTATACTCTCGACAGTTGGATTACCATCTGCAGGAGTATTGGATGGAAAAACCGATGCATGTACATCATTTGGGGGTTGAGTGAAGTTATTAGAGTCCATGGCAGCTTCATCCCTTAGAGTCCAACCTGCTGGTCCTGATTGTGGGGTTGGTTTAGTTGGAGGCAACACCCCTCGACTTGGTCTAGCAGCTCCTCAGCCTCTCCCTCTATTTGACTGAGTCATTTATGCTGTACCATATTCAAACCAAACAAATTGTTGAAATACCAAGTTAGGAAGGAAGTTAAATGAATACATGAACTGTGAAAATATTATAGATGATATGAATACATGAACTATATTTTGACATTGTATTATGTTTTTCTGCAATACGTAGTCCATGCATGTTGGGAAAAAGAAATAAATACATGAACTGTGAAAATATTATAGATGGAGGCTGGACAGATTTTGCAGTATGTACAGTTTTTTCTTATCTGGAAGGCTGGACAGATTGGGTAGAAGAAGATGAGATGAAGCGGTACTCTTCTTTTTCCTCCAAGGACTGGCTAGCAAAAATATCCTCTCAGCAGATCAAATGCTCTATCCTCACTTCTGGTCTTCGAATGCCCTTTATCCTGATAGACTTCAGCGTGTGATGTGATGAAAATATTGGATCCCCCTTAAATGAATCCCATCTCCTGTGCCTTCTATACTGGGAAGAAGTAGATATTGTAGGTTCTACAGTTGATAAACATCACTTGACAACTATCAACCGTAGCAGCCATCATCGCTTTCTTTTATTTTGATTTTTTATTCTACATGCAGTTGTGTTCACATGTTGTTTACTGAAGAATTCCACATAATCTATTTGGGAGACACTTGTGTACACTGGTATATTTACATGTGACATCAGACTTCAGCCATGCTTTCTCCTGTGTTATGCAATTATTTTGGTGAGAATGTTATATGATTATGACATATTCTAATAAAGAATAAATGTCTTACTTTTTTAATGGATGGTGGACATATATATATATATTTATCCAAATGAAATGCAGATATATCAAATCATATTTCGGGATTATATATGTTTTGACAAAATAAAGTATGGAATCAGTTTTGTAAAAATAGACTATTATAAATTATTTTATTTGTATGAAGCCTCGAAATTAGAGGTGAAGTTTAAAATATTAGATTTATAGAGTTTAGGCTGTGTTTGGACACTGAAGTCTTCTCAGCTACTCTCAAACACTCTCACTACTATTCATTACTTTATTATTACTTTTCACCTACTTTTTTTACTATTCATTACTTTATTATTACTTTTCACCTACTTTTTCTACTATTCATTACTTTATTATTACTTTTCACCTACTTTTTCTACTATTCATTACTTTTTATCTACTTTTTACTACTATTCAATATTTTATTATTACTTTTTCTCAACACTTCTCACTATCCAAACCAAGCCTAAGACTTCTCAATCAATATTAATGAAATTGAAGACTAGTTGCAAATTTCTTCAATGGAGTTGCCAAATTTTATCTTCAACACCATGGTCAGTGCTTAGGGTGTATAATTTAAAATGTAAAATGCATACAAATATATTATTCTCTGGCTAGATAATTTATTTCTCTCTCTAGAGAGATTCAAAGTGCATGTAGCCAATATGGGATTAGGAAACAGCTACATGGTTGAAGTACATGACTCTGAAGAATCTGGGACACCTGAATAAATAAGATTATGTGATCCTACTTGCGAGAATAAATTGGTCATTCCTAGTTAGGAGACAATAATGAAATATAGATATTACATTTCATTTGGGTGTAAAAAATATTAATATGCACCATATTTTATAGGTAATATTTATATTCGTGTAATGTAAAATCGCTGATAAACTAATTGAGGAATGACCTTAGACGAAGTATTTGATAAAGATTCGGTGTTATAAGTTGATACATGGTTTTTATATATTTGGCTGAAGTTTATGAACTGTAGCAAGTTTAGACTAATTTCCTAACCACAGATAACTTGATGTCTTTCACTATATATGTAGTGAAATGGAACCATCCTTAATATGTTTTCAGTGAGGACCTTTGCCAAGGGTTTGACCAGGTAAGGTAGTAAAAAATGTATGCACATAGAGCCTTTGCATAATTTCATCTGAGAGTTGGCATGTGGACATAATTTCTTTGGTATTAGGTAAACATGTTCAACTACATTCGTCAAGACAATATCTTTTAGTTGTTCAACTAGCAATTAAGGTGAAGCAGGATAAGAGTCGATATTTCCACATATTATGGATATATAGGAAACACTCCCCAAGCATTTTCATTTCTCTTTCATCCAAAAGAATCCCATTATTTGCCCATTCTTCATCAAATGTCCCATGTGGATTGATCAAGCAATGATAGAATTTCTAATTTGTTTATTGAATCACATGAGATTCCATATATATGATGGATGAAGTACATAGGAACGGATGAATCAGAAGAACCTTTGCCACCTCTATTTGGTTGTACCCGAGAGTTATATCTCTTGTAACTGTTGATATTGTTTGTAAATGTTCAACAAAAGTTTTTCATTCCCTTTGTTTCAAAACAAATATTTTGTAACAACCCGATCCTAATATTAGGCCATAAGATAAGTTTTATGTATTTTTCTTATAACTATAAATAATAATAATAATAATTATTATTATTATTATTATTATTATTTTACATTGATAATTTTAATAAGATTATTATCTTTTTTATTTTTGATATTATGATCCGATCTTACAATAACCACTAGAATTTTGGTTTGAATCTTATTTCTTCCTATCTCCACCCATAAATCTCTCTTGATTTTATAATTATAATCTCATACTCATCTTTATCTCCTAATCGATAAATCCAAATCCTAATCAGAAACCATTTCTGAAATCCTATCATATACCCTCCCTTTCCCTCTCTATAAAACGCACGAAGCCTTTTACTAAACAAAACACAAAGAAGGAAAACTCACTCAACAACAGACCTTCTGTTAGGGACCCCGGTCAAGTCCCTAAACACTAAGTCTTCTTCGGCAATAGGCTCCTTTGGTTGACCGACTCCAAGTCCTTCACTTGCTTGGTTCACGCTCACAGTTTGCTAAGGTGGCACTTTGGGTAAGGTGAGGTTAGTGTTTAGGCTAATTGGAAGTGTATGGGAAGTGGGATAATTGGCTAAGTGTGAGATCACAAGAGTGAGTGGTGCACGGCCTAGGGTGAGCTAGGGTTGGCGCCACTTGCATGGAGGTTTAGGGTTTGGTGGTGTGATGATAGACGGCTAGGGTTTGGATGATGGGATGATTAGGGTTTGGAGCTAGGGCAAATGAGGTGGGCGGCCAAGGCTTGGCCGAATGGGGTAGGTGAGTGTTTTTAGGAAAGTTTCCTAAAAACTAGGGATGTGTTTTGGATTAGGATGATGGCCGGCCAAGGGTTTTCAAGGAGGTCAACTAGGGTTTCCAATTTGGAAACTCTAGTTTGGTAAGTGATATGGGCGGCTAGTTCAATTCAAATGAGGCAAGGAGCCTAAATTTGAATTTGAACCTTGTATGGAAAGTATATCTCGGCTAGGGAGGGAATGGATTGGATGAAGGGTGTTTTGGGTAGTGATGGCCGAATATGGTAAGTAGGGCAAACAAGTGTTGGTCGAGTATGTAGGTGGGGAGAAGATCAAATGGGCTATGGCACTCACTTGTTCGCCGAATCACTCAAGAACACTTATGAACAAAGTATGAACAATGCACATAAATTTCAAGATCAATAAGTAATAAATGGAGAACAAGATAATGAATGGAAAATACTCATAAGATAGATAGAATGGATCACACTTATTCACGGATTGCAAAGTGTGATCCTCTCCTTAGGGATTCACGAATTGCACCCCAAAGAGCCCAAGTGCTATGCACCGAATGTGATCTCAAGAACAAAGTAGTCCACAAAGGCTATTGTCAAAAGATGTGAAAGAAATGGCTAAGGGTCCTATTTATAAGGTTACAACTTGGAAACCCCCAAAAGGCCCCTTTGAAATAAAAGGAATTAAAAATGAAATAAATAATTAAATGACAAAAATGAAGATAGTGGCATGGACCACTAGGCCGTGGCATGCATGAGCCAAGGGTCGGCTAAGGTGGTGCATGGTGGTCCTCGGTCTGGTCCATGGCTAAGTGGCTCGGCATGGCTGGCTAGGGTGCATGGCTTGGTGCCATGCATGGGCCGGCTGGTGGGCATGGCATGGTGCCATGTTCGGCCTGCTGAAGGTGGCTAGCCACGTGAGCCTGCTGCAAGGCATAGGCTGGAGCCATGCGCTGGATGGCATGCCTGGTGGGCATGCCACTGACCTGCTCTGCATGGCACGGGCTGGAGCCGTGCGCTGGATGGCATGCCTGGTGGGCATGCCACTGGCCTGCTCTGCATGGCACGGGCTGGGCCCGTGCGCTGGATGGCATGCCTGGAAGGCATGCCACTAACCTCGCTGGGGTGCGGCAGGAGAGCCATGCGGCTGGGGGCATGGTCCGCTGCAGGTGCTCGGGTGTGCGCATGGCTGTGCGCATGGGCGTGCGCACGGCCATGCGGTCTGGCTGGGCGCGCAGGGCTGTGTGGCCTGCGTGGGCGAGCGGGGCCATGCGGCCTGCGTGGGCGTGCGGGGCCATGCGGCCTGCGTGGGCGTGCGGGGCCATGCGGCTGACCCGCATGCGCAGGGCCACGCGGCCTGCGTGCAGGCGCAAGGCCATGCGGCCTGCGTGCATGCGCAGGGCCGGGTGGGCTGCGCGCGCGCGCTGAGCCCTGCGGCCTGCGTGCATGCGCAGGGCCGCGCGGTGCATGGGCATGCGCATGGGCGTGCGCATGCCTGGCCATGCGCTGGGCTGCGCATGGCCACTAACCTCGCTGGGGTCGAGGTGCCGCGCGCGCACGGCTTGCATGCTGGGCGCCCCGTGCTTGTCAAGGCACGGGCCAAGGCATGCATGTGGTCGGTCCAAGAGCATGCTGGGCGCCCCGTGTGTGACAAGACACGGGCCAAGGCATGCTCGAGGCATGATCAAGGGGCATGTCCCGGACATGGCTAGGACATGGGCGGCTCCTTTGGAGGCGGTTTTACGTGGGGGTCTAACACCTTCCCCATGCACGTCTTAGCCCTTGCTTCACAACAAACCAACTCCTCCTCAGGAAAAAACAAACCCCATGTTAAATTCATCTGCATCGTACCCACAAGTAGTGCCGTCAACCTTGTTAGGCCAAGTTGAAAGCCACCGTCGCATTGGAGCAGAGCACCATCAGCATGCAGCAACCGGGACCGTGACTCAACGTGGAAACCACCATAGTCGCTTCAACCGTCCAGACCATGCACAACCAGGCACACCATTGTGAAGAGTGTTCCACCACCGTGACCTCACTTCGTACCACCAGCCGAAGCACCACGTCGCTACATTAACAGATTCCATGCACGACAGTACTTCGCGTTAGGGAGCCTTGAAGCTGAAGCTCAGATAGCCACCACCCAACGCACGAAATCAATTGCCGATCACCCCAGGACGTCGGATCACCACTCACGGTGCCAAAGACCGCCGACCAGCACGACCGCCAGCCACCCAGAGCCGCCACACATCATCTTCTCTTCCGCGGTGAGCCCCTGTTTTGCACGTCTCTCTCTCTCTCTCTCTCTCTCTCTCTCTTCCCCCGTAAATTTTAGTTCTCAGTCTAACCCTTCTCTTTCCCTCGCTCAGTGTCGCATCACCCTAACCAGAAGATCCAATCGCGCCGTCGACCACTTCCAACCGCCCAGAATCGCCGAACCATGCCGTTGCCTCGGTGAGCACTCTATTTTCTCTCGCACGACTTCTCCTTCTGGTTCTTTGTCCGTGTGTTTTGATTTCCAGAGAAAATCTTGAGTTTTTGATGAACCCTTGGGCCTTAAGCCCTTATGTGCATGTGCTCAGATTATTTAGATCGACTTATGTAGTAATATTATTATGGGTCAGATTGCAACTTTTACAGATTCTAGTGATTTTTAAATGCTGTATTTTAAATTGGGTTTGATCTTATATTATTTCAACAACTGTTTTAGTAATTTTATTGGGCTTAATATTTTAAAGGTGATCTTTTACTTAAATAAATATATTAGTCAAAGGCTCATTTTTTTATATAAAGAAGTGTTTAAAAGAATTTTAAATGTATTTTAAAGTATATTTTTATACTATTGAACCGATTATGTTAATGAATAATCCAATTGACTATTTAACTAGATTTTTAAGATTTCTTATGTCATATTAAGGAATTTTAAACTATATTATTTCTTATAAATTTTACAATTAAATTTCTATAGTAAATAACAAGTGTTTAATCGTTTATTTTAAATACTAAATCTTTGGTATGAAATGAACCTCTAATGTTTTTATAATAGATTTTGATATATTTATGCTGTTGAAGTTGTAAATTTAAAATAAAGAAATATGTTAAGAGTATTAAAATTATATTAGCATTTATTAGATTTCTTATTAAATTAAATAATTATGTTAAGAAAGGAAACTTGTTTTAAGAATTGAAGTTTTATAACTTATTTAAAATGGTCCAAGTATTCTACTAAATTATAATATGTTATTAGTATTTTATGTAATTTAAAATATTAGAATATTTATTTGATTATGTTCTATGATGTGAATTTAATTAAGTAGGAAATTAGTACTTGTTGTTCCTAGATAGATTTAGTGATAATTAATTCTGCATATAGGTGACGAACTACGAAGTGAGATTCAAGAAGAAGCGTAGCGAGGTAAATAATTTGATCACAAATTAGGATCATCACAGTTCAGCTTATATATAAGTATTATTCAAGTCAGTTCATTAACAACCATTATTTATGCACTGCTCATGTCATATGCAATACATGTTATCCAGCATAGCATACGATCATGTCATTCCGCATCATGTATTCAGAAATTATAATTATGTATGTATTATGTCATGCATCTCATGTGTATAAGACACATAAACTATCTTAAGTTCAAGTGCAAGATAAGATCATACCAGTTAATCAGATGGCCATTCAAATGCATGGTACTAATGCAGTTCATATCAGGATGGATGTGCAAGCCACGGACTCAAGCGTGGTCCACCATAGTATGCCAAAATACTATCAGCGGCTCTCCTTGCTACAGCGGGACGTGGGGCCAGTGCATAACCTCGCACACATGGTTAAGTGTGTTGGCTAGTCATAACAGTCAGTTAAATCAGATCAGTTAGTTTAGTCAAATTAGTCAGTTAATTCAGATAAATTAGTCATGCATAGCATAAACATCAGTATGAACAGTCATGAGTTTTAAGCTCTCATCATGAAAATTCTTATGAAAACCTTATGTTTAGTATGTTAACGTTGTGATGGATTTCTTATTGAATATTCGACTCATTTTAATTGTTTTCATGTTTTTTAACCACCTAGGTGAGGATGATGATTACGAGCAGGCAGGTCAGGATCAAAAGGAGCAGTTGGTTTAGTTTAGACCTTTTAGAATAAAATTGATTTTTTTTATGACATAGATTTATTCAGTTTATTCATTAATATTTTTAAAAGACATTTTTTATCAGACAAAGTTTTAATGAAATAAATCCTAATTTCATTTATTAAATATGAGATCTCTTACCGGGTTTATTTTATGAAAAATACGTGACACTCCTAACCTACGTGAAGGGGGTGTTACATATGGTTTATCTGCAACTTCCAAACCAAACCACAAAGTCCTCTATTGCTTTGTGACACAAACTTGGTTTCTAAGAAACTGAGGAAAAACAGCAGATAAAATAAAGAATATCTAGCCAGCAAAATCGATCTAGACTTGTGACAATGCATTAAAATTTCTCTCATCAATCTCCCTAGTCTGTAGAGATCTAATATCATCATTTTCTTGACCAATAAATCAACTTTATTAAAAGCGTAAAGGGGAAGAATCCAAGCTAAGATACAATGTCATTATTTCACAACCAATAAAACAAACTAGTTCGACTACACCTGGAGTAAATGTAAATGGAAAGAAACTAAACTTAAATTTACAAATGCTAATCAGTGGTGTTATTCGTTTAAATTCAATAGAAAGTTAAAAAAGTTTATGGTAAAAGTAGTAAGTCGGGACTTCCATATACATTTCTCTAAAATATATTTTGCCAACTATGCAAGTGTATCCGTGTCTTCGACCATATTTGAAATTCTCTCTGCCCCCTTAATTGCTTCAGCTGTTACAAATAATTTATTTTTCTGCTTCAACAATCTTGTAAGTAGCAGCCTTTGCTACTTCCTTTGTTGTATCCATATACATTGTAGTTGCTTCAAAACTTCCAATGTCAATATTTGTGTGCAGAAAACCTTGAAGAAGGAACTTAACTCGGTAGTCGTATATCAGGTTGGAAAAATCCACCAATTGCAACTGGAAGTAATCTTTGCATGAACACATGACAGTCATGACTTTTCATTCCTAATATATTTTTTCATCACCGATTGAAACACATCTATAAATATTCAAGGCAAAGCCATCTGAAAATTTTACTGTTGCAAGCCATTTATAGAAACGTCTCCTCTAATCTAAATCCAACGTATAGGAGCCAAGCAACATGGAGTACCCACTAGCTAAAGGCTGTAAATGTAATTCCTTTCTTAACCCAAGTTCTTCCAAGTCTTTACGTGCATTAAGAGTGTCATTAGTTTTTCCTTCAATATCCATCAACGTTCCTAAGACATTGTTGCATATGTTTTTTTTTTTCAATGGGCATGACATTGAGATTATGTCGTTGAGGCAACGTTGACCAGTAGGGTAATTCAAAGAATATACTTTGTTTAGTCCAATTAATCTGGTCTTCGTTTTCTCTTTCGAAAACCTTTGCCAAATTCTATATCACCTACATGCAGTAGTTGTTGGAGGACAGAGGAAGACATGAGATCAGGAGGAGCCACCCAATGATCCTCCTTTCCATTGAAAGAAGCTTTTTTTTTTTTCCTCCAAGGGTGACCTGATGGCAAGAAGCGAAGATGACCCATGTAACAATATTTCATCCCATGTTTCAACCATATTGAATTAGTATCCTTGTTATATAATGAGCAAGCCATCTTTCCCTTTGTGCTCCACTAAGAAAGGTTGACATATGCAGAAAAATCATTAATAGTCTACAGTAGTGCAACATGTAAGTGAAAGGGTTCAGACTTTGAAGCATCATAAGTTTGCACACCGTCCTCCCATAACTCTTTTAATTCATTGACTAGATGTTGCAAATAAATATTGATGTCGTTTCTTGGTGCTTTCGGACCAAGAATTAGCAAGGATAACATTAAGTACGGTTATTTCATGCATAACCAAGGGGGCAAGTTGTATGGAACTAGTATTACTAGCTATATGCTATAAGGTTTGCTCATATTATTGAACGGGTTGAACTCATCACTTACTAGTCCCAGTCTGACATTGCGAACATCTTGGGCGAACCAACTATGTTCTTTATCAAATTGTCTCCACATTTTTGAATCAGCAGGTTGTCTTAAAGTACTATGGTCATCGACTCGCTATTCTCTATGCCATTTCATGGACATTGTTATATTCTTCGACATAAATAGTCTTTGTAACCTCGGCCTTAGAGAAAAGTATCACAAAACCTTTTGGGAAATCTTTCCCTTTTTCCCTCTCGTTGCTACCCACCTCGGCTCTTCACATCTAGGACAAAATTTTTTGTCCGCATTGTGTTTCCAAAATAAAATGCAGTCATTTGGATAGGTGTTTATCTTCACATAACTAAAATCCAAATCACGCTCTAAATGTCGGGTCTCGTGATATGAGCTCAGCATCTCAATATCCGGAAAGTTGACTTTAATAATTGTAAAATCATGTTAAGTGACTTGATAGTTCACCCACCAACAGTTTTGATATGAAGCAGCTTCACTATAAATGAGAGCTTAGACAACTTCACACACATTGGATAAAGTGGACGTCTCGCATCCTCGAACAATTGCTCAAATGTTTTTGATTGCCAATCACTCATGGTGGGTTGTGAAGTGGTACCATGTTCCCCAAATGGATGGTCAATGAATGATGTAGCCCACGTGTCCTCTAACATGTCTTCCGTATCATCAACAAAATTATGAGAGTCATTAAATGTATCGTCATCACTATCTGACGAATTCACACTCCAACTTTCACCTTCCCCATGACATATTCAATGTGTATAACTTGGGTCAATACCTATCGTGAATAAATGATCTCCGACTTCATTAATTGGTAGGAATTGGTTATTACGGCATCTTCGACATGGACACTGAAGGTAGTACTTCCAGGAGCACTGGCTTTTGCCATTATGAGGAGATTATTAATTCCTTCTAAGCATTCACGTGACGAAAATCTGTTTGGTACGTGCATCCAAGTCCTATCCATTTCAACCTCAATCGAGTGGGGGAAATGAATGAAACCTTAACCAGAACAATGACTCAAGTTAAGCTACTTTGCTAAAAATGATAAATTAATTTAAACAATACCAGAATAAGGAAAATAAAGGGTCAAACACCATGAGAAAACTACGCCAAGTTGCTATAAAATTTGATAGTCTGATCAAATAAATTTAATTTATCCACACATATATGTACGAAAGGTGTTCAAACTTTAGATGTGTTGACACCTAATTTTGACCAAACACACTCAAGATTATGTAAGCTAAAGTAGGGAAACAGACTTTAAGAAGCTACTAGCCAAAGAAATAATTATTTGCATAGAATTAGTTCATTGTATACAAATAATTTAATGCCCACATTAATTAGCAAATTAACCACTTCTCCTGTGTTTCTTGTTGTGAAGGGTAAATTTTTGTTGATCAATTTGGAAATTTATAATTCATCGGTGGCATTCACAATCACTAAAATCATAGCATGGATCGACGACTCTAGATACTCTCTGTTGTGTTTCCAATTGAGGAATATATGAAGAATACAAGAAACAATAGTTGATAGCACAATCTGCTTTGGTATGTAATCTAGTTAAAGGAAATGGAAGCACACGATGGAAATAGCAATACAAGAAATGCACAGAATGTGTTTGATGAAAATACTCAAAGATAATCTGATATGTAGTGTAATGTGTATAAGCAAACTAGTGTAATGTGTATAAGCAAATGATTGGATGACAATGAGAAATATTTGTAACGTTCATTCACTGAGACGATTACAAAGGGTATTCAGGGTCTAGGAAGAACAACACAGATAATAGAATCCAAGCCAATCCAAGTTCGAGGCTCCCAATTCCTCCAATAATTCCATATTCAATCAAATGTTTAGATAACCAAAATGAATTCCTCCACTCCCCTCATATCAACACAGGGATGACTACCAATCTAATAATAAAATGACACGTAGCAAATAAAAATAAATAAATTCAGAACTAAAATGACTACAAGGAATGAAATGTTGGTGTCCTAGATGTAAAACGCTGCGTTGCCAAATAGTTTCATAACATTATCGGTGGCATTCACAGTCACTCAAATCATAGCATGTGTTTAATGACAGTTGGGATATAGTACTTAACATTGATACAATCAATATGCCTCAACAAAAATTCAACTACAACATGATCTACTGTAATATAGAAATTGAGTGATCAATTACTTCACATGAAATTAGCCTGTTTGGATTTCGTGGGTACATATATGTTGCACAACAACTGATATGGAAGAAATGAGTCTGCTTGACAGATCTGTCTATAGACCCATTCAAACTGAAGGCGATAGCTTATACTAAAAGGACAAATCTTACTGTGCGGTACGGTGTTAATGCTAATCCACAACTCCTGTCTGGTATGGCAGCACTAGTGGGGCTGTCGTTAAACGGTGAGGTGCAGCCTAGAAGGAGACAAACAAATCGGAGTAAGAGAGAGAGAGAGAGAGAGAGAGAGAGAGAAAGTGTGTGTGTGTGTGTGAAGATCAATGGAGATGATCCACAACTCTTGTCTGGTATGGCGGCACCAGTGGTGTTGCCGTTAAACGGTGGGGCGCAGCCTAAGGGGAGACAAACAGATCGGAGTCAAAGATATGGAGAGAGAGAGAGAGAGAGAGAGTGTGAAGATCGATGAAGATGATCTCAGATCAGATCAGAGACTTCGGGATTTTTACCTGCTATTTCGGCAACGGTGCAGCAGCAACCTCATAGTGGCAGGAGCAGCGGAACCCATCTTAGACTAGGTTTAGGAATCACGAAAGGGCATTTCCTAATTATGCCCTTTCGCCGCAATAAATGTACTCATATGTTGGCGAGCATCCCTTCCGCTATAACTACCTTCTATTGACGATTAAATATGCGTCAGAAACAAATAGTTTTGTTATGGCGGAACAAAAGTGCCACAATTGTGTATCAACTTGACGGTTAGAGTAATCGTCACAATTATCGTCTCATTTAGCTACGATCTTACTTGCGGCGGCTAGATTCCACGGCAATAAGTATGGTTTCGCAGCGTGGGACTTAATCGAAGGCATTTTCATGCAGTGTGGGTGATTATAGCCCTTTTGCCACAAAATCTAGTCACTGATAAAATAAAACGCAGCAAAAGACCATGTTTGTTGTAGTGAAGGTTGTAACGAACTTTTTCCTTAGCTATATATATAGTTAAAAAAGAATATATATATGGTCTTGGAAACTCCTAATTATCATGCATCAGAAAATGAAAGACCTAGTACATATATATGTTTGTATGAAATCACTACTTATCATAACCATAAATAATATTGATCATACTATTATATGCGTTTAAATTTAGGTTGTTACAATTTGGTATACATCTCATGTATTATTTCTCAACTTGAGAAATGCTAATTGTATTTAATAAAAACTTACTTTTCCATGTATCAGTTATTGATATGCTGAAAATTATAAAATTCAAAATTTTAAATTTAAAAAATTGATAAAATGAGTGTTCACATTTTTTGTAAATAAAATTGTAAGTACATATAATACTACTCTTCTCAGCTTAAGATCCAATCGTCAATACTCACATGTATGACTCCTACTCCAAAGCTAGATGTTGCTATAATTAATTAAGCTGGCTTGATCTGTTGTGCACATACAATATGGAGGAGTACTCACTCACCTTCCACAACCAATTAGTATACTCATCCATCATCCCTTTAATTAGAAAGTCATGAAACCCCTCCCCTTTTTCGGAGCTATAAAAGAAATTATCATGATCCTTAAAGTTATGATAATTTCTTTCGTGGACATTTCTGTTGGTTGAATATATGGATCGAAGAATTCAAGATAAATCTTAGAGAACTTTTCTTTGTTTATTCCTGATGATTAGCAAATGCATGCATCAGGTTTTGTGTCCGATTGTACTTGTATGTGTCTCGAGATCAATGAATATTTGCCTTAGGTGAAGCTTTATTTGGGACTTCAGAAGGATCTAAGAGCATTTCCATCTAATTCCTTATAATTTTCTCTAAATTTTAGCTAGAAATCACACTTTCTATAAATTTTTTTTCAAATTTTACTCATCTTTAAGAAACCTCCAACATCTCATTCCCTATCATCTCTCTATTCTATTAAAATAATCTTTTCTATTTTTTCTGTATTATTTTTACTATTACATATTTGACTACTCCCTATAAAATATACACATCAATAGATACTACTTTTTGTTGGGAGGAACTATGGTTGGAAAAATATATACTTAGTGACAAAAAGTTTTTTCTCACCAAATTAGTTCGTGGTAGCTTGGTGACATATAATTGGTGAAGTAAGTATCTTTTTCCACCAAAAGTTTAATTCATGACAAATGTATTTTTCCCCACGACATTAATGGCGGAGAAAACATACAAAATTTCGTAACAAATAGTACTAGACCTACCCTCAGCTCGTGAAAAATGAGTGAATTTTTCATGTAATTCAGTTGTGGATAACTGTTTTACCCATGACCATGGTCGTGGAAAATGCTTGCATTCCTGTTTTTGTCCAAGAAAAATAGTCATGGCAATTACACATTTTGCATGTCCAATGTTCATGAGAAATATCCATTTTCAACCAAAACCGGAAATACATAGTCGTCAAAAAATAATTTGATTATGTGATCAGATTTTGTCGCAAAAGACCAATTTGTGACACAAAGCACAAAAAACATAGTTGTCTGAAAAGAATTTTTTGCATGACATCTCCCATTCCTTTCCAACCAAATGCACCACATTAAAATTAACTAGATATATATATATATATATATATATGAGTTAACCGCAAATAAGACATGAGTTAACAAGCAAAAGATCTTTATTTCTTGGGGCTGCTTTTTCTACAGCAAAGCAAAAAGGGATATATTGATCTCGAGACATCTATATATATTTGGTGTGAAGCAGTCCAATATTTATATATGTATCTTTGTCGCGGGATTATTTCCTTTATATGGATGGTAAGGAGATTAATTTACTTTGATGAGTGTTAACTTATTTTTCTTTTACATTGCATTGTGCTCTTCCTAATTTACATTTCTTGTTGTAGAATCCGAGAAAGGAAGCAATCTATGACTGTACTATTGTGTGGCACTAGTGGATATGGCAAGTCTACTTTGTCAGCATTGGTGGTATTTTGCGTCAAGTACACTAGTTTGTTATCATATTATTTTGTAGAATGGAGTATAATATTTAAGTTGTAAGAAAGGATATGGAGATTTGAAGCTCGTGTATAGATGCTTTATTTGCATTATTTCTCTACATTCACATGATTTAAAAGATCATCCATGTCTTGCAGGGTAGTAGGTTGGGGATCACGACAGTTATATCAACCGACTCTATTCGGCATATGATGAGGAGTTTTGTAAACGAAAAAGCAAAACCCTCTACTATGTGCTTCAACCTACCATGTAGGGGAGTTCTTGGATCCTGTGGCTATTGCAGAAGCAATGACCAAAAAGAAAGCTAAAAAATTGGCAAAACTTTCACACTCTCTTCTCAAGGATGAACTACTTAATGGTTCTTCAACTGAGAAGTCTTAGGCTAGATGATTTTAATCCCGATCTACTGATGGGGCTTATGAAGAAACATCCTTCTATCATACCATTTATGATATAGATCACAAATGAGGACAAACACTTGGAACGATTTGTAGTACGTGCTAAATATATGACACTGGACTTGGCAAAGAACAAATATGTAAAGTATATCTGAAACATCAGAACAATCCAAGACTAAATATGTAAAGCATATCCGAAACATCGCCCACCTTCAGACTAATGTTAAAGAGCATTAATCACTAGATGCATTATATAGAAGATTAATGTTAGTAATAATTTCCCTATGCATACAATCATATACATGGGCTCTGTTTTTGGTCGGCAAAAGGGCATTTCCTAATTATGCCATCAGTATTTGATGATGGCTATGATTTTTAGGCTTGAGTTCTTACACGTGTCAGATGACTACAGCAAGCCACTAACTTGGAACACAAGAATAAGAATCACATTGGGCACAGCCTGAGCTGTTGAGTGAGTTAACAAATACATTTCCTTTTGGATGACTTCTATTTTTTTGGTCAATAAGAGCAGATTTAGTATCTGTAAAATTGTTATATCTATGTGTAGATTTCATTTAATCACAACTGCACATATGGTTATTTTAGATAAAATTTTGTTGCTTGGATGATTCATACCAATGTCATAAGTTTAAGAAGAAACCTCAGTTGACCTGAGTGAACACAGGAACTTCTAAGGGTACATTGGACTATATGTGGTTAATTGGCTTAAAAATACATATCTACCTAAGTTTAACTACTTACATACGTTAATAGCACGATATTCTTTAGTTTCAATTCCTTAATATTTTACCAACATGGTCTTATATGCTTGCCAAATTGATCTAAATATGGGTTTGGTTAATTGTGCCATAATATGGATTCATCCAACTTGGTTTATAATTATCATTTATATAATTTATTTAATTTCTTTTAATATGAGCCTTTAGATAACAAGTGATTCTAATTTCTAGGGTTCATTTGCTTGAATTTTATGTAGTGATGAGTCATGTACATATCCATCTATATGCAGACTATTCTACCTATAGCTTGTGAATACTGTCGTGTGGGATTCATTTGCAGCCAATTTAATCGACAAGTACTATACATAAGTCAACAAGCACGACAACTTCTTAATTGATGATCACAATCTGAGAGATGCCAAACACTCCATTCAGAATTGTTCAAAACCATTCTTGCATGTCTGCCTGGAGTGAACTTTGACTCAGCCAAATTAATTAAGCAATATGAGAAGTCGAAGTTGTCATTGGTGGTGGGTGGATAACCAGTTGGTGTGAACTCTCATACCAGAATGTTCTGTAGTGTATGTGGTACATAATCTTTAAGTATAGTTGATCAAGAGTTGCAGCATATTATATAATTGCCTAAATATAGGCCATGACTATTTTTTTAAGTGCAACTTTTCATTCATAGTTAACCTGCCATTATTTATGAACACCTTTTAATTCAATTAGCCTCTTTGATAAAAGTATAACCACCATCTCACAAGTATTAATTGGGATTTTAAGAGCACTAGCCTCCTTTATTTACACCAACAAAATCAATAACAGTGACAGTCCCCTTTATACCCCACAACTATCAACATGATATAACGTTAACATAGAACAACATTATCGAGATACACTAAGGATTCATAAGTTTTAAAAACATGATATTGAACACCATGAATGGGAACTCCTTACCTGACTTCATACATGTCGGCAAAAGCAAGGTGGCCAGACCTAATTACCCATAGAGACTGGTTACTACATGCAATCTTTGCCTACTACTAAGGGAATGGAGTCTCCTGAAATGAAATCAGTTAAAACCTTATAGAAGATATTAGAAGATGAGTAAAGAAGAAAAAAAAATTCCATCTGAGATTTACAGATATAATGAAACAGGGGAGGAAAGAAATTAAGAAGAGTGGTTTACACGAAGTCGACGTTGGAAGCTCCAGCCGAGTCTTCTGGGGTTGATTGAGGGCGGACGCTGGTCGTCGAACAGGAACTCAACTCGTGGATGTCGACTCTTTACTCGGTGCAAAATGATCTCCTCGATCCTCAACCCTAATTTTCTCAACCCACTGGTTTAACAGATATGGTTTACACGAAAAAGATACATCAAAACGTCTTAGAATGGGAGGGAAGCAATCTTCATTTGTTTGGTTCTCCCCGTGGAAAAGGGTTTTGAACAGAAGAGAGAGAAATTCTCACCAGTGATTTCATGAGATGGGTCTAATTTTTACAATCAAGGAAATTTGTGGGCAAATTTTATTGTGGCGACAGGAATTCGTCACAAAAGCTCTTTTTCTCCATGAATTTAAGCTCATCGCTCGGCAGGTCGCTGCAACAGGTCCATTCATTTTCCATGCACAATTTTAGTGTAATAATGGAACTATTTTCCACCATGTTTTGGCTTGGAAAAAAAGTTTGTGGGAAAAGGCCAATTTTATAGTAGTGATATATAAAAATGATTTAGGAGATGAATAGTAGCTCTCCAAGTATAGGGTGCCATTGTTACCATCCTAAACTTTTTCCTTAAAATGAAAAACCAGATGGAGCATGTATTTGGAAAAAACTCCAAATATAAACCCTATAATTTAGAGAAAATGATGTTTTAGTCAACCGAATGAAAATGCCCTAATATTGGTTATAGATAGCAATATCTGATCAGACTCGACTGTGGAAAATAGCACATGATTTTTCTTTGCTTAATGAATGATATGAGAAGTGTTGAGTTTACCTACAAATCTTATACAAGGAAGTTTATACACTAATGTGATTTAAGGTAATATGTTAAAACCATTTTACAATAAATAAAATTTTACAATTTGATAGATCACTTTAAATTACGTGTTAGCCTGTACACTTCGTTATGTAAGATTTTTGTGTAGACCAAATAGATATACACATATTTCAATGGCCAATTTTGCCTCATTTTAGCGTATAATTAACCTGCTGCCACCACCAAAAGACACTCAATTTAACGAAGAAGGAAATGGGCAAAACTTCGAGGAACAATCAAACTTACATTTCCATAATTAAATGATGGTGGGCCTAGAAAGGGCAGGTACTGCAAATCATCTGATAAGAAAGAGGCTTCCCTAGATCTCTATAGGCCTTTTCCATCCACAGGTTCTTTCTCCCTTTGGTTCAAAGGCCATACATTTTATAATATGATCAAATTATTAAAATTGTCATTTAATTTCCAAAGTTGATACTTAGTTTATAATTTACTTCTCATTAAAGATTAATATGGAAGAAAAATAAATGATATAATTTTATAACAGAAATAAATTGTAAAAGTAGTAATTGTGTGGGGATTATGCGACACATGCATTTCATTTTAATTGATAATGCATGGAATTTTGAGTCCATGCATATGGCTTAATATGCTTTGTGTCCATTTTTATTTATGATAATCGTGTCAAAATAGACCCTTGGGAGTTCCGAGTTAGGCCACGTTTCTCTCTAAACAAGTGCGCACAAGAAAAACTTCTTTAACGACGAGTGAGGTTGTTGCAAAAGGTTTGTCTAAGCACTTTTTGGCGGCGGAAAGTTTCAGTCAAGGATTCGTCGTTACTAACGTACTACCATTCGAATACGATCCCTTACTCCGACGCAAAGTCCTCATTCGCTAAGGATAAAAACGTCAATCGACTCTGTGACGTTACGAATCCGTACTTATACGAATTCGAGCAGGAAGGCGGGGAGACTGGGTCACTGGATTACCTTTGGAACTGTTGAAGAACCACCGCTCTCTCTCTCTCTCTCTCTGCGCGCGGCTTTTTTACCTAGGTGAAGCGCAGGCTTCGATTATTCGCCAGGTAGATTTGTATTTTGTTTTAGTCCTTGTCCCTTTTGTTCCTGGGATCCATATATATGCTTTAGGTTCTGATTTCAATTTCAATTTCAATTTCAATTCAAGATTTTCTTTTTGTCTCCCTAACATTTTCAAGGGCTTTTTCTCGGAAAGTATGATAATATGCTCCTCCTATTAAATGTATTACAATATACTTGTATTTGAAATTTGACTTTTTTGTCGTTTCATATTTTGAAAATTTCAGGGCCTACTTGGATTTTTATAGGCTCATAAGCCCATGGCACTAAGTGGGAAAGGTCAGTGATATGGTGCTCTTTGTCTAATGTCCATATCTTTGATTTAAGGTTCAAGTGCTTTACAACTCAGTTAGCCTTTGATGACATCTGCAGCCCCAGGGGATAGTTTATTTTGTAAACTGATAAAGATGATAGAAGTTTTAACACAACAATAATTTTTGTTTTGTTTATCCTAAATGAGAAACAATATGTTCCTGGCGGGTTTTTCTCATTAATGTTGTTGGAATGGTGGAATCCGTGTCTGAAGTGGTTCAATAAATTCTGAAAATCTTAGGAGAACATTTGAAAAATAGTGTTAGGACTATATATCAATACTTCATGGAGACAAGTGGGAAATACTTGTCTCTCAGCGGAAGCACCTAGGAAATTCAGGGACTTGCTTAGGGAATTGTTTGGAAAATTTTTAGTGCAATGGGAAATCAAAATTGTTCTTGGTTTCTTCAGCAAGATTCTTGGAAATCGAATCTCTTGTAAGAAATACTCCCACATATTTTCCAATGAGAGATCATGTAATTTTTTTTATAAGTAAAATTTTTATTAATAGAGATCTAGGCAATGCCCAAGTACACAGGATGTATACAAGAGAAAATAGCTAGTTAAGAAGAAGGGGAAGAAATAGATACGAGAAAATTATGTTTATGTAAATTCCTCACTGAGTTTCTTAGTTCTTCTCTGCTGTCTGTGTAAAATTTATTAAATTATTGCATCCATATCTTGTAGATTTGAGATTTCCCCTTCAGTTTCATATTGGCAATGCTGTCAATGAGCGGAAAGTTTCCTACTAGTTTATCAAATTGTCATTCTGCAGTTCTCATGCCGTGATTGTCATACTGCAGTGGCTAGTTTACTTGGCATAGATGTTTTATAATGGTTTTGAAATATAGATGCCTATACGTATGACTGATCATGCTTGAGGATGAGTGAATTTAAAATGTTTATGTTAGCTTTGTAATAAATCTTTAATAATGACTTATAAAAAGATGTAGATTTACATTATTTGGAACCTTTAAGTTAGTTTGGTTATAAATATTTAAAAATGAATTAAAGTAATAAATCTTAACTATGAGGACATCTTGATTTGTTTTGGGGTAGGGGTTAGCTGGATAGCAACTAGCAAAGAATGAATTATAATCATAGTTTTGCCTACAAACTGTCTTCCCCCCAGCTGCATGCACCGGAAATTTTTTTATCTCATTAGCGTCTCTCATATCTCTTCTTGACAGTTGTTCAATGTCTCTTCTAATGCGTTTTCTTTTATCCAGTCTTGCAAATGAAAGCAAAGAAGCTTGAGCTACGTGGATTGCAGAAGAATAAAATTAATCCTACACATTTTTCTGACCTTGACGAGCTACTTAATGATATTTTTGTTTCCTGTCTCCCAAAACCAATTGATTATGACCACCGGAGAGACTTGGTTCGTATCTTCAATGCAATAGCAAAGGAAATATATGGTATTCATTCTGAACTTCGGCAAACGCCAAAGTTACTCCAGTGCACTCATGGAAATAGAATATGAAGCTTTTTAAATACGCCGGCCTACTAATGAATATCTTTTTTGGTCATTATATAACTGTTATGCTTTATGCGTGGCTTCCTCATATTTTCCAATAAAGAATTAGGTCCTTGAACAGTTAGGAGGCTGATAATCTCGTCGTTTTGGGTTTTTTTTTTATGATTATTATTTTTGTCATTTTTTTAAATCCTTTATTGCCCAGTAAACATCTATGGCTTAGTTGGACAATCACTATTACAAAACGTGGTAATCGACCTGACTTCGCTATCAGTAACTGGGTATCAAATTTGACCACAGTGTGCCATGGGTTGGTTGGAATTGTACATTTGTATATTCATGAGTTTCATGCCTTTTCTTTTAGAATAAGAAATTATTTTGGCTAGACATAACTAGTTAAAAGGCTTTTGAATTTTCTATTGGACATTTTTTTAAGGTTTTACAACATTGGGAAGTATTGCATCATTCTTGTATTATCCAATAAAAAAGGTATTGCATAGTAGTGTTTCTCTGCATGGCTTCTTTCATGCATGAATTTTTCAATTTGATAACTGTTTTTTGTGATGTTGATTGTAGAAACTTATGGAGGGAAAATACTTCACACTTTTTATTCATTGATGTATAACAATATATATCTACTATATACAATTGACGATTATACCCTCACAAGTTACACTTATTACAACCATGTCGTCTAACACTCCCCCTCAAGTTAGGGCATATATATCATATATACCTAACTTGAAACAAATAAATTTTAACTAACTCCAACACAAGGACTTAGTAAACTTATCTTCGAGTTGATCGGTAGACTTCGCAAAAGGTGTAGAAATGTCATCACTTAGTATCTTATCTCGAATGAAGTGATAATCAATCTCTATATGTTTAATCCTCTCATGGAACACAAGATTAGAGGCAATATGCACTGCGGCTTGATTATCACAAAATAATTGGAGAGGGATAAGAGCTGGAAACCCAATCTTTTGAAGGAAGTATTGCAACAATGTCGGCTCACTACTACTTGTTAGAGGACATGGTTGTAATAAGTGTAACTCATGAGGGTATGGAAGATGGCAGCCACAAGCGACACGAGTAAAACCTGTAAACGAACTGGGGGAGACATTGAGGAGGGTTGGGTAAGGTTGGGTGAGTGTAAAGGAGAAAGTGTAAGAGTAGGTAATGGTAGAGGATCACACCCAACACTTGAAATTGTGTCCGAGAAATAGGGTATGGACTCAAAGAAGGTAACATCAACACTCGTGAAGTAGCGTCTAAGAGCAAGACTATAATAACGAATATCCTTTTTGAGTCCGAGAATAACCAACAAAAAAATACTTGGTAGAACGTGGATCAAGCTTATCAAAACCTGGGCCAAGGTTACGAACATAGCAAACTGACCCAAAGATTTTTGGAGGAAGGGTAAATGGTGGAGATGAAGGAAAAAAGATTGAGAAGGGTAAACTGCCTTCATCGAGAACTGATGAAGGCATACGGTTACTAAGGTAACAAGCAGTAAGAACACCATCACTCCAAAATCGTTTAGGAACATGCATGTGCAGTAAAAGTGTTCAGGTTACATCTAACAAATGAAAAGTTTTGCGTTTAGGCAGCCCATTTTGTTGGGGTGTATAAGATCATGAAATTTGATGAAAAATTTCTTTTTTACTTAAGTAGCAAAGGCACTAGATTGATATTCTCTAGCATTATCAAAACACAAAACTTGAACGCTTTTGTTAATTGTGTTTTAATTTCTTTCCAAAACACTTTGAATATGGAAAGAAGTTCAGATCTTGCTTTCATTAGAAACACCCATGTCACACGAGAGTAGTCATCGATAAATGTGACAAAATACTGAAACGTGTTTGATTCAATGTTGATTGGTCCCCATATATCAAAGTGAACCAATTCAAAAGGACTTGATGCTCGTTTAACAAATCAAGGTACGAAAGACACACAATGATGTTTACTAATTTGATATGCTTCACAAGGAAAGGGAGACACATTTCCTAGATTCCTAAACTGACACTTCAAAAGGGAAAGAGAGGGGTGACCAAGGCGACAATGTCATTCTTAAGTAGATGATGAAGAGGATGTAAGGGCACGAGTGGGTGAGTATTTAACAGCAAGATAATACAGATCACCGCTTTAGGCCTTATACCAATCTTGTTTCCTGTCTTGAGATCCTGAAAGATACATGAAGAGGTATAAAAGGTTAGTGAACATTGAAGGCTTTGAGTAATCTTACTAATGGACATCAAATTATAGGGAAAACTAGGAGCATATAGAACAAACGACAAGGATATAGACTCGGTGAGCTTAGTGGATCCAATGCCTGTAACTTTAGCAAGAGAACCATTAGCGAGAGTAACACTTTTTGGAGATGTCACAATATCTAATTTAGATAAGATAAAGGATAAATC
Source organism: Cyclocarya paliurus (assembly GCA_029856935.1). Lineage (NCBI taxonomy): Eukaryota > Viridiplantae > Streptophyta > Magnoliopsida > Fagales > Juglandaceae > Cyclocarya > Cyclocarya paliurus. The sequence continues at coordinate 34,200,553 of CM056950.1, read as the reverse complement.
AGTCAGATGTTTATTAGCTCTTGAATCAATGATCCATAGATTTTGAGTGGATGAGACAAGACATGCGGGTGTTGTACCTGAGTGGGCAAGAGTAGTAGTGAAAGATGAAAGCTGTGTGCGAACCAAAAGCTTGTCATATGCATCCTTTGATATACTAATCATATCTTCGCAAATGACTTGATTAGCGGATCCAGATGATCTACCATGTAGATCTCAACAATAGTCCACCAAGTGGTTAGTGCGACCACAATGGGTGTACTTACAAGATTCTTGACCTCGAGTGCAATTACTTTTGGCATCATGTCCCCCATGTGAGCCTCTACCACCCCGGCCTCCACGCCCACCAGGAGCAACATAGGAGGCAACTGCATCATGTAACTGTGACTCAAATTTAGTTGTCGTGGATGCAAGAAAAATATCACAACTGAATTTGGAGACAAAAACTCCACACAAGATATGAGAAAAACCACAATTCAACTTGAAAACCCGAGAAACACAATCTGGAAATGTAGAAACTCGGCCCAAGTACCCGAAAAACAACTCGACTAACAATATTTCGGCCCTGTATCAGTTAGAATTACATTGTATTGGCTTTGAATTGCATTGTTTCGACTTGTATCAGCCAGTATCAGCTCGGAACCAGCATGTATCGGGTCTGAATAGGTTGGTATTGGTTTTTATCGAGCATCGACTGAAACCGACTTCAACCTAAACTCAAAACCGGATTAGGTTATCCTAAACGAGAATAAGTGGACTGGGAATTACCTTATCCTCATTGCCAAACAGGCGTTATTATGGATTAGGAACAAGCTCTTACTCCAGGTTGGGGTTATCCACATTTGAAGATGGGATTGGTTATCCCTGCAACCAAACACTACGTCCCTTTGACATTGCCGGCAACAAGCAGCACTTCAGGTGGTCGCTGATTATAGGGAACACGCCGCGATGCACAGGCAACGACGGGCAACTAATACCGGAGACGACATTAGGAACTCACCGGAAACAGCTTCAAACACCTACGGGCCGCCGACAACGAAGAGAGAAGCCACTGGGATGCGCGGAGGATGACGACAAACTCAAGTCCAGCAGCTGCAAACATTGGTGAGCTGAGATCCGGCGACAAAAGTCAGATACTACACCGGAAAACACTCCAACGAGTTTAGACCACAGTGAGCTCGATTTCGGCATGTACCAGTATACACCACTTACCACCATCCGACAACCATGAGCATTGATACCATGCAGAAACTTATGGAGGGAAAATACGTTGCACTTTTTATTCACTGATGTACAACAACACATATATAGTATATACAATTGACGATTATGCCAAGTTACACTTATTACAACCATGTCCTCTAACATTGATATTGCAATATGCCAGTAAATGCGTTAGGTTCTTGAAAGTTGTATTTCCTTGTACTAGATCTTTTGAGTTTCATTCATTTAAGTATCTTCCTTTTTGTTATTTCAGGCAATTCTGATGAGTCTCCTGTCGTGGAGGCATTTGGCTCTTTCGTAATGGATATATTCTGTGCTGGAAGTGATATAGATTTATCTGTGAATTTCAGTAACATGGCTGTTCAAATTTCTCGACAGAAGAGGATTGAAACCCTCAAAAAGTTTGCAAAAAAGTTTCAGACTCTTCAAAGTAATTATTGGCATTTAGTTTTTGTTTCATTTCTTTTATATTGTTATCATATGTTTGAATGCTGTTTCTCTTGCTTGTTTTATACAATCTGGTTATTTAAATTAGTTTTTTTTCCCCGGTTTAATTGAGATTAAAAAGTTGAAGGCAAGGTAAAAAATTGATCCATACAATAGGCACGCTGGGGAAACCCTAAATTATTGAATTGGGGTAGCGGTTTTGTTATAACTATCGTCATAGATGCATTTCTTTGTTGTAGGGGGAGGACATGTTGCTCGCCTTCAGACAATCACAACGGCAAGGGTGCCAGTTGTCAAAGTCATTGATCGTGGAACTGGCATTGAATGTGATTTATCAGTTGAGAATAGGGATGGTATTGCAAAATCCCAGATTGTCCACATGGTTTCTATGATTGATGAAAGGTTTCGGAAGCTTAGTTTTTTGGTAATTAATGCTTCTGAATGTATGGCCCAATAAGACATTATTCCTTTATGTTAGCTAATGCTATCATACCGCCTTGGACAAATTTCTAGCATTTTAGTTATGATATGTTTATTGGCTAAAGCCTGCCTGCCTCCCCCCCAAAAAAATTTTTGATTAGTAAAAAGAATTTTATGAAAAAACAAGATAGGTGTATCCTTTTATCACAGATTGACTCAAAGCCCAAAGTAACCTTGTGGCCTTAGAAAAGGAAGTTTGATATGCATGATATCTTGTACATGTGATGCATACAGACAATACGTAAAAAGAAGATTAATTTTAAGAACAAAAGTCACAAAGATCCAATAACGCCTAGAAGGAAAGAGATGAGAACCCCCAAATTGCTTACATTTAATTAGAAATAGATTTTGGAAATAGTGTCTTTAATCTAAAAATTGGGAGGCTATAAAAATGGTTAACCTTTCATGATTTTCTTGTATCTTTTTCTATTTCTAGATAGGTGACTCTTGGATGAGCCTTCTGTGTTTTGATGAAGCTTTATTCCTTGTAAAAATAATATTTATGTATATATAAATTGGGAGGCCAATTAGATTGAGTATTCCCCCTCCACAGAAGACATAATAGAGGAATGGCATGCCAAATAATGCTTTTCCATTGTTCATTGAAACAATCTTTCAGACAAGCCAATAACTCTCTTACTGACTTAGGCATGCCCTAAGAAATACCAAACAAAGAGAATGCTAGTGACCGTGCTCCATGTGCCTATAACTCCTCAGCAACAAACTAATGGAGAATGGTCCATGGTCTCCCCACTTGAAATCAAGAACTTCATCATATGGAGTTATTTGAAGAGATGAAAGCTCTCAGTATTGTTATAGGGGATTAGGGAAAGTCGTGAAAGAGAGATTTAAGTAAACTCATCTAGGGGACTATAGGATTCATTTGTTAGATCATCATGTATACTTACTGTGTACTTGGCCTATGCCTATTTCAATATCAATAAAATATCTTCCTACTTATATTAAAAAAGGACTCGTTTGTTAGGTCATGAATCAAGGGTAAATGTCTTTTCCATTTGCATTGGATACAAATGAAGGGTTTTTTTTTTGTTTGAGATCAAAGTTGAAGGGTAGAGATGATTCTAGCAAGACATGTTAATCCCTTCAATATATATAGTTTCCCCAACATCAAATTTAGTGCTTGTGTCCATTGGGATTGATATATTTGTTTTTTCTTCTTTGGTTGCAGGTGAAAGCTTGGGCAAAGGCACATAGCATTAATAGTTCCAAAGATCGAACTCTGAACTCTTTATCCCTAGTATCATTGGTTGCCTTCCATTTGCAGGTATGATCAGCATTTTTATTTTTTCTGTGAAAAGTTAGGTCAAGTTTTTCTTTTTGTTAAGTGTATAATCATTTGGACTAAAGCTTAGAATTTTCTCCAACTATGAAGTTCCATTGCATTGATTTGATTGTTGAGAGTAGCCAGTTTATGCAAAAATGCTTGCTCCACGATAGATCCATGTAGCAGTCTCTCCATTGTGGTATGTGGAATAGGTGATAGGTGATGGAATGCTGTATGCTGCTTACTTGGAGTGTGGAAGATTGGGGGCAGAGTTGTATACAACTTATATTCATTGTTTGGTTAGAGTTTAAGCCTAAAAAAAACAGATGCTTGTAGCCAGTTTTTATAAAGTTATAAAGCATCACTAAAAAAACGCGAAAGGTGCATCCAAGAAGACAGGTTGTATACAAGGGGTCACCAATATAGATACGAGAAAATCATGAAGAGTTATCCCATGAAATTCTAGAGAGACAGTCCAAAGGAAGAGAATAGTAAAAGGTAAGGTTTTGAGCTCCTTCAGTGTCAGTTCACGATCCTCAAAATTCCTATTGTTACATTCCTTCTAAATACATCATATTAGGCAAATAGGAACCACCTTTCACACTGCTGCAATTTGTGGGCTTCCTCCTAACCCTCTCCAATAGTAAAAATGGCCCACTTTTCTTCTGGCCATGACCCGAGCCCAACCAATTCACCTGAAGAACTCATTCTATAAACTACTAGCCATCTCGCAATGGAGTGAAAGATGGTCAACGGACTCCTCACTCCTCTTGCATGTGCAACACCAATCAATTACCACAATGTTTCTTTTCCATACATTATCTGTGGTGAGTATCTTTCCTTGAGAAGCTGTCCATGCAACAAATGCATGCCTCAAAGGGGTCTTTATCCTCCAAACACTGTTATAGGAGAATGGATTGTTACCATGAGGGATGAGGGTGTTTAGAGCGAACTGCAAACAACCAATTCTTGGAAGACGCCCAAATGAGCTTAGCCTCCTAAATTAATGGAATACGATTGATTAAAGAATGCCGTGAAGGAAAATCACTAGATGTCTTCAGATAATCCACCATAGAAGTTCTAATGGAGTGTTGATTAATGTTTCTTTTTCCCAAGCTTTGGCCTCCTTAATTTTCTTGACTTTCTTCCTTTTTCAGGTTAGGTGTATCTAATGTATATTCCCTTTGTACTTGGATATTGCCTTTCTTGACCCTTAATGAAATTTCTCTTACTAAACAAAAAATTTATTCTTTTCCTTTTTATACTACTTGGGATTTTGTGTCCTTTGTAAGAAAAAGAGCAAGCCACTAATAATGCACTGTCGTTTTTGGGGAATGTGAAAGAAAGCTTGAGTTTTCAATGCATTAAATTGTCCATAAAGTGCATGTTCGTTTCTAAGGAGACACTTATGGGATGGAGGGAAAATATCATAATGTTTGCACTGTGCAATGTTAGCAAAATATTATTGTTGACTGTGTCTTTAAACGATGTTAAGTTTTTGGTAGATTATGCATGCTTCAGAAATTGGTGTTTTCTTGTCATATACTCTACCACACAGTGTTTATTTCAAGTGATCAACCTATTGATACCACTTCTGACCATCTTTCCATTTTAGGTAACGTGTTTCTGATGGTTGGAAGTGTAAATTATATCTGCTCGTTTTTAAAGATACTGAAAGATTAGTCTGATTGTTGATTTTTGTTTTAGTGACTAAATTTTTCCCCTTTCTCACACAGACTCGAGATCCTCCAATTCTGCCTCCCTTTTCCGCTTTATTTAAAGGTGAATGATTCTGCAAACCATATGGTAACAATTCTCTGGGTATTGAACTCCCAAAAAACTAATTATATTTTCCAAATTTAGGCAGTAATTTTGTTATCTTCGTAGAAAAAATATATTTTTTTTTGCCGAATGTAGAGAAGAACATGAATGGAACCAAGGATCGTATGTTTGGTATTAGATGCCATATTAGCCAAAGAAAGTGAATTTATCCCTTGGATATTTCCCTTATGCATCGACATTGAGATGTGACATTGATACATTGAAATGGTGTCTTGACTTGCATTGCTTATGTCGCAATGTTGTTGTCTATACACATGCATGCATCTAACACACAGACTCAAGCATTTTTGTTTAATTGTTGGATATTCTAAGGTTGTAGTTTTAACGATTTAATCACATATTTGTGGTTTTACATCAAGAAGGTAAAAAGCACACCACAAAGATTTTAAAAAGATATTATAAGCCCTCCTCACTGTGAAGCAATTCATGAGCCTAGTCTTCTGGTTGCAGAGAAAATCGGTTCAAGAACTTAATTGGGGTATGACAATTGGTTGCCAGTAGTGAGCTTTCCTTTCATCTAAATTTTCATGAGTTGGCATTTCATGTCGCTACTGCACCCTGGCTTCCCAAGGGAGAAGATCATCCCATGTGCTTTTTCGGTTGGATGCCATTCCTACAATCTGCCCTTTGGCCCACTATTTAATTTTTAATTTTTTAATTTGCTCGAGCCATCACTTTGAAATGTGGAAAGGGGTCCTTTAAGCGGGTCGGTGTAGGTCTGCTTGTGGCATATTTTCTGCCACACTGATTTGAGGCCCTTTTTGCTGGTTTGGGATCTATTTTTAGTCTCCCTTCTTCTCAATACAATAGCGATGGGCGATTGATCTGGTAGAGCACTTCGTAGGCCATGGGCCTAATGGCATGCGTCATGCGCAGTGAGCTAGGAAGACTATAAGCTGTGATCCTGTTGAGATGAAACATGGGACGCTAGCCTGTTAGGATGTATCTCAGGCCTGAGTCCATTAAGAGGAGATTTAGGCCATGAGCCTTTTTGCTTAAGTTTCAGGCCTAGGGCCCTCGTAAGACAAAACATGGGCCATGGTCCACTTGGCTTATGTTGGGCTATGAGCCCATTAGGAGGGAACTTGTGCCATGAGCCCCCATTTACTGGCCCGTTGAAGTAAAACTTAGGGCCATGAGCTGTTATGAGGGAATTTTTGCTATAAGCCCATTCAAGGTGCACTTGTTGATTTATTTCTTATTTTGGTTACGGTTTGGGCTTGTCTTCCTTTTTGTCAAATGTGTTGTGGCAAGTGTTCCAATGTAGAAATCCAGCCCTCAACATTTACATATACCTTACTCTTTCATTTATTAAGTACATACTCAACCTAGCTTAACTGAGCCTTAGTTAGAATTGAGTTGGGATCATCCAAGGATCCTCATTAGCCAATTAAGGTTAGCAATGTGCATTTTTTGCAACATTCCTATCTGAAATTGTACTTTCTGTCACTTTCCTAATAACATATATATATTTTCACCACCTGTATACATGCCATTTTAGGGGTGCTTCTACCCCATTTTTACTCAAGTTATATCACTTTTCCTCAGATGCCAAATGGCCAAACTATTTGACACAACTTCCCCCCCAACCTTTTATTTTTATTTTTATTTTTATTTTTATCTCAAGTGGATTTAACACTCAAAATTCATGCTGTTAGCTTTTCTAGGGTGGCTTTTCCATATTTAGATACTCGCAAGGAACTGTTGAAATATGATATTAGGGTTACTTCTTTTCGGAGCTTGTTAGAGTTGCAGTCACTCTGCTGACAGGGAAAGATATTAGTTGCATTTTGTTATGATTCCAGTTGAGTTCAGATTCCATAGCATGTACCGAAAAATAATCTACATTACTTTCTGCAGTTTCTACTTAACTCTTAATTTGCAAAAGCTAATTGTTCTTTTTATGTCTTGCTACTTTCCTTGTTTGCTCATTATCGAACTTATTCTGGTTTTATGATTGCTGCTTGGTAACAATCTTGGACCTTCTTGATTTGCTTCATTTTGACATTTGAGCCATCTTGGCATGGTCCAGATGGAACTGATCCTGCAAGTGTGGCAAGAAATGTTCATAATTATTTGGACTATGGAAAAAAGAATAAAGAATCCTTGGCAGAGCTTTTCATTACTCTACTTATTAAGGTAGTTCTTGTTCTCTACTTTTGTTAGCTTATTAGCGATAGAATAATAGCTCTAATCCTTTTAATCTGGATATTTACTATCCAAGAAAATTGAGGCAACCCATTGTTTGTATGGTACATCTAATTCAAGGTTCTTAATGTTGCAGCTAGAATCAGTTGAGACGCTTTGGAAGGAAGGTCTCTGTGCCAGCTTATATGAAGGATCTTGGACATCTAAATCATGGGATTCTGACTTGAACTTTATAAGTGTAGGCTGCCTGTTTTATTTTCTTTTTGACAAAAATTGTGGGTTCTTTATTTATTTTTTTTATGTCGGGGAATCTCTCCAAGACAAGGCCCTTTGGACCCACCCTGCAAAGTAAACCCCGGTCCCATGCACCACACCTTTGGAAGTTTCCCTACACGGAATTGATTAAATGGCTGGCTTTTTACCAGGGGGTGTGGCCCCAAAGGATTGTTTGCACCCTTGAGGTGTTGAACCTTAAACCTTGGACCTTGAAGGGAGTGATACCCAAGACCAAGGCCTTCATTACTTGGGCCAACCCCTTGGGGTTACAAAAATTGTGGGTTCTGACTTCTGGTTTTCAGAAAATTCTGTATTAGTTCATATAAAAAAGCCCACATTAGGGAGTGAGCAATCCACAGCGCATCACTAATGAAAACAAATAGCAAACATCTCCAAACTATACAAAGAAAAACTCATTTATAGCTTAAAGTATGGTATACCCTCTCTCCCCACCACCACGAAACATCTCACCTCTTTTGAAACCTCATGCCTGCCTACATTCTCCCTAGAAACGACTAGAGCATCTGATTTGGCCAACCAATCTGCTGCACGATTAACTTCTCTATAAACATGCCCGTATGAAGGACAAGGGCTAAGCATCTTTCTAGAATCTGATCCCACACTTCTCTCACTAGCCAGTGTGCCTCATCTTTTCCAAGCAACCAGCTTATCACAACTTCTGAATCAGATTCGAATTTTTCATCCTGCAGCTGTAACTTTAGACAAGGTTTCTGACTTCACCTGTAGTGTTTGATCATTGATGTGTTCACGTGCTTCTTACAGGTTGAGGATTTCACAGAACAATCCCAAAATGTTGCGAGGGCAGTAGGAAGACAAGAAGTTAAAAAGATCTACGAATGTGTGCAATATTCCCTTGGTTACCTTTTGACCTTTCTAGGTGGCCGGATGCAGCGACCAACATTAAGGGATATTTTGTTTGGTGTCAATGCAGTCTCTACTTTACTGGATATAAGTACTAGAAATCCTGTGGACCGTGAAAATACAGCTAGTCCTGTTCCGAGTAATCCTCGTCCAACGAAGAAGCAGCGTATAATGGAAGGGTGGAAAGGACAACAGTTTGTGGAAGGCTCGGGAAGAAAGCAGAACTATGATGCTTCTCGGTTAGGTAATAATTTGTGCTACAGTTCAGGGACACTTCCTTCTGCTCCTACTCAATTTCCAATAGTTATTGAAGGGTCACATGGTCATCTACCAAATCAACCCATTATTTATCCACAAACTTCATCTTGGTTTGGTGCACCACACAGTCAAGATCCAATTTTTCTGAACCAATACCCGGGACAATTTAATTCTTTATCTCTACAAGACTTGATAATTTCTGGCCTTCTACTTGGTTCTTTCTATCCTTAGTGTTGGTATGCACTTGACATGGTTGAAATGAAATTGCCCTTTCGGCTTTGGCCAGAGATTTGAAACTGGTTCATTTGCACCGTATGATGTTGTTAGCATATTAGGGTCATTCTTATGTACCGAAAAGTCTCTTTTCTTTGGCAAGTTTCCTCATTATAGTTCTAACGATAAAAAAAAATAGTAATAGTTTCCTCATTATAGTTCTTTCGCTTTGAAGGATTTGATGTGTAGATTAATGCAATGTCAATAAGTTGCAATTCTCTGTTAAATTTTCATTATAAATTTTGGAATGTTCAAGCTTCCCATACCCCCTTACTTATCAAAATGAAAAAATAAAGAGAGAAAAGATAAGTTGATCATTAAGATATATAAATGTGGTTTATTTATTACATTGTTTTGATGCTCAAGACAGTCGAGGTTAAGCCTAATAAGTTAAAATTTATATTCAAATTTGGTTTGCTAAATTAGTGGACCAGCTGAACATGTTTGTTTGAACTTTCATGTATGATCGACAAATTTAAAGTAGATTGATATTTAAACTTTTACCAAAGAAATTGGCATTTTTTCTTCTTTGTAGAATGCTTGTTGGACTAAAATATATTTGAGAGATTTATTAAAGGCCTATGTACCCTTTAATAACACCAATTCTCCATAAAACATTGATAAATTCTAACAATGGGTTTACATTATTCAGAAAAACTTTACATAGCAATATTAAATATTGATGTTGGGGCTATAATTTTTCAAACAAAAAATCTTTCCAATTTCTTTTTATTCATCCATACTCCACACTCCACATTTTTTAAAGAATTTTTTTATTAAATAATTTTTATATGAATAGTGAATAAAAAATTTGAAATAGTTTAAAAAAAATAAATTCAAAAAAAATTTTTAAAAAAATATTAAAAAATGTGGAGTGTGGAGTGTGAGTGAATAGTAGGAGGTTGTGTAGCAAAATCCTTTTTCAAATTGGAATTTAGATAGCAAAGGAAATTTAAATAATTTTTTTTTCTTAAAAGCGTCGAGTTTGATAAGTACTATATTTACAAAGAGATCTTATAAAAGTAAATTTATAAATCGATATGACTTTATATGAATTTTAGATTTACTTTACAATAAAATTAATTATACAATCTAATATGTTATATTAAATTATGTCAATTTTTAGATTTATTTTTGTAAAATTTCTTTTTTACTAAAGCATTTTCGTTGAGTTTTACAAAAATAAAATAAGGGAAAATTTTTAATTTTTAAAGAGTGGTATTACTCTTAATTTTATATTTTATTATATGCAATTATAGTGGAGTATTATATTTTAAATGTCTTTATAAGCTAATAAATTAAATAAAAATCATTTAAAATATAACAATGCCATTGAGATTAATAAAATTTTGAAACGAATGGACAACATTTTAATTAAAAAAAATTAAAAACTAGCCAACTCTGGTCTCTAGCAAGCAACTTTCTAATGACTTTGGTGAACATACGGTCCTGAATAGATTTTTTTCATTTTTAAATGTTCCCATCAAATTGTAATTATACTTTTTTATTTTTATTTTTTAAACAGCTTTTAAATATATTTAAATATTTAAAAAAAATTACTAGTAATCATTTGTTTAATCATAAACAAAAAATTTTTTTTTATATGTAGTCAGTTTTACATATTTTTTATGATTCTTTTACTAGTAATCATTTGTTTAATTATTAAAAAAATAAATTTTTATGTATAGTCATTTTTATATATTTTTTATAACTCTATTAATATTGTGATTAATTACGATATTTTTTTAATATGAAATAATTATTTTAATTAATTACCAAAAACAAAAACACAGAAATCACTGTATTTACCATAACCCTTCGAAGTTCGCATATTTGGTGGGCTAATTTGGCAAGCAATTTCCTCCTGCGAACGACGTTGCAGCGCTTTGAGCCGTTAGTTGCTGCCCTTTGTTGCCTTGTTGCTCGTTTTTCAAACGAACACACCTCTCAATTCTCATTTCGTTCAGGTCGTGGCAAATTTCTGAGAAAGTTATGGGGAGTAGAAGTTGCGGACGGAGAATTATTCGGAGATTTGATACGATAAGAGCGATCGGGATTGGGATATTTGGAAGATGGATATCAAGTGAAGCATTGGGAACAAGGTTCGCGGCTGTGTGGGGTAATGGAGACTACGGGAGGCTTGGGCTTGGGAGCTTGGACTCTCAGTGGAGACCTGCTATCTGCTCTGCGTTCCGCGGCCAAAACCTTATTGCAATCTCCTGTGGCGGTGCTCACACTCTATTTTTAACAGGTCCTCCTAACTTGATTCCTTTTTCTGCTCTTCTCATTTACTATAAAAAAAGAATATATTTGTTTGAACTCTGTTGCAATTGATAGGCTCTGGCAATGAACTGAGCGTTCTAACCTGTAACCCAGTAACCCGATCACATTTTTTGATCAATTGAAAATTAATGAAAGCTATGCTTCCTACACACACACACACACACCAAATATTCTGGCACAAAAAGGGGGAAGCTCTCCATTCCTGGTTGTCTTGTGGCTGGATGCTGGAATCTCTGCAATCATTAGTTTGAATGGGAATCCAACTCAGCACCTTCTCAGATTTTGAGAAGAGTTGCACATTGGAGAGCACAGTATGATCAGAGTTGTAAGCTGTGTTTGGGGGAGTTATTATCAACCATTGGAAGGTAGAATCAGTAGTTTGGGGGGGCATGGGGCAGCAATTTACTCTGTCAGCAGTGCGAGTTTGCTTATTTTCAACTTTTGGACTTAGCTAATATAAAGCTATATGGTAGCACACATTTTTCTGGTTCGGCAGTATACATAGGTGTGTGCATATGCTGTTGCATATGCGCACAAGCACTGTGCGTGTTGGTGTGCTTGTTTTTGTACTTAAATCTTTTATGCTGTTTATCTTTTGAAGAATTCTATTCCATCATAAAAGTGATGGATTATGAAGATTATTGGTGGTGTAAGGGTAGAAGCTTATAATTTATCCTCCTCTGACAGAATCTGGCCGTGTTTTTGCCACCGGTCTTAATGATTTCGGCCAGCTCGGCATCTCACAGAATAAAAGTTATTCTACTGTATGGTTTCTTGACCTCTTTGCCTAGTTGGTTAATTTCGTTTACCTAGCTCTTTATTCAGTTGGGAAGAAAATTATTATTATAGATTTTTCTACACTTAATGTTATTCTTTTTTATATAAGTAACACTTATGTTGCCCTTTTATATAAGTAATACAATTGTTCTAAGAAACAAAGATAAAGAAAGTTCTGGAAGTTAGAGATAGAAAATAGTTATAAGCAGACATCCAAAGGTAAAGGGTGTTTAAAAGGAATCCCTTGATATCCACCATTGACTTTTCACAATCTAAAAAAGTTACAGCAGTTCTCTCTCTCTCTCTCTCTCTCAATTAATCGAATGCTCCTTTTTTTCAAAAATATCATCCCTAATTGATATGTGCTTTGAAGAGAGATCCTAAAGGAAGATTGAGACATGTCATAGGCAAATGAAAAGCCCTCCAACCAAGAATACTTACCAAAGTATCCACATTCTTGATATTAACAACCAGTTGGGATTTGCATTTAGCCAAATTGATTTTCAGCCCAGAGACTGCTTCAAATTGGAATAACTGAATAAACAAGGCAAATAAAGAAGGTGATCTAGGTTTGCTAAAAAAAAATCAAAGTATCATCCACAAACAGAAGATGAGAAAAAATGATCCCGTCACTGTGCCTTGACTCTACATAAATCCTGATAAAAGACCCCTGCTCATTGTAGAAGAGATCATTTTGCTAATGGCCTCCGTAACTATGAGAAAAAGCATAGGAGACAAAGGGTCCCCCTATCTCAAGCCATGAGTGCTATTGAAGAACCTATGAGAGTGTCAATCACCAACACTGAGAACATCGTTGAGCAAATACAGGGCTATCTAGCTACACCATTTCTTCCCAATGCCACAACTCTTCAACATATACAACAAGAAATTTCCAATTTACATGATCATAAATTGTGCCGGCAAACTACAACTTTTGATTCATTGCACCCTCAAACTGCCACTAATCTGCTGAAATGTTTTCTTACAGTATATATATTTGTCAAAGTTTAATAATGTATACACTTGAAATGATATTAGAGCCACACTTCTAGGGTTACCATCTTTTAATCTCATTGTTCCCTGAAAGTTTTTCCCCTTATTTCTCTTATAATTTCTTTTCCAGCTCTCCTCTCTGTGTTTGCTTTTCTCTACTACCGAGTCTTCCTCATGGGTGTTGCTATACACGAGAGATTGAGTGTTAGGTACAGACATTCCTGATGCATCTTAGTAGGAGAGGGATGGCGTAGTCATTGTCATGAAGTGGGTGATCTTATCACCATCAGTTGGGGGGGGGCTGTGATCATCTTGTCTGTCTATTAAATTAAATGTGAATACCTTCAAGTTTTAATTATGTTGTGTTGTAAAAAGTAAGATTTTCAGGGTTTTCTGTGGTTGAGTGCATAGATAATTACTAAGGGCCTATAGAGTTTCTTGCAGTTGGTTATTTGCCTGCCTTTCTGTTGCAGGAGCCAGTTGAGGTTTCTGGGCTTCAGAAAGACATTGTGCAAATTTCTGCTGGTTATCATCACTCTTGTGCTGTTACAGGTATGGTATTAGAAATGTTATACTTGTGGAAGAAGGTAGATGTTCATTTGTTTCTAAATGGTGCATTACATATAAGATTTTTATTTTGAAATCTTGTTCTGTTAGCAGAGTATGTCACATAATTGATAGTAGATGAGTGATTATCAAACTCTTCAAAACTTACACTAATTTTAAGATGGCATGATGAAAATAGGAGTTATCCAAAAGTTATAGTTGCCTGTAACGGGCTGGCTAGTTATATGCGTTCTACAGTGGTCCTGCAAGGTTAAGACGGGATGGAAAAAATTGTTGCATTTGCATAACATTTGAAATGCTGGTGTGAGGATTCAATGAGGAATTATTTCTTTTACAGCTCCTTGATCACTTTCAGTTTCAGAGAAGGTTCCTTGTTAATGGTTTTATTCAACTGCATTTAATAATTTACTATCTGGATTTTTTATATGCATAAATTTAAATTTGAATTGTTTTAATGTTATACTGCTTCCCATTTGGACATAAATGGTTCTTATATGAGACTTTGCATATTGTAACTAAATATCATTTTGCATTTAATATTCCTATTCTTCTTTTCTATTTCCTATAGTGGATGGAGAACTCTACATGTGGGGGAAAAACTCCAATGGGCAACTGGGCCTTGGAAAAAGTAACAATCGAACCTTTACTTTTCTGGTCTAGATGATATTATTTAGTTGCCGAACAGTGGTCATTATTTATCTCTTCTGCTTTTCCCTGCAGCAGTTACTTTGTTACTCGAAGGTGACAGGTACTTGTTTGAATTAACGAATATGTTTTACCGATTTGCAGGGGCAGCAGCAACAGTTCATCTACCTACTAAAGTAGAGTGTTTGGATGGAATCACCATTAAAACGGCAGCTCTGGGCTCAGAGCACTCAGTGGCTATTACTGGTATGGAACTGGAAATGTTTTAGAAAATTAGATTCTATTTTAAGCTCTGTTTCACTCATGGGAATGAAATCCCGGGATGAGATTCCATTTTTGGAATATTTATTACCAAGTTGCGATTCCTGTCAATGTACAGGTAGGATAATCTCAAAGAAAGTGAAAATAAATGTTCCCTTTTTTCTTTTTTCTATTCTCTTGTTTGGTTAATCTCAGAAATGAAGACAGGAAATAAAACCCGTACTATTATAGTGTTGCCACCACTTTCTCACTCTCACCTTCCCATCACCATCACTGTGGTCACCACTGCTGCCAGAAGAATGCAACAAGAATTCACTTGCATTGCATCTTTGCCTAAAAAAAAAATCTACCGTCAAATCTAGTAGGCGTGTCATCAAGGGGCACTTTAGCTGCACAGCCCTATGAGATTTAGACTTTATTTGGATTTCTTTTGAACAACTCCTGGAAAATCTGAATATTCTAGCCAATGCCAACCTCCATGCTTGTAGCTCTGCAAACTATCCTCTGATTGCTTGAAAGAAAATAGAAAATAAAAAGGATACACAGCTGAGATCTGAAAGGTAACTGTGATGGCAAAGAGGTGGGTTGTGGGGTGATGGGTGCAGGTTGAGGAAACAGTGAACAAGCATAATTTATATGTAAAAAGCAAACAAAGTCACAACTACAAGCTTGTCTTTGTTCATTGGGAATGGAGATGGATTTCATGTATCCAACATGGGTGTGGACATAAGGGAAAGTGGGATCCCATTTCCCCATTCCCATTACACTGGTTTATTCCATTAACACAAAATGCAAAATGTGGAAAAAAACATTACCACAAAACCCTGGTGGGGGGGGGGGGGGTAGAATTTGGTTCCCAAACACACAAGAACCAAATTTTAATTGAGAAATTGGGGAAGAAAAAAGCATATATATTCACCCTTCTCCCATACCACTTCTACCCTTTGTCACTAAAATCCCCATTGTCCATCAGCAGTCATTGCCAGCCCATTACTGCTGTTTTTCAAAATCACTGCCCATTATGCACTGCAAAACCCTCTACCACACCCCCATCCAATACCACTACCTATAATGCAAGGCTGCCACTCACACCTTGCCAGATCTTTGGTGGCAAATACTCTCTTTACCGCCCTCTCTTTATTGTAAACCCCTGTGTTTCATCATGGTTGTTGTTTAAATTCTCCATCAGATGGTGGTGAGGCTTTAAGTTGGGGGCTAGGAGGTTCTGGAAGACTTGGTCATGGCCATGAATCAAGCGTTTTTGGGTTCTTCAAAAGCAACAGGTTGTAATTTCTTTCATTCTTTCTTCCTGAACAATACTTTATTTACTTTTGATGAGTAGTGCGGATGCTGGACCCTTTTTGTTTCTGTGGTGTATTTGGAATTTTGGAGAGACTAGGATGCACAGGCCTTTGAAGATAGGGAATCTTTGGTGGTCGAGCCAAGAAAGAACGTCCTTTACTCCCTCTATACATGGATAGCTCATATGATAGTTTGCTTTTACTGGATTTTCTAATGGAATCTTCTTACATGTAAGAAAAACAAAATCAATTTTATTAAAAGCACAAAGGGAGTGGAACCCAGGTACATGGGATGTATGCAAGAGAGAGCACCAATTTTTTTTTTTTTTAAATCAGTGCAAGAGAAAGCACCCAACTAAGGAGAAGAAGGAAAGAAATGCACCTAAAATCTAAATAACTGGAGAAGCCAGAACTATTCAGAGTCAACACATCCAGGCATCAAGGGTTTTGAGAACTGTGGTTCTAAGGTCAACCACAGTCTTCTCACAATTTCTGAGACCTATGCATTCAAACTGTTTGCAAATATACACAAACTATCTAACTCAAAAAAGTAGAGCATGATTTCTTCCTCCGCCACCCTTTGGCAGTCTTTGAAAAAAGCCATGAAACCATCTAGAACTAGAGCCTTATCCCTATTTAATTTCTTCTGCCCCCAATCACTTTTTTTTTCAGGCAGCCTCTCCAACTACCCCTAATTTACATCATCAATGCACAACAGAAGACCATACCCAGGACACCCGGGGCCAATCAAAAAAAAAAAACTTTTTGTATTGGTTGTTTCTCGTAGTACTGGATTCTCTCCTCTCACCTCTCCTCATTGTAGAAAGGAGTGCTAGTAAGTACCAATTCGGGATGAGATTTGCTCTCTATGGGACACAAGCATACAATATTGTATTCTTGTCCTCTTGCTCAAGCCAACTCCCTCATATTTGTCTCCAAAAGTCTCCTCTAATAATGATAAGCTATCCTCTTTTATTGGACATAAATATATGGAATAACTTCATATTCTTGTCCCCTTGCTTAAGCTGACTGCCCTTCATATTTGTCTCCAAAAGTCTCCTCTATTAAAGATAAGCTCTCCAATTTAGATTTGAGGTTGTGAAGGCTCACCTTGAGATGTATGGTGAGCTCCCTCCTTCACAATCAAATTTTTGAATCTGATAAACACATTAGGCTTTAACATCAATACAGCTCCTTTGAGGAACAGTCTATGCTAGTCAAATTCATTTGTTTTGATGTACAAATATATCATTTCTTTGTGCAGTGAATACACACCAAGGCTTATCAAGAATCTTGAGGGGATTAAGGTATTATTTGCTTGAAGTTTCAGTTCATGATTGATCTTTTGTATCTAAATCAATGTCACTTTTTCACTAATAATTGTGGTTTTTAGCGTAATTATTGATGGATGTAGGTTAAAAACGTAGCTGCTGGGTTGCTGCATTCCGCGTGTATTGATGGTATTATGTTGACCTTTATTATGACTCAATAGTTTTCTGTGGTGAAGCTTTGACCTCATTTAAAATGTCCTGTTGAATCATCTGCTTTTGTGCCCCCCCTAAAATTTTGCAGAAAATGGCTGTGTTTTTATATTTGGTGAAAAAGTGGCATATAAAGTGGTTAGTCCCAGATTTTTTTTTTATATTGATCGCTATATTCATAGTTTCTTTAACTCTTTGGTCAATTCTCAATCATATCTTTACTATTTCTCAATGGAAATTAATTCAGGGCGTTGGGGATGGGGACAATGCAACAGCACAGTTCAAGATTAGCAAACTGCCATATTCAGAAGAAGTTTCATGTGGTGGTTATCACACATGTGTTCTGACAAGTAAATTATCAACTTCTCATTTCTTTTTGTAGTTTTAATTAAACTTTTTTTTTGAAATCCTATGTTTATATTTGTAACAAAAGTTATGAATAAAAGATAGCTAAAACTTCATGGAGTGGTTTACCTTTCTTGTCCTCCTGACCACGTACAATTTATTCCCAATAAACAGTGTTTTATCTAGCAACTATTCTTAACCAGAGTTGCTTCTGTCCTGGTGGGGGATTGCCCTCTCAAACACCTATGGGAGATTTCTTCCATATAATGTTCCTCAGGGAACTGTATTGGCCCAAAAGACATGGGGCTTGACTGAGAGTTAACCGAATCTGCAGACCAATTCAAGAAAAATCAACTAACTAATAATACATACATACATAGAAGTCCAAAATGAAACATGAGGTTGTTTGTATACATTACATTAATATTAATCAGGTTTTACTTAATGGGGGAAATCAATGTTTCGGTTTTTGCATTGATCCTTGCCTTAGCACCCTATATAAAGTTTTAACCTCATATCATTCTTCAATAATGGGCTTGACATCTTTACCTCATAGGACCACAAATATTGGAAGCATACATCAAATCTAGAAACTAATGGCTCCAAATCTAAGCTTGACCTGCCCTACAAGATATTGGAATGCAGTAGAAATACCAACCAATATCCTCATATAATCAACAACCATTGCTTCCCTATCTTCTTTCTCCTAAGAATCAAGAAAATATGCATTCTACCAAAACCTCCCCACACAATACATCGCGAAAAATCTTACCTAAGTGATGTGGCTCCTTTCCAATCTCCTCAAGGAATCCCAGATCCTCTACTATTATTCTTCCATAAACCCACTCCATAGGTGCCTACAACTTAAGTAGAGCACCATGGTCCCATCCCCACACCATACTTTTAGTCCACCGCCTGCCTCCTAGGATAATATCGTTCCTTCTTACACTACCAAACCAGTTACCCAATAAAGCTTGCTTGGAAGAATGAAGCCTTCTAATACTCAAACCTCATTTTTGTAAAGGGAAAGTAATATAATCTTGTAAACAATGCCAAAGAAAATCTCTTTGTAATTTCTTTAGTCTATTTTCGGCATAGTGACATGCAAAGAAAAGATGGGAAATGTTGGCAAGCTTGACAAAGTGCTCTTGGCACTACCACCTTACAGCAGAGTCTTTTTCAATCCATCAACTCTTGTTCCATCTTCACAATCACCATGTCCCACACTGCTTTTGCTTTTTAAGGTGAACAGCGAGGCAGACCCTGATATATTTCTTAGAAAGAGTTTTCACCTTGTAACCAAGAATTTTGGTAGATCGAGTCCCCACCTCCCTAATTGGAACCATTTCACTACCTTTCAATCCTGGACCAACTTTGGAGCTTTTTTTTTTTTTAATTAATGTCAGGGAACCTCTCCAAGGCAGGGCCTTTCGGACCCGCCCCTGGAGATCACGCTCTAAAGGATTCTTTCTCGTCAATTTTTAGAATTGCACGTGAGAAAGATGCATCAATGGCTGATTGTATAGAGTTCTCTGGGGACCTAGTCCAATGGAACGCCAATTTCACCAAGGCAGCCCAAGATTGGGAAGTTGGCAGCATAGAGGAGTTTTTCTATACACCATGATACCGAGATCACAAGGCACTAACATGATGTGGATACCCACTGGTAGAGGTATATTCTCAATTCGTTCTTTTTATAAGACCCTCACACAGCCACAAAACACTAAGTTCCCATGGAGAAGGATTTGGTGAAATAAGGCGCCTCCCAAAGCTGCATTTTTTGTATGGGCAGCAACATTGGGTAAGATCTTGACTTTGGACAACTTACGGAAACGAAGGGTAATCATAGTAAAGTGGTGTTGCATGTGTAGGAAAAATGGTGAAACTGTGGATCACTTGCTGTTGCATTGTGAGGTCACTAGAACGTTATGGAATGAAGTGTTCAACAGGTTAGATCTTGCTTGGGTGATGCCTGCCACAATGATTGAGCCCATGGCTAGTTGGACCAATCTACGAGGTCCCCCACAAATCTCAGCGGTGTGGAAAATGGTTCCGATATATATTTTGTGGTGCCTATGGAAGGAGCGAAATGACCGGACGTTTGAAGACAAGGAGCGTTCATCGGAAGAACTTAGACTATTTTTTGTCAGGACTCTTTTTCTATGGGCCACAGCTGTGGATTTTCGTGGCCTCAATTTTCATGAATTTCTAGTTTCTATTTCCTCTTCCTAAATAGGTGTTACCTTTTGTATACCATCTTGTGTACTTGGGCTATGCCTATTCATATCAATATAATCGTTTACTTGAATCCCAAAATATTGAAGTGCTTTGTTGCAAATAGGTGGGATATCTCCAAAATCATACTAGTAAAATCTCCCATCTGAAATCCCGAAAGAAAGCTTGAACTATTTATGATTGCTAAAATTTTACAAAGTGCCTTCATCACCATGATGAAGGAAATAGAGAATGTTTGAATTATTGAAGAAACCACTAGGACTAGTAATTCCATTATCTGACTTTTGAAATACAATTATATCTCTTGTGATCCCAGAACCGTGAGTGACCGTAAGCTTTCTCTAGTTCCAACTTATTCGATAGAGAACCAGGACATTCAATAACCATCTACTCTTCAATGCCCATTAGCTCATAAACTTGAATCCAGCATCTATCTTGCTCAATGAAAACATTCTGATTATTCGATAGAGAACCTACTAGCACTTTCTTTGATCTTTTAGCCAGCACCTTCGCAAACAATTTGTGCTTACCGAGCTAATAGATTAGATATCTGTTTCATTTGCAATTGGGGTTCTCTTGTATACTTCCTATGTATAAAGGCTGCAAAAAAAAATCTGTTGCACCTGCTTTCTTTTTAATTTTTGTGATGAAAGAAGAATTCAGGCTCTTCTCATAAACTTCCCATGCTCATGGAGAGAAACTAACATCCATATCAAAACCTAATTCATTACAGACCAGTGTGATTTGAAAAGGGAAAACCGAAAATCCCCATTGACCACAGACGAACATGACTGAAAAAAAAAAAAAGGCAATGAGAATCCCATTTGGAACCGATGCTTTATTTCTATTCATGCTCAGTAGTGCTTTAGACGGTTCCTTCTTGGCTCACAACGACTCAAACAGGCTAGGGCTCTCCATTGCTTGCAATGCCAGATGTTCGCCTTTAGTTAGAAGTAGAACTCCGATTCAAATAGTCTTCTCCCAAGAGATTATGGTCACAATAAAATCAATATATTTAAACGTTACAAGCTTTATATGTGAAGCAGTGCTCAAAATACATTTGTGCTGAGAGAACACAGCTTACATCTGTCTCTTTCTATCTTTGTACATACATACATAATACAATGTATGTATAATGTTGAAGGTTTCAAGTGTCAAAATTTCACTAAACTAGTTTTCCTTTGAATGATCCCAGAGCCCTATTTTCCTTTTTCCCTTTTTCCTTTTCTCACTTTTTATAAGAACTCAGCCCAATAATTATAAGATCGGAATATTGATAATTTTCATTGGGCCATATTGGATAAACCTACGAACGATAAATTATTGAGGTTAATTAGGAGTTTTAATTAGGCTCAATAATAAGGTTAAATCTCATTTATTATTTATTGAACAAGTTAGACTTCTTTTAGAATTTAAAAATCGGCGATTACAAATTTATTTCAATTTTAAATCATCACTGACTGAAGTCCCCTATGCAGTCTCAGTCCTACCAATCTTACATTGAATGAACTACTAGGTTATGTTTCTAAATTCAAACTCTCTTCTTGAATGGTCACGACCGAGTCGAACTCGAACTCGAACTCTTTGGCACCCTCTCCCAAATCTCTTTATAAATATCTCCCTTCCATGTGTTATTTGGAAAAAATCATAAACCTCCATAAGTGCAGAGGCTGAACCCAAGATACCCAATCCAGCATCGTGCGTGTCCCACGTTCACCACACCAATAGCCGAATGCCTCATTCCTCTCACAACATCCTTCACATTTTCTCTCTCCTTCTAGTTCACATGATCGGTTTCATGTCGGAAATATTTGATTAATGCTGCAGGGTAAGTAGTTTAATCATAAATTAGGATTAGCATACGTTAGTTAGTTATATATATTATTATTAAAGCCAGTTCTTTGGAAACTAGTGTTTACATATTACTCATGTCATGATATTTGCAAGCACGTCATTCATCATGTTTCATTCCGCATATTATAGTTATATATGTGTTATGCATCTCACGTTGCGTTAGATACGTAAATTTTCATAAGATCAAGTGCAAGATAAGATCAGAACAGTTTAATCAGATGACCATTCAAATGCATGGTACCAATGTAGTTTCAGGGTAGATGTGCAAGCTATGGACTCAAGCGTGGTCTATCATGGTATGCCAGAATACTATCAGCAGCTCCCCTTGTACACAGGGTTAAGTGTGTTGGCTAGGCAGATCAGTCAGTTAATTCAAATAAATCAGTCATGCATAGCATAAGCATTATTATAATCAGTCATGATTTTAAGCTCTCAGCATGAAAAAAATATTTTATGAAAAACTTATATTAATTATGTTTACGGTATGATGAGTTTCTTACTGAGTCATCGACTCAGTTTAGTTGTTTTTATGTTTTTAAACCACCCTAGATCAGAATATTTATGAAGGTAGAGTTGCAAGACAAGACTTAGTTCAGGGAGGCATGACAGTGGCCTAGATCATACATAGAGATTTTAAGTTATGATTTTTATGGCACAGATTTTGAGAGATTTTAATAAATGCTTCCGCACACTCTCATTTATGATTTTAGTATTTTAATACAAAATGACTGTATTTATTATAAGGAATCTTTGTACTTGGCGCTTCCTTTAGAATAAAAGAAAATATTTTTAAGTCAGGTTCAGTAGTAGCACTCTGGCTCCCTAGATTTTTTTAAAAATGACTTTATTATTAACCGTTGGGAGTAGGGTGTTACACTTTTGTTGTGTTTGTTCTACATTCTTCAACTGCATGCTATGTATTGTATCCAATTAACTTTAGTCCTTGTAATTTCAATTGCTATTTTACTGTTTTTCATAGGTAGTGGGCAACTATATACGTGGGGCTCAAATGAGAATGGCTGTCTTGGTATCGGGTATTCTCCGCAAAAGATTTTGTTTTGAACCTGCAACTCAAACATCTGTTCTTAATTATTTTATGATTACAATTTCACTTGAAGGATGCTGATATCTCCATTGGTTGATTTTTTCTGTCAGATCTACGGATGTATTTCATATACCTGAAAGAGTTCAAGGTCCTTTCTTGAAATCTCCTGTTACCAAGGTCTGTTGTCTTTTTCCGTTAGTAATATTAAAAAACATTGTTTTATGAGGTAACAACTTGGAGGAAAATCTTTGGGCCACAGCTGTAGATTTTCGTGGCCTCGATTTCATAATTTTCTTGTTTCTATTTCTTCTCTCTAATTAGGTGTGACCTTTCGTATACCATCTTATGTACTTGGGCTATGCCTATTCTTATCAATATAATTTTTACTTATAAAAAGAAACTTAGAGGAAAATTTTATAAGGACGGGTGCCTTCCTGCTGCCCTTACTGATTTTTTCTGATGAGCTGAGGATAAGATTTGAATAGAAGAAAACATACTAAAGGCAGTGAATATAAGCACCTAACCAGTGATAGGGTAATATGTTGTTAAATTCTTTCATCAGCTTCGTATTCAATGTCCGATACCTTTGACAAATGTGCATTTACAGGTTTCTTGTGGTTGGAAGCATACAGCAGCTATTTCTGGTAAGGATTTCTTTTTAATCTAAAACCAGATTGGAGCATGTGATTTCTTATATTGCATTTTTCTTAAGTAATCGACAAATGGATGTTGATGTACACTTTATGATAAGTTTAAATTTTGAAATAAGTTCTAAATTTCTCAGTTTTGGAGATGTTTTAAAAATTTTAGAAACAGCTTAGTTATAAAAGAAATAATAATAATTTAGAAACAACTTATAAACTTTTTCCCTCAGAAACATGAAACTTTGTCATTGTGGACATCATCCAGAGAATTTATACAATCATCTGAATTGTTGTCTGTCACTTGACATGCATCTTCTTCCTATAGTATCCTTGGCAACTCCCTAATGAAACAGATACATATGAATAAAGTATGCTGAGTTGATGGTTTGCAGGTTTACTCCCCGTTCCAATCTGCTTAATTGACCACAAAATAGAAAGGGGGCGCCCATGCTTAAATATTAGGGAAAACTATGCAATTAGTTTAAACTTAACTCCCTAGCATAGCCTGATTCTGATTAGGCATTTTAGGGTCCTCACTATTTTCGAAAACAGTGTTTTAGAAACCGCATTGTTCATCAATTCAGAAAGCTGGTCGATGGGACTGTTGGGTGCTCATAGCTGGATGGTGATGCTACATAACAAAATTTTGTTCATAAACTAATGATGGAAAAACGAGTGTCAGAAGATATATGAGCGAAGTCTTGAAAGCTAATATTTTTGTATCATTATCTTAGACCTTTGGATGATAATGTTATCTTACTTTGGCCTATCATATTCCTATGACCAAGACACCGAATTAAAAGTCCCTTTTATTCATAAAAGCAAGACTAGTGATACATGGATATACATTGATCATTTGTAAGAATTTCATATTGATGTTGAATGTTAAAAGAAATGTCAATTAGAAGATTTTGTTGAACATTGCAATTATTTTTTATTAACCATTTTTTTCATATTCTCAAATACATTAGATTTTGCATGCTAAACTTTCCCTTTCGTAATGTACATTATTGTTTGAGTGCAATGTATATTTGCTGACAACTTAATTTATTACTTCCGTCCAGAAGGAAATATATTCACATGGGGTTGGGGTGGTTCTCATGGAACATTTTCTGAAGATGGGCATTCTTCTGGCGGACAATTGGTATACTTCCAACTTTCTTTTCCTCTGTTTTGACCAAGTAGTAAACATTGGAACTTCATAAACTGTTATCTGTATTAATGATTATGATCATTAGTGAGGCATTGTTAGATGATGTGGATACTGGAATATAATAAAGCATTTATCCAAAAAACCAAAGATAATAAAATGTAGTTCATGAACATGCCACTACTATTTGATTTTGTACTAGTTCTCTCCATACCTCCATACCTGTACCATATTCTTGGTACAGCTTTGATGTAGTGAATTAAAGTCTGCATTTTCTTGTTGAAATACCCTTAATATCATCGTTGTTGCATGCTCTTCAGGTTTTGTCAAACATGTTTGATTGTTGTAGCATCAATGTTTGCTGTATTCATTTTTTTTTTCCCCCTTTTTTGCTTAATCTTCCTAGTCACATTCATTGTACGGAAACTATGTAGCTATGTAGTTAAGTGTCTCCAATACATGTTTTTTTATAGGGTCATGGAAGTGATGTCGACCGCATAGAACCGGCAATGGTTACAATCGGAAAGAATGTGAAAGCATTACAAATATCATGCGGGTTTAATCACACAGGTGCAATTCTTGAATACACCTAAGCTTTCTCTGCCCAAATATCAGCTCCAAGGTATTATACCTCATATTCATTGCACAAAAGCAGTTCAGATGTTTTTGACTGCCGATTGCAGATTACAGTCAATTTGTTCATTCATCTTATCATAGACAAGTGATTTGTCACCAAATTAGCAACCACATGTTTAAGCTCATCAGGACTCTAGAAAGACACATCATATGAAATTCCTTAAATAAGTTTCACCAAACCGATATATACAAGTACTTGTGAGTAAAAGGTCCATCCATACAAAGGATCTAATGTATTCATGTCAGCCTTATAGTATGTAAACTAGCCCAAAAAAAATAATGTATATGCTCTGAGAGTAGCTCTATGTAGTCTAGGTATATTTTTCCTTAAGATAAAAGGAAAAGAAAATTTCCAACTACTTAAGAGAAAATGCGTGTATACATGCTTTGAATAATGAGGTTCATCCCTCTGGTTTGAGCTGTAATATGATCAATGGATTTTGTATGCAAACTATTGCTTCTAGTCTCTTTCTCATGTCACAATCATCAATTTGGTACTCTACTAATTAATCAATACTTGGCAAACACAATTATCAAATTGGGAAGAGATTACTTAAGGGAGACAGGAAAGAAACCAAACCGATCTGCCCTACCGGAAGGTCCGGATGAGACTTTTATTTGCCCTTTTACCTGTAAAAAATAGTCTAACCCCCGTATCTGACTCGTCGGTATGTTTCAGTGTCTTAGTTAACCCGTTCGATCCTAGGAATTAATTAGTTCATGTTACTTGATAGGAGATTAACCCTTGAGAACTTTTTGCTCAATTCAAACACTGCCAAGACTGGAAGATGTGATTGAGCACCGGAACACAAATAGTCTGCCATTAGTAATATCAAAACTATATATCCAATCCTTAAGAGGATCCCGAATGATGAGTTCCCATGGATCATCTCACAATAAGTTTCTTAACGAGCTAAAGCCAACCAAATCGTTTTTAATATTGTAGACTCATTTGTGGATCTCATGATAACTTTATTAAAAAAAAGTGCTAGAAACTATATTATTATCATATCATTATTTCAATATTTTGATATTATACGATTTAACAGCTTTTAAATCATCATTTGCTAGAAAAATGTGACAATAATATAATACGTCTATTATCTATATGGAATTCAAGTTTTCTTGAAAAAATGCTAGAAATTATCTTATTATTATTCCATTCTTCTATCGATTTAAGAATCTTGACATCAATTAGATGAGAAGAAATAGATAATTTTTATCAAATACTAAACGCCATCGTGTCGTATTAAAAAAATGTTATAAAATATAATAGTGGTGTAATTTATACTTCTCTAGATTTTTTCTCAACACAGTTACAATTCATACATTATCTCTATGAATTCAAATTTTCTTGGAAAATTTTGAGTATCCTCAACGGGTGTCTGATGTTTGAAATATGGTTGTTGGGTTGGAATGTTTGAAAACCTGAAAGGCTTCTTCCTATTAACCTTCAAAGAGTAGGAGGGGGGGCCATACATAATTGCTCAATCCGTGGACTCTGCACCCTTCCGACCAATAAGAGACTTCCACGTATACCGCCTGTCAAACCAGGCTAGCATCCACGTGCTTCTGCTCCCCTCCTGATGCGTGGGACCCAGACGTACATATTGAGCATTTAAGAACCTCAAAACGAGTTCCATGGCGATTAATTTGTTGTTTTCTTCTCCTCGTTAATCGGGCTCCTATTCCTCGGTTCCCGATCCTCCGCTCCCGCTGACACCGACATGCCCGGTCTTCGGGTCACGTGATCTTCGCCGTTGGATGCTAGGGCTAAACGGCTGTGATATCTACTTCCTTAATCGCCGTCTTTCCCATGACGTGTTTTACGGAAGACACTGTTTCGAGTGCCAGCTATACCCCATATATAACTTAACTTCAGCCACAATCGCGTTAACTAATAAATAAATAACGAGCAATGAAAACTAAAAAATAAATACCTATTTGCGGTAAAATTTTAAAAAAAAAAAATGGTCTTTATTTTAAGGGAAAAGGTTTTTACGGAAATATGTTTAATGAAGCAAAAATAGCCTCAACTGATTTTGAATAAAAAATAGAAATTGATCAATTTAGCTCTGAAGAGAATCAATCCTGATCAGAAAAAAAAAAAAAAAAATTCCTTTATGAACTGATTTTGGTTAAATACATAGCATAATTTCATCCCACTGTATAAATTATAGCAATATCATTACATGAAAGTAGGAGAAATGTGTAGTCTGTAATCCTTAAAAATAAAGACAGTCATAATAGTACACTTTTGCACCAAATTAGCATACACTTTCCACTATGTATATGTCTACCTAGGCTACAAGCTATGATCAAATGGAAAAAGCCCTTTATGCTTTTTATACATTTTTTAAAGCTTTAACTATGTTTGACTTGATATAGCACATCTAGGAAAGGGTTTATATATATAATTTTACAAATCAAATATTATAATATAAGTAATATGAATGGTATGCTCTGCACACTAATTTAAGAATAGAATAATTCGTAATGTAATAAACACTATAAAAAAATTGTTTATTTACAACTAATTATTTATATCGAAATGACTATTTTCAATTAAAATAAATCTTTTTTGTCGTAAATAATCCATTTCGTTGCAAAAGAATGGTCATAAATATCTTTTTTCTTGTAGTGAAAGCACTCTCGCATTCTATTATATAAAATTGTAACAATGTCATTACATCAAAGTCAAATGAAAATATGATAAATATGTAGTGCATAATCCTTAAAAGCAACCATAATAGTACATTTCTTTAAAAAAAATTATAATAGTACACTTTTTGCACCAAATTAGGATACATTTTCCACTGTGTATTTATTTACCTAGACCACAAGGCATGAATCAAAAGGAAAAAGGCCCTTTGCGCTTTTTATACATTTTCAAAGCCTTTGGTACTGCATCTCACCTTTCCAAGAGAAATAGGTTTTAGGAGTGCATGAGGCAGTTTTGGTGGAGTAATTGCGTCATGGGTAAAAGTAAAATTTGAAAGTGCAGGTCGTAACTAGCTAGCTTTTAGGTGCATGTCAGAGTACTTGATCCTTTGATTAAAATATTGAATTTGAGATTAGATCGGCTAATGCGTGGTTGGTTGCCATCATCCATCTGTACTTTCCTTCCTCACATAACTTGGCAAAAACAAAAACAAAAATACTCTTGCCTAACTTAGTCAATTTTCTACTAATTTTTGTGCATGCAACAGCTAGCTGGTCCTGATCAGTTTAAAAGTGTTGCAATGGCTTAACAGGTAGCATAAAACTTGGTCGTTTTTCATAAATGAATCGATCCTAGCTTTACAAGTGCCAGTAGTTCAGGCGCCTCCTAGCTAGAACAGAAGTAGTCAAAGATCTTAATTGTTGACAACAATTCATAAAGTCGATCCTAGTTAATTGGGATATTTAAGGTTTAGTCCGGTTGACTAGAGTTGAAACAAACATTCTCCATTAATACAATTAATCTTCATGAATAGTAAACGGACTAGGGATAGATAGATATATATATATATATATATTATATCATTGCAATTTGCATTCATTCATCCAATACAAAGTATATATTAAGGCAGGTTTGGATACCAAGGTAAAATATAAAATTCTCATCTCATCATTACACATTTTTCAAATCTTTATACAAAATATAATAAATAATTTAATTTTTTCAAATCTCAATTCAATTTTTTTAAATTTCAAAACAATAATAATATTAAAACATAAATCTTTTAAACTTTGAGATGAGATCAAAAATTCTCATATCACCTCCCAAACTTACCCTAAGTCTACTGGTTTCGATCTCTCTTTTTCTTGTTTTTTGACATGCATGGATCATGTCCTTTAATTTTCAAAGTTATAATTTCATGCTTTTTATGCAGAATGCCATGATCTGTGCAGTTAATTTATTTTTAATCTTGAAATATTCTATCCCTTCAAACGAAGAACAGTCTTACTTTAAGCTCTGCTAGCTTGAACAAAATTTTAAGGTATTCAAATCCTACAATTTAGAAGTTAACATTGGTTTGTATGTTTTATCCATTAGGTTGCAATTAAATAGAGACTCATGCAAGTGCATGCGCATGGAACTTGAGATGGAGGTCTTTAATTTGGCTCCAAACTGAGGGCCGGTGATCATCATGAGAAAAATGTCCGACTCAAAAGTCATTTATTATAATTATCAAGTACTTAATGACGGACCTTATTCCTTAGCTAGCTAGGTTTCTCAGACCTATATATAAGAGAAGAGAATTAAGCAATCAGATCTTAACTACAGTTCTTCTTAAAAATATAATGAGTTGAGTTCCGATTGTGATGATTACAATAAAAATCAGTACTTGTTTGTTTCATTTATTGTTTGATTAGTTGGGTTTATTTATTTATTATTTTTTTTTTTTTTACAGTCTCACGTAGAATTAACTGGGTGGTAGGGGGGAACATCCTTACTCGAGACGGAATGTTTTTTGTTTTCACTATTATTATTTTTTAGGGTAGTATTTAAACCCATCATCGGCAGAGAATCTTCATTAAAGTATCTCTCTAACGTAATAAATGAGGAGTGAAGCAATGCAGAAGGAAAACAGTAAATTATTTGAATGGATATATAGAGAGAGGAACAAGATCAGGTAATGAAATTGAGGGAAATAATAAAGAACTTGAAACAAGTTCAGAATTTTGGTTCATTCTATACCAATTTTGATCTTTTTATTTTCGTTGTTTCTGCTTTGATTCTCTATTTATTTTTGTCCTGCATGCATGTCATGTCTCCGTTTTCTCTTCGCTTATCCAACATCTTTTGACCTACCCTTCCCTAGCTAATTTCCCTCCCCCTGGCCTAACCTGCTTGCTTTGTCATGCACATAAATTCATAACCTAATAAATGTGGTACACATCCACCTGCATACTTTCTATATCGATTGAGACAAGGAGAGGGAGCCAGATTATGGTTTGAATGCTGAATTGATTGTGCACAGAATTCCTTAAACCTTCAAGATCAATACATTAATCTTTATATATGAAGTCATGTTTGTTGGAATGAAAAAAAGTAAAAACAAAGAGAAGATAAAGAAAGACAGGTGGTTTCAACAAAGTCATTTTCAATAGAGATCATCATGATGATATATTATTCATTTTTCTCTAACAAAACTGAGTTGAGGAACATTACTACTTAGAAAGAAGATTAAAAAGTCGAGAAATGAAATGAAAGGGAAGCTATATGTTTTGAAAAAAGAAAAGAAAGAAGGAAAAAGGAAAAGGTAGTCACCCTGAGCGTGCGGGCATAGGGTCGTACAGGGGTGAGTTTGAAAGTAGGGCTGGGAAAAGCTAAAAATAATAAGGTAATGATGAAGAATCGCAATAAAGACAGAGGTGTCTCGTGTCAAGCGCAATTTAAATAGCCAGTTTGTCTTGTTGTGTGTGTGTGTCTGTGTGTGTTTGACCGAGGGAGCAACTTGTGGTAGCAGGTAACAGGTCGGTTGTTTAACCGGCAGCAGCAGGTTATAAAATAATATTACACTTGGGAAATGACAGAGAACAGAGTTTGGGTGGGAGTGGGTACGGCTGCCTTGGGTTCATCTTACTTGTTAAATGCCCTTTTGCATAAGCTAATTTAGGAACTTCTCATCAATATTATTGCAAAACCAACACAACCCAACACAACAGTATGAGTCAGTGTTATATTTTTTATATATATAAATATATGTTTTCAACACTCTTTCCGATCTCTTACTATAAAGCTGTGTGGGTTAGGGTTACAGTTTGCAGAAACAAAGAGGGAGAGATATGGAGAGCCAGCGGAGGAGGGGCTAGGGTAATTTGGTGTATGTTGGGGGGAATGTTGGCTGGCTCGAGGCTTTCACATGGAGGTTCTTCATGTAAAAAGGAACTCTTGAGGCTTCGGACCAGGCTTCATTCCCCTCAAACTTGTACACGCTCGAGTCATTCATGGTGATATATATTGTCTTCTTCAGGCCAGCCAGTTTAATGCACAATTATTCAAAGTTTTGGGCTTCGATGTGCGTGGTTAATCTCGTGAAGGTTAGGTTGAGAGGAATGTTGTCTGGCTCGAGGTCATGGAGGTTGATTCTCTATGACGCTTTTCCGGGGTTAAGTTTCAGTACAAGTACTGGAAAAGTTCATAATTTGAACCCTAAATGATTCTCGGACCAGGCTTCATTCCCCCCAACCAGCATTTGCTGCAGCTAGCCACTGCATCTACTCATGATTCCTAGCTCCTTGTTCATCTCTTGCACCATTCTTCTGCCAATTAAGTGAGAGAAACCTTCCTGGTACTGAGGCTTTACTTTAATTTCTCCAATATATGTGCAGGTTAGAAATCGCACGCAGTATATATATCTTTCTCATACTTTCAGGTAAACTTCTCCGTCCATTTTACCCTATATCTCATGTTCATGTACTGTTCTTCCTAAATGTCTATAATTTGTTTTCTTCGTTACATTTCATTGAACGTCACAACTACATAGATTTTAAGAGGTGGATGTTTCCTCCTTCACGTTTGGTTTTCTTTCTTTTAGTTTTTTTCATGGGTTTCAGGTTTGGTTTTCAGCTTAGCATCCTTATCGCAGCAGCTTTGTTCGAGGATGATCAGCAAGATACATCCCCTGGCCTCTTCCAGTCTTCCTCTTGCAAAAGAATTAAATAAAATAGTTTGATCGATTCAAGCATTGAATCAGAAATCTATCAGTAAATCACTATACATATCTTTCCAAAACCAAATATTGTGAATAATAAAAACCTATTACGTACGTACTGAGTTCTCTTTTTCTCTTCAGTCCCGCAGTTGTGATAGGGGAAAAAAATAGTTCCACACTTTGTAAGTACATCATCTCTCTCTCTCTCTCTCTCTCTCTCACGCACGCGCACAAACGGAGAGAAACCCATCTATCTAATCTCAAATTAAGACTTTTAAAATGGGAATTCATTGTCCAAACTCTATACCAAAGGTCAGTTTCTATCACGCCGGAATGTTCATTTCACTTGGACAAGATGGTATGCACAGTAAGACCTATAAGATGTGAAATTGTTGCCAGCAACATCTAGATCTGGGTGTAGGTTTTCTAGGGTTTCGAAACAGCAGATCCATAAATAGAGTATGATATATCTTTACTTTGTTGTTAAATATCCCTAAAGGCAACCCTACATCTAAAAGTAAAATGAAAAAGAAAGGCGCGCATTATCTGATACAAGCTAGGATCAGCATTTTGATTACCAACAGGTAAAATGTTGCATGAGAGGGTCATGTACTGATGATCAGAGGGTAAGTGTCATGTTTAACTTTATCTATATATGTATATATATTAAAAAATAACAGATAATTCCATCCGTTCTCACCAGGATGAGAATTGGTAACTAAAATGATCGGAGATGATGATGTGATCTAGTCATTCTAACGTGATGATCTGAAACACAAGTGGAAGTGCTGTTCAATTTGATCTTATCCCTCGTTCTGGAATTGTTATATTTGATATATTAATATTAACGCTGCGTCACCCGTGTTCAAGATTTGTGAATGAGTACTCATGACGTATTGGGAATTATAACATTTGTTTTTTTATGCATGGTAACACATGAATATTAGTACTTATTGAAGCTGCTGAAACATCTGGAAGAATAAAATATATTGAAAGAAGTCAAAGGATGCATGCCATAGATACCAGATTTTGAGACAATTAACGAGAAAAGAAAAGGAGCGAGAATTTCTCGCTCAGAACTGCGTGCATTTGTAGATCAGTTCGTCTCTCTAGCTACTAGGATTAATGCATATCATGATCATCATCGTCCAATCTTGCCACAATCATGATGACCCAGATACCTGCATATTCGAGGCAAACTAAACCTGGAAAAGAGAAGCCTGAAGGAGTGTTACCATTTGTGTGATTTTGTTTATGCATTTATGAGGCTTTTGAAGTTGTTGAAAAATCAGTTACTATCCTTGGAAAAGTTCGGATCAGCAATGGTGCCCTTGGCATCTCGATCTCTTCTGATCTTTGGTGGAGAGTCAATAGTACAGATTTTTGTAAGCTGTTGAAAAGCTAACATCAACAAAAGTTTAGAGAAAGAAAGAGAGTAAATGACGACTATCTGACGCTTCTTGGGAAATGAAACGTAGGAGACAGACTCGGGTATCGGTTCATGACAAACTTGGTGTCTTAAAGAAGGGAAACCATCACCTTTTTCTGTTGGCAGCTTCATCGTGTATTTATTATCGATTCAACAGCTAGCTAGGCTTCTTTCTCTCTTTCCTTTTTTTCTTGCCCTTTTTTGGGGGTTTCTTTATAAATAAATAACTGTTGTTTTCATCACAATGGTGAAAAATGAGACCATTCTGGTATTCACAAGTTATCCGATCGATCCATGTATATATGAGTCAAATTTATCGTAAGGTGGGGAGAGGAAAGTACGTCTATCGATAGAGGAATTCAGATCACGACGTACTGCTGTATTAGTATGTTGATATATATAATATAGATCAGCAATATGTTTGTAAATGTTAGGTGTCAAATTGCACATGCAATGAAATACGTACGTACGTTCGCTCTACAAATACTTGATTATTTAACTTTTATTTTATTCAAAACTCTAGCTAGCTAACTAGACATGGATATATATTTATATATATATATATATATATATAAATATTCCTAGTATATGATTTATATCGCGTGTGGCGTGTAAATATCCTTTTATTTCACCAATCAATCATTGATTTAAAGCGATTGATCAGATTTGAAAACATATATATATATATATATATATATATATATATAATATACCATAGAATGAACTCATACATATATAGAATTTATATCCTTCTCCAATAATTCATGATCTGATCGTAGAAATTACCTTCAAGTGAAAGCTAGCTCAGAATAAAAACCTTTAAAATGGAAGCTCAGATACAATTCTGGTATACAATTCACAATTACTATATAGAAGTTTGCAGCATTAATTTATGAATTGTATACCAGAAGAGTCGCAGATATGTATAATTCTATTGCAGAATGCCTTATTTTTCTCTCAGTACTGGGAATTGGAGAAATGGACTTGGGCTTTCTCGGTCATTATCGTCAAGGGAAGCCCTCCTGCAATCTAGTCAATAGCTTCGTATTTCCAGTACTTGTTTATGCTCGTCGCAAATAAGTTGACAACTTTAATTTAATACACGGCACAAAAAACTTAAAACTTGACTAGTTGAGAGAGAGGGAGAGAGAGAGAGAGAGAGAGAGAGAGAGAGAGAGAGAGGGGCAAGTGATAAGATTACGTGAATAGCAAGTAGATGCGTTGTTTCTGTCTTATTAGTTCTTTCGTAGATTTGAGGTACGTTGAGAAGGGTGATGGGTCCCGTTTGTATCCATTATATCCTATCAATCTTTTATATACATATATATATATATACACACACACACACGACACACGACACACGCATATATCTTTCTTAAGAACTGTTAGTTCTACCTTTTGTCTAACGTTCAAGACGTCGCTTCATGACCAGCACTGCACTGATCTCTTTAATTTCCACCTTATATATTTTGCTCCACTTTAACTAGATCTCTTTCACTTTCCTTTTCATTTCGAAAATGAAAATCACTGAACAATAATTTATCACGTGGTTTTTCAGGTCAACTGATTAGACATTAATGTATATCTATTGAAAGCTAGCGTCAACGTACAGAGATATAAGTTTCTTACATTTTTTATCTCGACAAAATTTAAGATCTAGAGACACTTCTATATATGTATAAACGAATTATACATACGAGTTTAAGATCTCGAATCTCACGTACAATATTTAACCTTGCATGTGAATAATAATATTGTGAGATTTGAACGATGGAAAATGCTCATCAAATACTCTCAAGAGTTATACTATAATTATAAATAGATTCGGTATTATATCAATATTATATTTTCCAAAACTTTCTAAAGAATTATCCACACTATAAGCAATACCATCATTGAATATATAATTAGGGTTTTAATCAAAATTATTCTATTTTTAAGTCGATAGGTAGAACATATAATTCACATTAATTAAATGGTAAAATTTTATTTGTAATCATGTCATGTAAGTACTTTACTATATATGTGTCATAATCTATTATTCTCAAGTCAGTGTGTAGAACACACATACACACCGACTTGAGATTAGATTATGGCACATATTGCATGATCTAGCTACTTATGTAGTGCAAGTCAGAAATAACGTTATCTCATTATTCTCCCCAATATAATTAATACACAAGTGACAGTACAAAAAATTATCAATCTTAAAGGGTAAAGGGCCTATAGATGTATTTTGCATCCTCGGACTATATATATATATATATATAGAACAATCACCGTTTCCTTGAAGAGATGGTAGGTCATTTGATCGTTTTCAAACAATCATATGAGAGTGAGAAGTTCATATTAAAAGCACACCAACTAAAATTCATAATTTAAACCCATTTAGAATTTCAAAACATCATAAGAGAGTGAGAAGTTCATAGATATGCTAGTGAAAATATTTTACCAATTGACATATATATGTTTTTGTTCAATACATGACTTGGCTTGTTCTAAACCTATCATTTGCGCAAAATTTAATGTCACTCTCACTTTCTCTCTGCTCTCTACTGGTTCCCCCTAAACTTTTACTTTCAAATCATCTTCTCATTGCTCCAGTGAGGAGGAGGAGGAGGAGCGCTCCTTCTTAGGGCTCTTACCAATAGTTCTTGACTTCTTTTTATCTCGTGTATGCATTTACAAAGCCTTTTAATGCTTTTTTTTCCCAAATTACATTTTTTGGGAGTTTTTTTTTTTTTTTTATATATTAGAGCTCCAGCAAGAAATCACCCTCCCCTCCCCCAACAACCACCTTCCTCTACTTATCCCTTGCATCTCTATCTTTTTCATTTAAAAAAAAAATCTTCAATTATTTGTCTTTATTTTTGTGCATATCCCAATTAGTGAATGAGGTTTGCATCACTCCATTTGACGATGCTCCCTTTATAGATATGTCTTCTTGTCTTCCTTTTCTCTTTTATTCAACTCCTAGTGACAACCACGCCATTCAAAATACTAAGCTATTGACTTGCACATATTGCCTCATGTTTTTATTACTAACAATCATATGAGAAAGTCATCTATTAGGCCTTCAACTCATTTACATAAACCTAGATTAAGGCAATTCAAACAACTTATTGGTATTCTTCTTCGTTACATGATATATTATATATATACATAATAGCAACATATTGCGTACTAAAAACTAAGAGGAAAGGTAGAAAGAAAGAAAGAAAACTTTTAGTATATTGGCATTGACTTATAGGAGATTGCACAATACTTCTAAAAATACATGAAACATGCATTGGAAGTGCCTAAAGTGAAAGAAATGAAAGCTTGAAGGTAGATGTGCTGCTAGTTGGAGGCGACGACAACAATGCAGCACTACATAGCTAGCTTTTCTCTTGAGAATAGTTAATTTGGATAACAATTATTAAAAAAAGTATTAATTTTTTATTCAACACAATATTACAAGCTCGTTGAGTTTCGTATAAAATTCAAGTGGTATATCACATAAACGGCGGCTATAAATTTACTTTGATAAAAGCAATGCACAACAATAACTATTATACTATTTTACAATGTTTTAACTTTTATAAATGTTAATGCACCTGTGGATTGTCAAATGATTAATTGTTAAGCTATCGTTGGTGCTGATGTGACATAGTTAACTGTTTGCTATAAGAGAAATTATGATTTGTGAGATTATCAAATTATTTCTTTCCATAGACTTTTATAGCTAAAGTAATACTACTTACAGTAGTGGAATGAGCAAACGTCGCATAATCTTTTTGAAATCATCATAGTAAAAAGTTTAATTAAAAACTATATGGGTCAATTAAATTTTAAAACAATCTCAATTAACTAATTTTGACTTAACCCAAAGATACAAAAATGCAAAGTATACCTTTGGGCACTAATTTGAGAACTTTCAAATTGGCATTCAAACTAATTAAAAAGAAAGTGTTTTAGGAAGCAAATTGAAATGGGCTACTGTAAATCTACTTTACTTTGATACTAGCAATGCATGAAAAAACCTTGCTAAAACCTTTAGAAAGGCTCAAGTGAACATCCAAAATAGAATTGTTCAAAACATAGATGGATTTGATTTATTGTTTTATATATGTTTAGCTAGTGAAGTGTAAACAATGTTGGGTTTGTGATTATGCTAAGTGAATATACCAAATGGAAGATCGCTGAAGGCTAGTGATTGTACATGATTGAATTAGAGCTATGAAGAAGGAAAAGAACTCTCATGTCCAAACGTCCATAATCTATAACTATGGATTTCATATAAATCATTCCTTAAAGTTTATGGAATCTACAACCTCATATTTGACCAACTTTGTACTAAAGTGTGCAGGATCTACAACCTAGCATTCAATCAAGCATATGTACACCTTCAAAATCTAAACTTTAAGCTAGGTTTGAATGTTGAGATAATGTGAGTTGAGTTGTGAATAGTATATTTTTTGGATCCCGTTGAGATGAGTTTAATTTTTTTATAGAAAATTGAAAAAATAGTAGGTTCCATCAATGATTGGTTTGAGATGAGTTGAGTTTGACTCAACATCCAAATATAGCCTAAATCTTATCAAAATTTCAGATTTCGTAGGACACATTCCATAAGTTTGCAAATCCTAAAACCTTAAATATCATCAAAATCATCTCTTGAAGTTTGTAGAATTCTAAAATGTTAGATCTCATCAAAATTATTTTTAAAGTCTGCAGAATCTCAAACTTGACTTTGATACCAATTGTAATACCTCATACCCTAAGGGTCAGTGAGTTACTTCTTGTCACATAAAAATCATCTCTCAACAAGACATATATATAATTCAAAGGCTCCATAAAGCATAATATCATTTATTCAAACCCAACAAACATGTTTCTCTACAAGAATATCAAGGAAACATTTTAACATAATTAATCAATAACTCCACAAATTCTTAATAAATCAACATCCCAAATACCAAGTGATCAACAGAATAACACTAATCTATTAAAAAAATCTCTCCCACAAACCTTTCTACCCTTTGATACTTTATCCACTATGCCCAATCAGTCTCACCCATGCTTCCTAATCTTGATCCCTAGTTGTATCATCAAATTCATTTGAAATATTAAATGTAATTGGGTTAGTTATAATTACTTAAAAAGCAGTGAACATATACAATATGTAAACATAAGTTAGTTATAGAATGTAGAACAAAATAGGGGTGGGTAGCGGGGCCCCGCCCTGCTTCTGCCCCGCCCCTGCATGGGCGGGTGGGTTACCCCCGCCCCACATGGAGATAGCCTAGCAGGGGCAGGGGGTGGGATGACCCCAACTAGGCCCCTCCCCCGCCCCCGCTCCACATATATAAATTTCTTTTTATATATATATAAATAAATATATTGTATATAGATATATACAATTTTTTAAAATTTTGAAATTGTATTCAAGTTATTAGATTGCCTTGGCCTCCTAGGCCAACCTTTATATAGGAGGCCAAGGTAATACAATAGTCATCCTTAAGTAATGTGGGGCTTCGTAGGCTTAGGAGGCCAAGGCAATCCAAAATCTAACTCTAATGAGTTTAAGTTCTTTTTATATTTATAAATTTTAATTTATTATTTAAATTATATTATAATTTTGGTCTAAAAAAATATTTTTAAACCAAAAAATTTTTTTTAGACACAATGTATTGCCTAGGCGATGGGCGGGGGAAAAATCCCAACACCCCACATGGTGCGAGGTGGGGTGCAGGGGAGGGTACCCCCCGCCCCACACCATGCGGATATCAACCCTAAAACAAAACATATTATTCAGAGTGATAATTCAGAAATATTTATATGCAAAAGTCCTTTAGCATAGCATAACTGAGCATCATCATATCAGAACATATTCCATTTAACTTCCATGGTAGGGTTATGCTATCTCCAGTGGCCAAATAAGGCAGAAACAGAAGTGATATCTTCCCCTTATCATTCTTGGAGTGCCGAGTGTGCACACAGGAAAGAGCACGTAAAAAACTACTTTATTTTCAAAGTGGGTGTACTCAGAAACAGAGATGTTTGTACCAACATAATAATAGAGGCCATAGTTTTACACCTGTTGTAAGGTTGGAACAGAAACAAAATGTCATGTTAGAGGTTTTCAAATTTTATATTCACTCTTTTTACACAATTGAGAACAAAATGCCAAACATTTGTTCATTTCTATACCAATCATGATAAAATATTTTTCTTTTCTTATTCAAATACAATGAGTCATGCAGAAAAATTACCAAACTTGTTTTCAAATGTTTCATAACAAAATATGCATGTTTTCATGAAATCAACGTTAGTCCATTTAAGCAAACTCTACCATAGAAACACCGCTTACATGACTTTTATAGAGAATTACCTAAGCTTTGAACTTAAATTCTAACAATATGACAATGAAAATTCACTACCGTGTTAATAATCTACACAAGTATCTAACTAACAAAATTCAATAATTTCAAACTATATTTCAGCACACACAAATCCATCATAATGTCTCAGTTTGTGAGCATAGCACAAGCACAATACTCATTTCACCAATATTTTAGCCCAACCTCCTCGGATTATTTTAACCATACACCACAATCCCGTCAGCCAAACAACTGACACTTTCAAAAATAAACTCACTCTTAATTTATCAAATCAACCAACAACCAAACAACCCACTCTTGCTCCCAACATGTCAAACAAACAGCCCACATATCCATACATTCCTCAACTTCGCTAAACCAATCACCACCCATACGTCAAGCAAACAATTTATAGTTTCAAGTCAAACAAACTTATTCTTGACATGTCAAATAACGAAACAGCCCACAAACTGACATATCAAACACACAGCACATTACCATGTTCATTCCTTCATTGATCTACAACATTACAATCAAGAGAACTTCCACATATCAACCCACCATGAGTTTACATAATTTATTGGTTCTAACATACAAACAAAGACAATATACATCTCTAGCAAACACCAATACTTTTTTAGCAAATATCAATACACAACACACAAATATAAGTGATGGTTACGAGGCTAAAACTCGTGTGTACCTTACCTAGTCCCGGAGTGGCGAACAATCGGGTTTTAAGAGTAAAACAACATTGTCTAGGACAAAATTACTACTTTATGATAAGCATTTAGCAACTATATTAGAAATTCATTTTTGAAATGGGGAGGTAATTGGATGGTGGGAGAAATGAAAATCAAAAGTGTAAAATTGACTGAAGTATACTTTGGTGGTGAGTGGTTGACTCTGATGGTATCTGTTAGTCACGGCCTAAATCTAGAGAAAGAGTGTGCGACTGTGAAAAGCAAAATTCGAGGGGTTAGAAAGAGAGAGCAAAATGTGACAAAGAGCAAAACAACCAAGAGAGAGGAACGAGATATGAACCGATACAACCAATAGAGACTTATCAGTGTCAACAATGTGGAATAAGGATAGGGGTGTCAACAACAAAACCCATGAATAGAGGTAGTGGCGCACTGGGTATTGTAGGCAATCAAGGCTCTAAAACTAGAGGCGGTAGGGAGCAACCCAAAACCTAACCAACGAGAGAGAGAGAGAGAAAGAGAGATAGAGAGAGAGTTAGGAATGAAAATTGAAATGGTGTGAGAGGAGGCGGAAGGGGAGTGAAATGGGGAGAAAAGAAAGAAAACTGACAGGGAAGAGAGAAAAAGAGGGAAAATAAAATTGATCCAAAAGTAGCGTCATTTTTTCTCACCGAGCTAGGCTTCCTCAAAGTTTGGGTAAGGTATTACATACATTATATTTACTTTACAATAAACGTAATTTTACAATCTAACAACAACATCAAGACTCATAAAAAGTACCTTACATAACAAACAATATAGCTATTGAGGTTTGGATCAATACAAATATGTGGCTGTGACTCAAAGATAGGAGTATACATGACCCAGAAGTGCTAATTTGCTACAATATGTATGATGCATAGCAACAATTAGAAAGTACATGATCCATAAAAACCTAAATATTATCCGGTTGTATACCAGGAAAAATAAATGAATTTGGGGTTTGATCTAATAAGGATATAATAATCAGAATCAAAATAAACTACATAGTACAAGGAAATTCAACAATAAATATTAATGATTAGATTTTTGCATAAGTCATCAGTTAATATAATCCAGAGCAGTAATTGCTATTAAAGAGTTCAAAAATACATGTACAAGGTTTAATAGCATGTTGAGTCTCCTTCAAAGACTAAATACATGTTGACACCACTCCTAGCATTTTTAAAGACCAAAAAAGGTCTTGCATCCAGCGGTAGATTACACAGTGCATACTTCTTGATTTGACAATTGATGTTCATTCCATTTTTTCTTATTCTTAGACCTTTACACCTTTACGAATGTCTTTTACATCTAGTGCTTTGTCA
Organism: Cyclocarya paliurus; assembly: GCA_029856935.1. Lineage (NCBI taxonomy): Eukaryota > Viridiplantae > Streptophyta > Magnoliopsida > Fagales > Juglandaceae > Cyclocarya > Cyclocarya paliurus. The sequence continues at coordinate 34,158,739 of CM056950.1, read as the reverse complement.
TTCCTCTTTAGGTAGTCAATATTCAAATTGAGACATCCCGCAAGTTTCCACCAACATAACAACTGTTTCCATATTTGCTAGTGTTTTCTTCTTCTAATTTGGCCATAAACATGAGAAGAAAAGACTTTCTTTGTAATAAAACTTAGCACTCCACCGTTTGCGTATTTTTCATCAACTTCTTTCACAAAGAGTGGACAAAGAATGATCCTCCTACTAGGACCCAGACCACAAACATCAGCAGATTCTTTCACCATTTTACATGGACATTTGACATGTATGAGACCCTAACACCATAGGCAATCCATGTACATAGGAGATGCATCAAGAGAATGAACACCAAAGGTTCATCACAGTAAAGACAGAAAACCATGATTATCATCCACATTAACCCATCTTTTTTATCACTAGTGTTAAACACGATCAAGACCAGCTTGTGCCACACACTTAAGTCCTTCACTACAAACTAAGAATAATATAAATGAGCTGCTACACCACAAGTACAGCAATAATACATAGAAGTAAGTGACAATGCCTTTATACCTAACTTTTGAAAAGGATCTAATGAAGTCAAGCAAACATAGCACACATATGGTTGTTCAACATAAGAAAGATCTTCCATCCACAAATGATATGATCGAAGAACTTTCAAATTCTTCCTTTCTTCTTTGCTCCATTCTAGAGCTATCTTTTTAGCCTTTTAAGAAATGTATATATGACAGCTAGAAAACCAAAAAAACTAGTGACCAACCACCCAAAAACAAATGGATCATAGGCTTGGGAGCTTGTCGGCAACCATACAAATAAATTGCCCAAATAGGATCTAAGAGTTTAGATTTGTAACTACACATAAGATATGAGGCCCTGCAAGCAATTTCTTTTTTTTAGTTAAATTTAAAATTTGAGCTAATTTTCAGGCTTCATTGAATAAAGTAAAAAATAAGTATTGTTTCTCCATAAGATTATGATGCAAGACAAGAATGTCTTGGCCAAGCATTGTCATTTATGTAGTGTGAAATGAACAAATGCTGAACCAGGAGAGAAAAAAAGTAAAAGTTAGTGCTAAAGCGGATTTTAATGATATGGTCATATATTGAGGCTCAAAAGAAAACGAGTAAAGGAAATATAGATCAAGTTTCAAAACTTAATACTAGACATGACTTGAGATACACCCTAAACATCTTCTTTAGTTTGAAGATATTTTCTTGGGAAAGTGATATGTCAAAACTAATAACAACTGTAGGATGTCGTAAGTAAACATAATTTCCATGGTCACTAGCCAATACATCCAAATTAACTTTTCCAACATCATCTACCTACAATAACTTTCATAGTCACATCTTTTGTACTATCATACATGGGTAATGTTATTTGACAAATATTTGATGTAAGTAACTATGAGCTGTCTTTCTTCATTGTGACATTGGCGATACCAAATGCTCAATCATATCACTATGGGACCAATCAAAAGCCTAGATAGCATATGTCTAAGTAACCCATCATCATAATCCTATTTCTAGACGAATGATACCACCATATGCAAATGAAGACAACTTGATTGTTGATAAGACAAGTTGTATTGTTCAAAAATTGAAATGCATTTTTGTTAATGGTTATTTGCTATACGTTCAGATGTTCTATGACATAATCCTCATTTTCCTTGAGCAAAAAAAAGATGGAAAAATACAGAGGTAATAATGGGAAAGGGATATTTTTATAGGACCAAAAACACCCTCTTAGCCTAAACCAGATAAAAGGTCTCTAATCCAAACTAGATAAGAGTTTTATATTATACAGCTCGCATTATGCTTCCAATTCCTATGTTGTCTTACATTTTTTAGATAATATTTTGCTAAGTAATCCCAACTAATTCTGCAAACAATGACTTTTGAAATCTCATTTAGAAAATCTTAAATAAAAATCAAGTAGAATGCATGACAAAATATCAAAAAGGAAGGTTCTTAAGCCTGTTGTGAGATTTGTCACATAAGACCAGCACGGTTTCATAACTCATCGCAAGTTTTCCAAAAAAAATCAAAAGAACATGGAACTTTAAGACGTATAAAAAGGCAAAGATGACAAATTATGATATAATTTGAACTATATGAGTGAAGTTGAAGCTTCATTGTTTTCTATGAAAATGCAAAATTCAAAAGAATGATTGAAGAAACCAAGCCAATCTTGATCAAGCACAAAATCTAAGAGTAACTCTCCAAGGAATTAAACAAAATACTACGCTTCAAGGATAAGAAAATAACTAAATCACATTAACAAAATACAAAATTCATTCTTGGGAATTGATAAAAACCAATAATATAGTAATTCTACAAAAACAAAACTGAAAAGAAAGTAGAAATGTATACCTAGATATACCTAGAGAAAAACCATAAATGGGATGAAACAGAACATGTTGATGCATTTTTCGGCTTCAACATTATGATTGGATGAGTCTCTCTTCTCACATGATAGTTCTAGGCAATAGTGTGGTTGGAGTACTCATTCATGGTTTTCTTAATGATAAATGGCTAAAAATAAATAAGATAAGTATTTACATGGTTCGACATTAAGATCTACGTCTACAGGTCTAAAATGTAAAATTCACTATGAATATGATTGAATACAAGCTCTTCATTCTCACTAAACTTTCTGCAATCACTCAACTCACAGAAAGTGGTCACAATGCTTTCTGGTTCTTTTCCCTTTCTCCAATAATCATTCCAAACCTCAAAGGTAGCTGGTGCTTCTCTTTGTAGTCTCTCTCTCTCTCTTCTTCAAGTTAATTTCCCTTACTTTTAACACATGCACTCATTTTACTACCAACAGAAAAAAATCTCACGATGGAAAGAAAACAATAGATATGAGAGAGAGAGAGAGAAAGAACATCCTCTCTTCTGGCTTGGACATAGGATTGAATTGATTAAACAAAACAACTAAATAATGAAGAGGAAAGAGGGCAGGCACTTTTCTTAAGCGCAAGAAATAGGATTACATTTTCTTTTAGGGAAAGAAATGCCAAAAGGTGTTCCGACGTAGTCACCATGTGAGAACAATTACTGAAAAGTTTTTGTTTGAAATGTGTTTTTGGTTTGAGAATATAAACAGATTTATCATTTTTAGAGTGCTGAGATTCAAAATCTTGACAGCTTTCGGCTGAGGTTCTTGTGACCCTTTTTGTTCCATTAAAAAGATGATAGTTTAGATACGCTATTTCTATTTCTCGGCTTTCGGCTGAGGTCCTTGTGATCCTTTTTGTTCCATTAAAAAGATGATAACTTAGATATGCTATTTCTATTTCTCGCCAACAACGATTTTTGGTACCGCTAATGTTCTAATTGCAGCCGTCTATCTTCATTTTCAATTTTAATGTTCTTTCTTTCTTTCGTTGTACTCCTATTTTATTAATCATCCATTGTTTATAAAATGAAAAAAAAAAACATGAAACACATTTTTAATCATGTACAAATTCCAAAATACAAGAAAGAAAATGTTATGCACGCCTCTCGAATGTCCCATTCCCCCTTCCCGCTTGACATGAAATGCCACGTTGTAAGTGTCTTAACATGAAATACCACATTGTAAGTGTTTAAAAATTAAAAATTAAAGTCGCCTATTGAGCATTTCGTTTTCAACCTTCTTTGTCTTCAATAAACAAACCCATCACGTCCTTTGTCATCTTCAAATGCTCGCACCCACCATTTCGTTTTCAACCTTCTGAGAAACCCATCCCAAGAAGCCCATCCCCTGCTCGCACCATTTCGTCTTCAACCTTCTGAGTCTTCAATAAACGAACCCATAAACAAAAGAAACCCATCCCGTGCTCGTACCAAGAGAAACCCAGAAATAGTTTATCTTCAAGCCAGAGAAATCCATCCCACCAAAGAGAAACCAGTTCCTCTTCAAACCTCCATCCATCCAACGGCCAAAGAGACCCATTTCGAGAAACCCACCCTTCCCGTCGCCTCCCCTTCAAGCTTCCGTCGACTCACCATTTTCACGTCGATGTCCCGGTAAAGACATTCTATTTCTACTAATAATAAACAATGATTTTGATATTTTCTTCCAATATTTGAAATGTTTTGTAATATTGGTTGTAAATTTAGTTTTTAGTTGCTCTTTCAATATTTAGTTGTAATATTGTTAGCAATATGCTCTACATAATTTGGTTAATTTTGTTTAATTGTTAGCAATCTACCTAGTATAATTTGGTTAATTGGTTAATTGTCGATTGGGTTTTCAGCACTCTGTGTTTGAAGGAGGAGATGGTATGAGCAAGTTTGGAAACTTTTTTCTTTAGAGTCACTGTTAAATCAATACAATAATGTGAAATACTTGGGTCTGGAGGTGGACAAGTCACACATCCTCCTATTCAACATCTTAGCATCTCATTGCCTGGAGTCTTATTTTCATTTCATCCAAACCTCACATCTCCATCCAGGATATTATCGAAACAACAACAACATTACAAGAAATATGAAAATAGTACATTTCCTAAACCACATACAAATTTTGTGATATATTTATTTAATTATTGAAAACTAAAAATAATATGTAGCTGCAATCTTGGACTCTTTTTTTCAATATTAGACTCTTCTTCTATGAAAGTGTCTTTGTGTGGCTAGGATGTGGTCCTCAACATGGCTCACAAACTGTAAGATTATTAAAAGAGAGAGAGAGAGAGACGAGGAAATAGAGATAAATAATAATAATAATAATAACAACAATGGAAAATAGAATTATTTTCAGAATTCTTACCACTAACATTGAAGACTTCAATGTCAACTATCATAAAAAAAAATTAAATAAATCAATTGTATTCTCTGTGAAACTTTGGTTTTAGAATAGAGTTTCGATGCACCAATATACAGAAAAAATGGAAAAAAAAAAAAAGTAGGGTTCTAGTTTGATTAGTGCACCAAAAAGTTCCTAACCTTAACCACTCATATTCCAAATTTTTAAGACTTTGAAAAATGGTCAGATGGTTAGAGCAAGTTTGGTAAGAGTAGATGGTTGGTTCCTATATATATTCTGGTCCCTATTTACTTCCATTGTTAAATCAATACCCATATGTTTAATACTTGGTTGGTTCTAAAATTTAGCAAATGTTCCTATATATACTTTTATATGAGGCCACTAATCAATCATTTGGTAGTCTAGACATAGAGGCTGTTAATATTGACACAATGTCTAAAGCACATAGTAGCACGAGCAATATGTCACGCTCAAGAAACTCTTGTCAAAATGAAGACCCAATATGCTTTTGTGGTATTAAAGCACGTTGGCGAACCACGCATACAGAGGATAATAAGGGTCACCAATTTTTTAGTTGTCAAAACTTTGAGGTATATTATTTAATTGTTTGCTAAAAAGTTATTTTTAAATCTTTGTGAGAGCAAATCTATTTTACAGTGCATCTTTTTTCTATTTGTGGAAAATCAATTGGGTAATCTTTGTAAGGTAATATGTTGTTGCGGGTTTTTTTTTTCTATTTCTTGCGGGATTTTTTGTTGGTATGACCCAAAAATACCACCATATGGCGAGAAGAGAATCAACCGTTTAAAAATTGAAATTCAAAATATACAACTTGTAATAAATATCCAAACAACTCGACATCGACTAAAAATAAAGACTGAAAGGCGCTAGAGAAAGTTTGAGAGGTTCAGTATAGCTGTAGCAATTTCAATGTCGTGGGTACTTTGTTTAGGCATGCTTTTTGGAAAATTCTAAAAAAGAAAATTTTGGTTGGTTGGTAGATGTAATATATGACTCTACTTAGTTGGTTGATTGGTTACTTTTTGTAATAGTACAAAGTGAATGATGTATAAATTTGTTGGAGCAGATGTTAATTAAATTTTGGCTGGTTAAAGAATGTATAAATTTGATGTGGCAACAATCAAAACTTGTTAAGCATAAAACAAAATTAGTCTATTTATATCAGAAGTGATCAAAATCTTAAATTAGAAGAAAGTCTAAATAGAATGGTCAAAATAGAGACAAGTACTGGTCTTCTAGATCAGTCCACAAAGCTTAGACCAATTTGAAGTGTGCCTCATCTTATTGCACAAATTTTGCACTTCTAAATTTTCTTCCAGAAAATGGTATCTCATTTCAAAATTAATAAAAAGAAACAAAAAAAAGACACAAATCATTAATCAACCAGAATTAGACCATGTTGTCCCTCCCTTCATTAATCAACCAGAAAATTATACCTTCATTACAAAATATATAAGTAAATATACCATTAATCCCTCCCAAAATATACCATTGGTTCCCTCCCAAAATATACAAAATATATCATTGGTCCCTCCCAAAATATACAAAATATAGAGGAATCAAAAATCTGATATTACATTACAAAATATACAAAAGCTGTATGGTATCTTCCAGAAGCATAGCGTCTTCCAATCACCACATATGCATCATGTATGATTAATTTCTCAAATCATTATCCTAGTCCAAGACATGCAATCCTCTCTATTGTGCCTAAAGTCACAAAAAGTCACAAGTGTATACTTGACTAGTTGTGTCCTAAGTGGGCCATCAAAAAATGTTGCAACACACTTTTAAAAAAAAATACCAAAATAATATAATCCATAGTGTGAATTACCTGTGAAAAATGAGCAGTTTGTCCAATACCAAAAAAATCCTTAGTGTATATTTGATGAGGCGTGTATTGGTCATAGCATAAAATTGTTAAATGAATCGTGTTAAAAATATGTTTATCATAATGTAGTTTGAATTACCTGTGAGGGAGGAGTCTGTCCAATACCAAAAAAAGCTGGCGCATATACTTAATGAGGCGTGTATTGTGAGTAGCATAAAATTATTAAATGAACCATGTTAACAATTTTTACATCATAATATTCTTTGAATTACCTGTGAGGGAGGAGCAGTCCGTCCAATGCTAAAATACTTCGTAACAATCGAAGGAGTAGTAAAAAAATCTAACGCATATGTCTAAACTTAACTTTGTTGATCCTATAGCAAAAATACATTATTTTTAACTTGTTTATATTCATTACAAATCTAGAAATTGTGAAAATAAAAAAAGTACCTAGGTTTGAGGAGTCTCATGTTGTGTGCCGCTAACAGCGCATTCATTTGGAGTGTGACTACTCCAATATTCATTGGAATGAAAATAATAACTTATCATTATAAGAAATATAATGTTTTATATACACTATGAAACAAAAAATGAACCTCAGCTTTGTTGTGGTGTAATCGTCTTTTTGTACTAGATTTTTTAAGACTCTTCTCAATAGAGTGCACTTTTCTCTTAGACGGTAGTCTTCCCTTATTCCAAATTACCAATGGATTAAGAACTCTACCTATCGTGCCTTCCATGGAAATAGCTGGATTAACTGTCGTGCCCCCCATGGAAGTATCTGGATCAACTGTTGTGCCCCCCATGGAAGTGGCTAGATCAACGATACCAGGGTACTGTACCTTCAACTGTTATATCTGGCTAATCAATTTCACACAACTGCTCTCGACCTTTGAAGCATTGGAATATAGTTCATAGAAGCAATTCTGGATTCTATCGTAGCTTCAGGCATTATCGATGCTACTAATGTTTTAACTACTTTTCATAAAAGTGTATTTTCATTTTACATCCTTCCTCCACTGATCTAAGATGTATTTTGATGGTATTATATGCTTGCCTAGCTGAGTCAACATACGAAAAGCATGCCTACATAATATGCCTCTAAACTCAAACAACTTACAACTGCATTTAACATAAGGGGGATCTTCATCAACTTTTACAGTAAAAGTTGCACGCTTTAACAAGTCATCACCAACTTGAACCTCATCGGCAACTATGAATATATTTCTACCACCCTCACATCTCAATAATAAAGTAATCAAATATAGAAATCCTCGCAATTCCTCTTGTACTTTTTTGAATTTAGCAATTGTATATGCTTTTTGAAATTACTTCTCAAGAGGATAGCGACTGATGCATGGAATTTCCGTGTTAAATGAATTAAAATCAGCAATTGCTTCATTCTCTACCTTCCTCCTAAGGGTTGAACTGCTCAACAAATTGTTTCAAAGTTGTTTTAGAGTTAAAGTAGTCGTCAAAGAATGCATTCATACCTTCATTTTACTGTGTAGTTGACATACCTGCCCAAAATGTGTCTTTAACATACACCGGCATCCAAAAATAGCGATCACTATATAGTAATACCAACCATGCATTCTCATGTAGATCATAGGTATCAAACATATCGCGCCACTGTGATTCGAATTCAGACTCACTGAAAGAGTCATAAATGCACCTATGCAAAATACTCTTGATTTCCTCATATTGATAATGTGATCCAAACTTCTCAAAAAACTTTTTCATTATATGCCACAAGCAGAAACGATGCCTAGACGTTGGAAACACCCTCGAAATTGTAATTTTCATGGCCTTATTTTGGTCTGTGATGATTGCATTTGATGGTTGGTCATTCATACACTTTAACCATGACTCAAACAACCACTTGAATGTATTTGCATCCTCATTGGATATCAATCCGCACCTGAATAAAATTAATTGTTCATGGTGGTTCACACCCACAAACAGTGCAAAATGCATCTTATACACATTAGTCAGATATGTTGTGTCAAATGTAGTGACATCCTCGAATGATTCATACACAGCTCTACTGCAGGCATCTGCCCAAAACACATTACTTAACCGCATGTCATTATCAACGTCTATCTTATAAAAAAAATCCAGATTTCTTTTTTGCATATTTTGGAAATAGCTACATAAAGCTGTAGAACCTCCAACCCCGAGGTGAAATTGTCTTGCTTTGTTAATGTAGTTTCTACACTCCTACCCGAATGGCACATTCTTGTACCCCCACCTCAACAACCACATCCTTGAAATTTTTGGATAACCTGATTCCTATCTCGTCATTTATTTCAAGTCTCTTAGTCACATGAGTATCAAACTCCTTAAAGCATCTAAAATGCCTTTCCTTTCCAGGACTACAAACATGTGTGTGATCCAATATCACTTTAGATAGGATATATCCACCTTCATCATTCAGTATCGTGTTAATCCTAGTCATCCATCCTATCTTCTTTATCTGTCTTGGTTTCATAACATTGACAGCCTTACTTTTTGATGTGCCTCCTCGCACACATGCCAAGCAAATCCATCTGACATTCCCATCGTCATCTTGTCTAGAATTCATTTTACATACTCTAAAGCCCTTCTGCTTACCATACTTCATATAGTAAGACCAAACTTCTTCTACAGATGAAAAGTTCATTCCAACCGTAGGTTGTTCAATAGTTTCATCACATTCAATGTCCTTATCAATTCCTACCTCATCACACTCACAATTTGAATGTTCTGTGTCGGCATTCATTGTACATCCGTTCGAATTGCCTACAATGATATAAAAAGATATAGAAAAAAAATACCACTATTATCAAGCAAATATAGTTTAAAAATAGAACATCAATTAGTGTCAAAAATCAATTTCTTATATAAACCATAACATAAATCAACTTGAAATTCTAGGAGTTACAAATTTGCAGAGAAAAAATCCATATCTAAAGTACAATCTACTTATAAAAAATTGAAAACAATCTGTCCAAAAATGAAATATAGTTTACAAAAAACTAGAGTTGGCATGAATCAGTTTGAATCAACTGATATCGATTGATTGAACCAATTATATATATATAAACATCTGTGTGTGTGTGTGTGGAAGGAGGGTTTAGTGAAACATCAATTTGTTCAATACAAACAAAGCAATTGTGAATTTTTTATTCATCCATCACGAACAATTGAGGATATTGATGATTCCCAGCTAGCTAAATCCTAATTTGCTTCAATGGTTGAAAGTAAATGAACGAGTACCACTACCATCTAAATCCCCTTGAAAAGCAATTAATATTATAGATACATACCTTCATTTAATACTTGAATACAAATAATTAATGACTAGTACAAGCAATATATGTTACCACTTGGGCAGCCCACAACTTCAACAAAAACATATTGAAAATATTGGAACACCCTGACTTCCACTAGATCTGCACTATTTCAACAAAAACAGATTGAAAATATTGGAACACCCTGACTACAACAAAAACAGATTTACAAATATTGGAACACCCTGACTTCCACTATTTCAACCTTCCTCGATCCTCCTATATATACATATATATATATATATATATTTATATATATAATCATAGCTCACCAACAATGATTTTCACTATAAAAAATTTTAAAGTGAGAGCAATTATTACTTCTTTAAGACACAAGTTCTCTTCTAGAAAAGACTAGGTAGTAACTATCATGCATTAATGAGTAGTTTAGCAGCTTTTAATTAATTTTCTTTTTAATCTCAAATTCACATAAACATGTATGATATCCCTTGTTTTAGTCATAACAGAAAATCAAGGTATTGCAACTCGAAATTGTCTAAAACCCGGTACTGCACAATTAAAGCAAAAACATGAATCCCAGGCATGTCCTCATGAAAGGGTGATCAAATAGAAAAAGTGAACTCCGCCTAGGTAATGCTCTAAAAGTATAATTGATAAACAATACTGATCAAGCAGCAGTGATAGGTTGGCCTTCAAGCAAAAGTGAACTCATGACCAATGATACTGTTTCAAAGCTTCCCTTTTGCTTATCCCTGTTCTTAATTATTCCACACAACCCCTATTTCTTCCACCATTCACCATGACAATATTCCCAACATCAAACTTGATGAAAAGATACAATTTTGTTGGCTTCCAAGTCCAACTTGATGGTGTCATTAGCCTTGATAACTGGGTTTGGATGTTGGATAGTTGGCCTTAATAGATCAATGGCTATCCATCTCCCTCCCAACATAAGAAAATTAAATTTTTCATTTTATAATTTTGTTGTGTGTGTTGCAAATCAACGACTTTGCATAATTTCCTTTCTATGTAAAGTAATGTGATAATCTGTATGTTGAAATAATCTCACTACCTGGGTGTCAATGGACTTTGAAAGCATGACCTGAAAGTGGATAATTTCCTTCATAGCTCCTTTTAGTTATTGGATAAATCTATTTTCAGATATTTTTGGATCTAGAATTTCTAGTTTTACGGCAACAAAAAAAAAAGTTCCAGTTCATAGGTTTTAAGCATGAATAAACCAACTCCACCGTGCTCTGTTACCACATGCATCATAGGTTTTTTATTCAAAATAAACCAAAGTTTGTCCCAATATCACATAACACTAACACTAATTAGCTAAGAGTACTAAAGATTGTGGTCATGGCTAAATGCCCTCTCAGGCAATCACAAATCCCAAACAATGGAAAAAATTAGGAACATATACCTCACGGATTGAAAGTCGGACGAAGGAGAGCCGGAAGACGGCACCAGAAAGAAAGTGGCTAGCTTTCTTGGTTTTAAAACACAATCGGACATCTGACTTGGAGGAAATGAATGTCGGGTTTGGAATTTTCACTTCTGAAGATGAAATGAGGAGCAGGGGAGGGGGGATGTTGGGCGGGGATAAAGTTTTTTTTTTTAATAAAAAAATTTTAAAACACATGGCATGCCACTTATGGCAGGAAGCTCAAACGGGATGTTTGAGCGGTAAGTGTAGCACTATCCAACTAATATTTGGTCAGAATTTCTCTAAACTGGGTCAAAGGAAGTTCCCTATATCTATATACAAATACATTGTATACTACAATCATATTTCACATTTATCTTACTCTCTAAATGTAGCATTTTTCTATTATGCTTTAGAAATGCTATATTTTATATTATTATCTCACATGTTAGGAACGATAAAAGAAAAATGAAAACAAAGATGGAATCAATCACACACGACACAAGATTTATGTGTTTCGAATTATACCTGTAACCAAACCGAATAAGATCAAAACCGAAAAAACCGAAAGTTCTAGTTTCTTTTATGAATATGTCTGTATCATTTCTCAGAATTTCAAAACTAGCATAGACAGGTTCAGTTTCAAAATTTTCGAGACCAAACTAAACCGATTTCACCCCTAATGATTACACTGATAATAACATGTGCTTTTCCCTTGGATTCTATCTTTTCGACTTTCACAAAGTATTGGCGTTGGCTTAGTCATATGCCCATGTTATCTAAAATTTGCCTAAGATGTAGAAAAACTGGTCTATATTCGAATAGTCAAGTACAAGTCATTTAACTTATGAGCTACAAAAGTTGCCTATATATATACAAGTAAAGAGTGGCTTAGCCATCTAGATTTTTTATGTTATTTTATCTCTCCATCTAGCCAAACGGTAACACTACACCCCTTTTTCACATTTTCTTGGCTTTTATATATTTTGATTTCTAGGTTGGATATAAGTATGAAACTGATTTTGTACATATTTTGATGTTGTGTTTGAGAATGAAGTTAACAGTTATTGGACAGATCTTATATAATTTGATGTATAACTTGTTAGAAATTATGAAAATGATGATAAAAAAAAGTATTTAACAAAACAAATAAAAAAGTATGCATTTAAAAAGTAAAAAAAAAAAAAAAAAAAATTTATTATATAGGGTAAGGGCTCATTAGACACTAGAGTATTTTAGAATTCTGTTAATAGTAGTGAAATAGTCTCAGTTAAGATATTTTATTGGATCTTGGGAAATGAGAGAAAAAGTAAAATAAAAATACTATAAAGTTAAAAAATTAATTGAATATTATTTTTGTTTTGAAATTTGAAAAAGTTGTATTGATTTTTGTGTTTTATTTGGAAGTTTGTAAAAATAATGAAAAAATTGAAGATTTGAAATTGAAATATGTTTTGTGTTTGAATGATGTTTGGAAAAGAAATTATAAAAAGTTTTAGGATGATATGAGAATTTCATTTCATTATCCAAACAAGTCCTAAGATGGCTACTCCAATGTTGCCAAATGTCAAAAAGTGACATATTTACCAAATTTTGCATAAGAATATAGTTAAATCAATGTTAATGCTCTCAAAAGGTTGTCTCTTGCTCTCGGATCAGTTTTTACCTTGGTTTTGGTGTATGATGAATACATATTCTATTTTTTTTAGTATGATCAAAGTTTATTTTAGTGTTGTTCTTACATTATTATAAGTTGGACTAATAATCTTTGATACAATTTAAGAATTCTACTCGAACACTATTTTTGAGTCATGTCATTTTGAAGCTAACTTGGTCAGTTTGGATAGTGAAATGAAATGAATTGAGATAGTTTATAAATAATAGTGAGATGATTAGTTGAAATTAAATGAAATGAAGTTATCTTGCTTTTGTATCCAAACGGGCCGTAAATTTCACACTTTCATTTTGAAGGACATGTTAGGTTTTCTTACTTTTTAAATTTGACCTTTTATGTATTATAATTCAACCAAGTTCATTTTTTGAACAACACAAAAAAAAAAAAATGTAAGAAAAATCATGCTATTCGTTTGGAGATTGTTGATATGGTGGGAGTATACAATGAGGAAACCTACTAAGATGATTGAATAGAGAAATATCATTATCATTCTTTGATCTATCATCTTTTTATCATTTCCTGCCATAGCGTTAAATGATTGCTAGATGTCATATCAGAGAGCAATAAGAAGACCATTTAAAAAGAGGATGAATGAAGTTCCTCGATTGAATAACCTTCCTTGTGTTTATCCTGTATATCAAGGCATACAGGTAAATTATTAGTCCCAAATTCGCTCCTCGTTTTCAAACAGAACACCAGGCACCCAACCAAAGCAAAGCCAATGCCAATATCAGTACTGTTGTATGCGAGATTTTTGCCACTTCATTTCGCTTTTCAAATAAATTTTGACGGGCATCCATATCAACTACGCTTGCATAGCATCCTCTTCATTTTAGTTGAAATGGAGAGAATCCTTTTAGGTTGCTGTTGGCCGCATCTAGGAAACCTGCACGCACACACAACACTTGCACACAGAGAGAGAGAGAGAGAGAGAGAGAGAGAGAAACCACCACCAAAGTGAATTTCTTGGACGATACAAATATATTAATGTTGGCTACAGCAAGGCTTAATCTACAAGAAATAAAGCAAAATTTACACAAAAAGAATAAGTAATTTTATATACAATCAGCTCGCCAAAACATCCAAGTTCCAACACAAATTTAACAGAGAGTGAGAGACACCCAAAAACCAATTAATCCTCATTTCTTGTGTAGATGTATAAATCTCCATTTTCTTTGATCATCCTCCCTTCCAATAGAAAAATTATACCATACCTTAGTAATCCTCAGGGACCTCTTCATCAGGTAAACTCACTGTCAAGAGAGAATACTTGACTTTGAGAGAGATTTTAGCCTTCTCAACAAGAAGCCTCGCCCCAGATACAACCCAGTAACCAGGTGAGTCCTGTGGCCCTCTTGTCATCTCTGTTGTGTCAACATATCTTAGAAGCTTCGGTGTCTGGGTTGGCACCGGAGGGCCCCCAGGATACACAGCAGAGTTTATGTTCACTTCATCTGGCCGAGGCGGCTGCTTTTGAGCATTTGAGAAACGGGTGCTGATCAAGGTCGAGATTATTCCAGATTTTTGGGCCAAGCCAGGGGGACCATCCCACTCACTTTTAACAGCCATGGCGCCAATAACTTTAGAGAAATGGAGCCGTAAGAATAAAATTTTCTTCAATCCAGAGTCACTAACTTCAAAGCGTGCCCCAGTAACAACAGAGAGATCATCATCAGACTCGACAGGGGCTGTGCAGACATGAGAGAAGTTCTTCCACTGAACCTTTTCGTAGTACCTGCGGTCAGATGATGGGTGAGAGACCTTGTAATTCAGTCCATCCTTGAGTTGAAAGGTCTTTGGCTGTGAGGAAAGGTGCTGCAAGTGAATTGCTAAGCAGTTGCTTCTTTTTCCCTCCAAATAAAGCCGGAGGCCAGTAACTGGCTTCTTTTCCACATCAACCTGTCCAAAGAATTCGCGTCTAAGTACAGTGCCAACACATAATACAATAACTCAACCCATTCACATGCAATGAATTAAAAGATGATGAAGAGACACCCAGCCATGAGATATATAAGTCAGAAAGCTCCATAACATGATTTATTTTCTTTTCATCCTCTTTTTTTTTCCTTTCCTGTAAAATATCACGAGAGCATTTGACAACAAATTCAAGACTGCATGACTCCTTCCAGTCTGTTAAGACAAAATGCAGGATGGAGATAATAGAAGATAAACTGATATGCTCACCCCTATCAGGCCACTTGTACTAACATACTTTTTTTTTTAATAAGTAACCATCTCTAGATCAGGAAGGCAAAGTCAGAACCCTATGCCTCAGAGGACACAATCTAATCTAGCCCCTTCACCACCTCCACCCAAACCCTGCCTTTTCATTGAAACATAGTTCATTTATGAATTCCTCTGGGTATTTGAATGGCAGATACTCTCTCTGATGAACAGCCCAACAGGGAAGTAAGGTATCAGCCATCAAGATAGCTCATAACTTAGAACCCAAAGTCACCAGGCCAACCTCAAGGTAATTAACTTAGTAGAGATGAGATTTTGTCTATCTATAAAATACAACATATCCTAGTCCAACTTAAGAAAGAAAAAGGAAAAAAGTCCAAATATGTCAGCAACGAAATTGCTACCCGCAGATTCAAGTTCAAGTTCTACTAATGGTAAACCGCAAATCAGTTCTCTTCGGCCAACTGTTCCTGCTTTTCAGTGAGGTCTAAACAAACCTTCACATTTAGCACAGAATCTAAAAGTGGTTTGTCAGCCATAGAATTCATGACTAGAATTATGATTTCATATATGCCCTCTTCATAGGCATCCATTTTCTCTTCTCAAGGGCAACATACATAACTCAGAAAATTTTAAAATAAATTAAATAATAAAAGGTAAATAAATAGACACACAAGGAAAACTCTTCAAAATTGAATAAAGATTTTCCCATAAAAGACTAAAGAGTATTACTGGAGTTTTGTTAACATAGAGCTTAGGACCCATTAAGCTGAACTGTAAAGATGCACTATGCTGCTTCCGATCTGGACCAAGGGGAATGTCACCAAATACTGGCGCCCATTGCCTTGGAAGCTGAAACTCCAAAAACTGATGTAGTTCTTGAATTGGCGGTTTATCTGCATCCATGAAACATGAACAAAAGAATGACCGTTTACATTTTCCTATTATAACAAAAATTCGAGCCAAACAATTTACGTCAAATTCAAATGAGTTATTATGCATAAGCATAAAACCATCAACAATAAGAGCATTGGCAATGGCCTAGCCATTGCCAAATTCAAGTCCAAATTTTGCCTTTTGTTGAATTAAAATTCCTACATTGAACTAGCCAAAGCCATATTTCTTAACTTTGAGCTACAGTAAATTTCTCCTCCTAGCCATGTTTGGAGATATACTATTCAAGGATCAAATAAATATTTTATTATTCCTCCCTCTTTCCTCTCTCTTTCTCTCATATTTTATTAAAATTTCTTTTTGTTTAATTTTAAGGAGATAATTATTATACGTTTTTTTTTTTTTTTTCCTTTTGGTTTTGATTCATATGTATTATATTTATTAATTAATATAAGGAGTGTATTTGTAAAATATAAAAAAAATTGTAAAATATTATTAAAATATATAATATTATATTATTATTTTGACTTTAATATGGCTAGTCCAATGTGGATTCACCTAGCCAAAGTTTAACTCTATAGCCAAAACTTGAAATTTTAGCTAAATTTTAGACTTGGCAATGGCTAGACTATTGCCAATGCTCTAAGGCCATCAGATTACTCTTAGAAATGTGAGGTAATAGTCAAATAAAAGGTGTAGCTGTAACACCTCAAGGGAGGCCTAAGCCACATCTAGACCTATACTCCAAAATGACTAGTCAATGATACAATTGGAACTCCATTGGAACCATTTTAAGGAGCAAGAACTTCTTCCTCCCAAGCAATATGGGACCCCATAAACCACCTACCCTTGTCACGTATCAATCAATATCGGGTATCACAATCTCCTTGTCGAGCCCGTCCATTGTAGGTGTGGGCCACGTCCTATCAGTGAAAAGCTGATGATTACCTAATCCATCTAATGGGGGATGCGTTACAAGGGTCCAAGTTCAACCGGGTAAAAGGAACATTGTCAGTCTCCGGGATTCCTCATCATTTAAAAAAAAAAAATAGGTCTACTTCATGAAGTACAGCCATTATGCAAATTTCCAGCAAAATTGCGTGAGGATTGTGTGATGCAACCCCATTCAAGGAGTGAGGTCAAAAAACCTTGGTCAAGAAACCTTAGTTTTTTTTTAGCAATAAACAAATTTTTTTTATAGAAATAACCATAGCCAAAGTACATGGGACATATACAAGAGCAGCAACTAGTCATGATTGTCAAGAGATACAAGTCAGTCATGGAGATTCAAATCATTGAAATCTATTACAAATTGACCACTGGAATAGTGTTAAAAAATAAAGTTTTAAGCTAGAAACCTTAGTGATGCTTATATTTAACTATACTTTCCCCTTTACTTATAAAAAAAAAACCTTTCCCCTTTTCCTATTTCTTTGAATTTCTAGAAATTTCCCATCGAATTCCAGCAAAGATTAGTTCTGCAATTATACCTATTTTCTACCAAGTCCAAATCTTTAAACTTGTAAACTACGTAGTATCAAATAGTTCTAAAATATTCCATGAAAGCCCAAATGCTCTTCCTGATCACTGTTCACAGCCCAGGAACAGCAACCAGACCCTAACTTCTACTCCTTATTTCCATCACCAAATCCCACGTTTCCCTTACAATCTTCCAAACCCTACATCCCAAATATATTTCACTCTTTTACCAAAAACCCCAAAAAAATCTGTGGCCAAATAAACCATAGCTAGCCTAAAGGTCCTCACTGATTTTCTCAGATTTCTCCTCCTTCAAAGGGTTCAGCAGCATAACAATTGAAGATACAAAACAGTGTCCCAGCTGCTAAATAGAATGCAATAAGTGCAAAATAAGAAGAAAATTCATACTTACATCGAAGATAAAGATTGATGGCATGGCTCAAAAAGCCACTGCCATGAAGTCCACTCAACAACGATGAGATTGGGATGAATGACATTGAGATCACATCAGGTTCTAACTGAACCGTCTGAGACCACTCATTGTGAGATAGACCTCTACTCAAGGTTCCCCCTTTCCTCTTGCATGTGAATTTAACATCCTGCAACTGAAATATAAAAGACATAAGCAACTAAAAGCAAAATCGATTCTGATGATGTGCAGAAGTCAAAAACTTTAGAGAACACCAAAATGGCTGCAATGAACAATGAACATTCACGTGTGTGAGTGTGTGTGAAAACACCATATAGATAAGTGTGGTTAAGTAAAAATCTGACAAGTCCCATATTGTCCAATTTGGACCTTTGCTAGTAGATATAATATACCGAGGAATGCTATGCATCAGCCACTATTCACCACCCCACACCTATACACCCCCACACCCTATGAAAAAGCTACAGGTGTGGAGTGTGGAGTGAATAGTGGTTGATGAGAAGAATTTTTCATAATATACCATCCAAGCTTTCAAATCGTAGACACTATAAACTGCACTAATGAATGTTGTGAGACTGAGACTCCTCGTTTGTTTTCAGGAAACTTCTCAACTCATCTCATCTCATCTCATCTATTCATTACAACTTCCCCAAATTCCAATACAAAATAAAATAAACAATTCAACTTTTTCAAATCCCAAAACAAAAATAATATTAAAAAAATATATTCTAATAATATTTTATTCAACTTTTCAACTTTAATCTCAACTCATCTCATCTATGAAAACAAACGAGGCCTAACATGTATTGTAGAGCAGGATTCTCACACTGATGAATGTTCTTGTACTGGTAATATTTTATTCTCATATAAACCACAAGAATAGGTTTAGAAGGCTGAATAAATATGCTGAAAACTGGACAAGACTGCCAATTGCAGTTACTTAACCCACTATGGAGGTAGTGTTGGTGAAACAGGTTTATACCATATCTGCTAAAAGAAAATAAACTACATGTTTGTTACTACTTATTACTATACCACATAATCGTTAAATTGAATTAAACATGTTTATTTAACGTATATACATGTAACATTTGTTTTACTTGTTTTGTTCCAATTACTGTTGGTTATCAGCATCTTAGATGAAACCAATGCGCCACTTTCCTATGCCTCATCTCTTCTTCTTTCTTATAAACCGAGCATCACAATGAAAAAAACAGTATAATGTTCCACATTTTACCTAAACATCCACCATTAAAAGAAGCCAAAAAATCAGAACGCTAACAATATAGAAGTAACTACTAAAAGGAACCAGAAGAGGTCAATTGCAAACCAGAAAACAAATAACGCCATATTTAGTGCCATAGCCCATACTGTCTCATATGGGATCTTTTGACCACCACTACTCAATATGGCATTTATGTACGGAAAGTTTACCTCATTATGGTAGTAAGAACCAGATTGAACTGCATCTATAAAGGGGATCCCACTCTCCTTCATGAACTGAAAGAAAATTATGACAGAAGTTAAGATAACTGCATAACATGTCCTTAGTTTAAACTTTCCATTTCTTCCAAATTATTTAAACAAAACATTGCAAAATAAATCCATCCTCAATCACGATACAAAATTATTAACCACAAGAAAACATAAATAGGGGGAAATGGAGCTTAACAAGTGCAGCAAACTTTTTACAAAAAGTACAGTTTCAACCTCTAAGCACCATCTTGAAGTTCTAAGATTTACCAAATTATATTTAATTTAAATACGAATTTGCACAAGGATGGCTCCTTTAAAAGAAAAACAACTTTAACCTTGTAAGGATGCACCCCAGGTCCCTTACCAAGAGTGATTGCAGAAGCACGCACAGTGTGGAATCTGATTAAAATTCATGAAATAGAATGTGGCAGCTCACCACTGATGGCAACTTAGTGGGAAAAGTTACATCAGCAGAGACCTTGGAAATTCTATCATTGTCTGATCAGTAGCATGAGTGCAATATGCAAAGTTACATCAGCAGAGCCTGGGAATACTTCCATTGTCTGATCAGGACCATGGTAGTGTGATAGTACTATTGATGGACATTTTTTTGTCCATTTCAGAAGAGCTTATGCTTTTGGGACAGTTGGAGTTGGAGTTGTGGTAAAAGTGCATGTGAAAAGCACAAAACAACAAGGCAGAAGTATTTCAATTACCAAAAGCGAACGCGTTTACAAATGCGCACTTCTAGCGAACTTAAAGTGCAATTGTAGTCTTTTGAAAAAATATTACTGCTTGTCTAGACCACTAATTTAGACCAAGTAGATGAGGAAGATACCGGTTACAAATCTCTTGATGACAATGATGATGGTCCTAAGCTTAATGATGAGAATATTAAGTACATTAGGATTATGCATTGCTAGCGTTAGCATAAAAGTCAATAACTACTACAATTATTGTTCTTTTTAGGTCATTGCCATTTGGTGATATTTTGATTCAACCACATACTTTATTTTCATTATAGCTATCAAATATCATAGCTGTGTATGCTTTGTAAAGCACAAGAGAATTATATAAAATGCCATTGTTTAAAAATTATATGTAATTAGTTGATCACTTATTTTTCATGTTGAATAATACACATAGAAATTGAGTTTTAAGGCTAAGATATGTTACCATCTTGCTATTTAAAACTTTTTTATTGTATTTATAAATATATTTTTATCATACATTATTCTTAAAAATGTGCACTTTACTTCAATCAAGAACCCATGTGTGCTTTGCACCGAGGCTCTAGGCAGCATTTGCATTAAAGTGTGCTTGGAACTTTCTGCCGCTTTCTCCAACACAGCATAAATGCATTATGAAATGGTCATGATGAACCTTTCTTTCCAAGCGTTCGCTCCAATCAATCAATAATTTACTAGATATCAAATCCACTATCATATTTCTAAACTTTAGTTAGCACTTCTTTTTTAGGCCAGAAAGGGTAAGGTGGGGGAGACCACAGGTTGATACTCTTACACTCTTATGCAACCTCCTAGCTGCTAGGGAGCCCCTTAGAAGGGGGCTAGAGGAGTCTGCAGAAAGTACAAAAAGTGAGGTCAATGTGAAGAAATCGCAGGCACTCCCTCAAAGTGGACTTAATCTAAACAATAACCTCAGCCCCACCAGGGGCATAGAGGTACTAAGTCGGTGGATAATGGGGAAGACTCTGATCTCCTTAGCATTGTGCCCATTGAGACTCAAACCCACGACCCCCTGACCACCAAACCACTTGGAAATAATCCTCTTACCACGGAGCCAACACCCTCGGTGGTCTTTAATTCACACTCAATTCTAATAAAGCTATCAACAAGAGATACTTCTGGCAGAGTTATCACAAGATGGATGAAGTGTTCGGACAGTAGGACATCATCAAAGGATCCATCAGACTAGTGGATGGACAAAAGGAACACATATTCTAGCTCTAAAAGAAGACATGATGTGTAGCAGAATATTTTAGCCTCAAATACATAATGAGTTAAAGAATAAAAGTGAAAAGGCTACACTGCAACCATCCAATTATGAACATGAATATAGCTTTGCACTACAAGATAAAACTCCTTCAGTTAATTCAGTTATGATCATAATTCGTGGTGCACAGATAGAAATCCTTCTAACCTTCTGCCTCCCAATTGAATTCATTCCACGCTGTCCATTCCCATCTGCAAACATCTTGTCTGCCATATCCTTCAGATTCTTCTGTACATCAGCAGGTTGAAGAGGTGATGAATACTGTTGTTTTGCATATATTAAATCCTTGCCCCCCATTTTCACTCCAACTATAATATGTGTGCCATACTTCTCAACAAACCTGGAATTATCCAAAATCAGCATAAGTTTGATACGTTCTTTATACTTAATACAGTAGGATTATATCATACACTTTATTAGAAAAAACCATTATTAAGAACTGCTAAGAAACATTACGTATAAACAAATTTGCATAAAAATGAAAAAAAAAAAAAATCTATCACACAACATGGGAATTTTGATTATTATTATGGTTATTATTGTTTTTGTTGCATAAAAATTTGATGTTGTTGTTATTATTATAGTGGTGATAATGGAAATGTGCCGAGCAAAAGGATGGAGGAGGAAATATGGAGTGATTTATGGAGGCCCATGAGATTAAACAATATGGGAGATATGGAAAGTAAATAGACCTAATTCAATGTGTAATCCCCCTTCCCCAAGAAAACAAGCAATTAAAGGAAATTCCAAAAAGTGAATTTCAACATAAGTTGTGAACTGCTTGTCATTAAAAAAATGTTGTGAACTTCTTTCTTTTGGCAGGATATGTAAATTGTAAACCAATATTTGCAGATACACTGCCCACAGACCGATGAGAACAAAGCTGAAAGCCATAGAACTCACCTTGCCAATGCAGCAGGATCCCATGATGATGGTACAGCTTGTTTAACGTGATCACGCAATACCACCTGTGATTTTTCTAGTTCAATGTTGTAGAGTGTGATGAAGACACCATCAAAAGCGAGGCTTTTAGTGTTGGCAGCATCTTTCTGCCAGCTTCCTGAGAATTCAAATGCAGTATTGAAGTGGCCCGAGGGGATTTTACCAGAAAGAGAGAATTCCTTGTTAAACTGCTCTGACATCTAGAAGCATAAAACATGTTATTAAAGCATATAGAGGTTAAAGTGACAACTGGAAACTAAGGACAACAGAACAAGACCTAATGATTGAGAAGAGAGCTAACTGTGCTTCTAACAATAAAACCAGGAAGGGGAAAAGGATGCGTACTCCAATACAAAAACTAAAGAGCAATATAACCACTGAACATGCTTCTCAAAACACAATTAATTTTTTCATAGCATTTAAACTAAAAAATTTGAAGCTATCAAACTTCTTTTTAAAGACAAGTTTGCAGGAACTCTCGGAGTGACATTACTCCCAATATGATCAGCTATTTGATGAATTCATATTAAAACCAGATAGCATACAATAGAAAATTCAAATGTAAGAGCGGGTGATTTGAAAGGGTTAAGAGAAAGAAATAGACTAGGACAAACTAAGTCATTACATGGATCCCACAAAACTCGGACAGAATTGAAACAAAAATAGATCCTCCTGTGTGCAGAAATCAACCCCACAATATCGACGAACTTAACGCTAGCCCTCTTTGGATACCGGAGGAAAAAGACAATAATAACCTTGTGTAGATAATATAAGCCCCATATACCTGCTGAAAAGATAGAACATCAGAGGCGAACCTCAGACGCTCGCCTTTATCACACTTGATGGACTTGGGCACATTTGGAATGGAGAGTCTACCGGGGGGAACGACCAAGTTGCGGTGATCATCATCGATGACGATCAGCCTGGGTTCGGCCGAGTTCCTCTTACAGTACTTAAGCTTCAAATCCTCGGCCAGGTCGTAACCCAGCCCAATCGATTCTATGGCGGCCGCCACCGCCATCTTCTCCCCGTTCCCCATCTTCTTCTTGTTGCTCATCATTCTAACCCACTCTCTCTCTCTCTCTCACTCTCTCTCTCTATCTATCTATCTCTCTCTCTTTCTCCCTAACCTATGATCATCCACCAAAAGCCTTCAAGAACGAACTCGAAGAAAAGGAAGAAGTCGTCTTCGAAAAAAAGAAAGAAAATCAAGAGGATGACTGGTCAAACCAAAGCCTGAGATTTTTTAATAACTTAAAAAAATCGTTTTTTTATCCTTTTTCCTCCATTGGTTTAATGGGCATTTGCAGTGGTTTGAATAGGTTAGGTACGTGAAAGTGTGAAAAACTCAAAAGTAGCTTTTGGGTGTAGAAGTCAAAGGTTGAGTGCTCCAGTTCTGTTTCTAGGAAGAATCCCCCGGCTGCTCCTCGTCATCAGCTTCCCTTCTTTTTCTTTTGGCATTTTCTCTCTGTACTCTATTTTACATTCTCCTACTTCCGCGTAAACAACAACAAATTAGATTTTTTTTTCTTTTGTACACGAAATTAAAATTACTATTTTTTAAATAAATATAAAATCTACATCAAAATTTTAATTTTTTAATAATAAATTTTATTCTTTTATAAAAGGACTGCAAGATGCTTATACAATCTACATCTAACGTTACTCACGTTACCCAATTAATAAACCAAGACAAAAGATTAGATTAGCTTGACAATTTTGTTTAAGAAAATATTATTTATACATGCAATTTTACTTACATAAGTATAAGTGTTATTGCATTAGTTATTAAAATTAAAAATTAAAAATTAAAATTAAAAAATATTGATAAAATGGGATTGCTACTAATATATATAATATTGAGCGTAAAATAGTACGTGCATGTAGCACTATTCACTTAATAAATATAAAATCTTTTATATTTTCAAACTCACTTCTTTCTTCTCATCAACATTTCATTTAAATAACATGAATATAAAAAATAAAAGAGCAATGGACCCAATAATATGGACCCGGGTCCATGATCCTTGGCTCCAAGCAACCGCTAAAGGAGCAGTTTTGTAATGCAACTGGTGGTAGATTCGTCCGATGCAATTGTTGTCCACATTCAAGAAGATAACATTGCATAAACTATTTTGAAGTTATTGAAAATGATCTCCAAACTTTTTTCCCGAGGTCCTCGGTTATAGAAAGTTGAAACATAACTAAATATTTAGAATCAAGCATAGTTTGTTTTTGTAGATGAGATAAATTAAAATTAAAGTTAAAAATTGAATAAAATATTATTAATATATTTTTTTAATATTATTTTTATTTTATGATTTGAAAAAGATAAATTGTTTATTTTATTTTGTATAAAATTTTAAAAAATTTATAATAATTAGATAAGATGAGTTGAGAGAAATTGTGAAAATAAACGAGACAATATCAAATAATTTAGATCGAGAGTTGATCATCGGAAGCACACGCATTACCCGGGGGGAGGGGGGAGGATATTTGAAAGATCCGGAGGTTGGGATTCCACTCGTGTTGCACATGATGTCCATGCACAGGTTGTTTGGCAGCAATTTCATCATAAACTTTGAAGATCAATGGCTGGTAATTAGTTTGGTGGTCTAGCATGTGCAACTTTCGGGCGGCCGAAAGGTGATAGATTAGATATTTTTAATAGAGGAGAGGAAAAGAAAAAGAAAAACTAAAACGGAAAACATTGTTCTAGATGGAGAAGATAATGAGCTGAGGGGAGGGAGGATCAGTTGAGAGGATTGCCATATGATTCTTTTCTAGAGAGAAGTTTGAGAGAGAGAGTTTAAGAGAAAAGGGTTAGATGTAAGTTGTAAATAGTTTGTTTTCAAATTTCTTTATTGGCATACTCAATACATCACTTATGTATTCACATGAGACTTTTATGTAACAAAATTCATAAATAATTTATGTGCATATTTATTTATTTATTTTTATGTCCGGAAACCTCTCTAAGGCATGGCTCTTCAAACTCACTCTTACAAAGTAAATATCAGTCTCGTGCACTATACTCTCAGAAATTTTCTTACATGAAACTAATTAAATCACTGACTTTTCAACTGGAGGTACAAAATATTATTTGTATCCATGATGTGTACACCTCATGTTGAACTTTATGTGCATACTTATCGTAGTTTAGATTCTAAAAATCTCATAAACATTTTAAAAGAGATAATGGCTTGACTTGTCAAAACATTCATCCAAGATTGAGATCTCTAGATTCCAAAATTAGATTGTATGAGAAAGATACAATTTATGATAAATATTATTATCATGTTATGCATTTGTACGATAGTATCTAATACTCAATGGGAATCGTTCTATTTCTAAACTCAAGAAAAAACTAAAAAGGGCTCTTTGGACGGACAATATTAGGATCTGATTTTAGGGGTAGACCGACTTATTGCATTTTTTTAATTATAATGTTAAATATTTGTATTCACCTAATTCATTTGATTTGGTTGAGCTTTGAGAAGGGTGGTCCATTTTTCATCATATTTAGTTTCTGATTAGATACAGAAATTTATTTTATTTCATTATTATAATTTTTTTAAATTTCTATATAAAATATAATAAATAATTCAACTTTTTCAAATCTCAAAATAATAATAATATTAAAAATATATATTTTAATAATATTTTATTTAACTTTTAATATTTATCTAAAATTATTTTATCTCATCTTACTATCCAAAATCTTAAGGCTAGTCAAGGTCCCACAATACCTTAGAAATTTAATTTTTAGACCCCAAGAAAGGAAAAAAAAAAGGGTCATTCGGACCCCACTTTTGTCATAAAATTGATTTCAATAACTAATAATTACTTGACTCAAGAGCCGGCATCCAACCCATACAACACTTATTATATGCGGCGGCTTAATTGAAAAACAGCAAAAAAAGGTGAATGAAAGATGAACCAACCAACCCCTCAAGTGGGGGTTTCAAAGCCGGAGGGTGGCTCACCACTAGTTGAGAGACCTTGGCTTATTAAATTAATAATAAGTGAATAAAACCAATTATTGTGAATAAATAAATAGATCTTGTCTTTTTTATTTTTCTTACTAAAAATATTTATTGAAGAAATCTCTAGATGTGAGCTTGATGTCGATTTGTTAATATAAGAATATAGTTTTAGCTATTTTTATCCCTTTTTATGCTTTTTTTTCTTTTTATTTTAAAACTTTCTATATACAGTTCTAGGGTACTTAAGTCTCACGCTTTTCTTTTAAAAAGAAGTTAGTAAATCTAGGACCTACAGGAAAAAAAATTATTTTTTTAATTATAGATCTTATTTTTTTAAAAACAAATACGTGAGAATTACACTATTTAAAACTGTATATATCTAACATGGCTCAGCAATTAATGTTGTTACTTTATGTATTATAATTTTTCTTTGCAAAAATATGCACTAAGAGATTCTTGTAATATAAATTCTATGGATTAACTAATGTACTAATGTAACACATTCACATACCCATAAAACTAATATGCCACGTTATATTTTATTTATCTATTAATCATTTGATTCCATATTAAAGGATGATCATTAACAATATGATAAATGATATTTTTCAAATCATTAATTACATAATACAGATAATTAAGAAAATAGATATATCTCAAATATTTCACAAAGAGACATTTGCCAAATTAATGGAATTATGGATGTAGAGATCAAATCAACAACTTATAATTTAGCACTGAGATAAAGTCAAGAAGAGATAAGATAAATTGACTCAAATTTCTAAAAGAAAAGACGCTCAGACTCCTACATGAAAAGAAGCTGAGACTCCTAAGAAGAAATGGGTTCACAAGGCAAATTGAACTCAATCACTCTAAATAAATAAGCCTTTATATAAAGAAGAAATCTCCATAAATCTGCCAGGCTCTCTGCAGAAACTCCCTATCCACTACATATAACGACTCCGATTGATCTTTTCTAAATCCCTTAATTGTATTATGAAATATTTGAGACCATAAGAGATTATAAAATCAATCATTATAGTGGATTTTATTCCTAAACAACCTGTAGGTGTAGATATTATGCCGAACCACATAAATTACTATACCTCTTTATATTTATTTATTTATTTATTATTTATTTTATGAATAAATACGAAGAGCACCGTATTTAAATCCGAATCATCAACATGGGTCGGAGATCATTTTTTCCTCCATTCTAAACTATTGTGTAATTTAAGGTATTAACAGTGGACTACAAGTCAACATTATCCGTCTAAATTCATGAATAAGGAAGATTGGAGCAATGGTCTCACCTGCGACCTAATAATGCGAGGGAAACAAGAGATCCAACTAGTTATTATTGTACATGTTCGGATGGTTCCATCAAGTGTCGCAGACCAAACATCGAGCAACCAGTTACGACTAATATATAGCAACGACTACCTTTTTTTTTTTTTTTTGATAGGATAGCAACGACTACTTTCGAAAAGAAAGCAAAGCACAAACTTATTTTAAGGCTGGTTTGGGGTTGACATTGGAGTCTTAAAAAATATTTAAATAATCTTAAATGCTCTTTAATGAAAAAATTAAATTATTTGGATGTTATATATTATCTTTTCTAGATAATGTAAAACATAATTCAAAATTTAAAATAATTTTCAATGGACGAAAATAATCATACAATTTTAAGTTAATTACAACTTTTAAACTTTTAAGAATATGATCATAATTTTTTAAAATTCAAATAATCGTCATTTCCAACTTAGAAAATATTTTTTTAATTTGTTTTCAAATAAACGTAACATGTTTAAAAGTACTTTAAATATATAATTACTAAATATTTTTAATAATAAAATTTATTATTTAAATTATAAATAATAAATTTTAAAATTATAAATTATATTCCTCCATACAATCTCAAATATCGACTTAAGTTATTGAAATGGCGACAGAATCAGAAATTAGGAAGCTGTTATGGGCCTGTATAAACTCTACTACGGGCTGTTTTTGTGGGCTTTATCTGTTAGGAGGCCACTCTGTTATAGGCTGACTTTGTTGGCTTTCTTTGTTAGGAGGGCCATTTTTTGTATGGGTTAGCTTTGTATTCAAGTACATTTTCGGAAAAAGCTTAATACGAATACAATTTCTCCTTCTCCCTTTGTTCTTGGAGGTTGATCACTATTCATTCTAATTTCTTTCATATTTCTTCAACTACACTTTTTTTTTTTCATCCAAACACTTATTTCTGGGGAGATATCACTGGTATCTCCATCCTTCCTGAGAGATATATACATTACCTAAATCCTACAATAGTTAGAAAGAACTAAGATCTCCTATAGTTATGCTTCTTCTCCATAGTTCCAATTTAAATGCAAAAAGTTTGACTAATATTGTTTTCATTATCTTTGTCAAAGTCTAGAATTATGACACTGTATGTGTCTGTCCCTATGGTAAGTGTTTCATATTACAATTCTTTTTGTCTCATTTGTTTTCTCAGATGAGATGAGATGAGATTAAAAGTTGAATAAAATATTATTAGAATAAATTTTTTTAATATTATTTTTGTTTTAAAATTTTAAAAAAATCAAATTATTTATTTTATTTTATGTAAAAAATTATAATAATTAAATGAAATAAATTAAGAAGAAACAAAAATAAAGTAGGAGCACCTAGGGGTGTCAAATCGTGTTAACGGATCGTGTTCGTATCATGTCAAGAGATGTATATTATACTATATAGGTCAACCCTAAACCGATCCGTTAACCTTATCGTGTCAAAATCTCAAACCCTAATCCAACTCATTAACATAACGGCTCGTGTCGTGTCAACCCATTTTGACCCGTTTATGTAAATAACTTGAACATACCCGAAATTAATCCGTTTGACCCAATTAAATTTAACATAATTTTATATAAATATTAAAATCACAATATCTATAAAAAAATATAAAACTAACTACAGTTTAAAATTAAAATTCTAAACAAGAAAAATATTGAAATTAAAATCTCAACAATTTTATTTGTAGGTATAAAGGTATAATTGTAATTTTAACTTTCTTAACAGGTCATAACGGATTATAATGAGTCAAAACAGGTTGACCCGTTATCAACCCGTTAAGTAATCGTGTCTTAACGAGTTAATCCGTTTTGATCCAAATCCGTTAAGGTTAAACTTTAACTCGCTTTTATCATGTCGTGTTCGTATTGAATTAACGAATCGTATCACATGTTGCAACCTCTAGAACACCGGGACTATAATGGAAGACGTTGTTTGGTAACGGGAAGCCCAGTCCACCCACCATCTTTAACTTCTCTACGCTTTAATGCTTTGTTGTACTGATTCATCTTGGTATTGTCAAAAGAAGCAAAAAGGGCATATACAACTGTGCAACTGTTATTCTGCTTTTCAAACTTTCAAGGAAGAAAAGGACGAGAGACAAAAAAAATAAAGAACATGAGTCAAGGAAACACCTATATCTTCCTTTGTACACTTTTCTCTTCTTTTCAAGGCTCACTACTGCTAAAGCAACCCTACCCCTTGGAATGCATATGACAGAGTGAGCGAGAAGCTTTGAGTGCACATGAGAGAGAGAGAGAGAGAGAGAGAGGTCATGGCCTTCTTTTCCTTGCTTGCTAACCAGGGAAACCATCTTTTTTAAGAGTAAAATTCTTCTGGAGAAATGTTACTTTTCATAATTTATTTTAAGAGTGAAATCCTTAATCATAAGTGGGATGGATGGTTGGTATCACTGAAAATGATAAAATTCAATACCAATAACACAAAAAAGAACTGTTCAAATCTAATAACCATCTTTTGTCTTCCTGTACACATTTTATTTATCCACCAATTCCACACCCCTCCGGAAGCATTTCTCTATCTTCTACACCCTACTTCCAGAGACCAATATATCTTAATTTCCCAAGATAAATACAAAAATTTTTCAAAAAATAAAAAAGAATTACATCTCTTAACACATACATGCCGCCAACTAAATCAAGGAGGAATTCTCAAGTTCTCAACAATGTAATCATTAACATCCCCGGGGCTCTTTTCCTGCCACCATTCAATCTGCCCTGCACAGCCTATTTGCAGCTTTCATGGCCATGGAGATTCATGCACCCTGGCATTCTGCCTGCATGGCGCTGCCACTCATGAATCATGACAGTTGGGTTTTCTTCAAATCACCCATAATTTCACTTGTCATCCACAAAAATTCTGTGTATGAAATCCCGGAATCTTTTGGAGTAAAGCTTAGGATCCACCGCTGAGATGGAGGTGGGATCCACTTGCAATGACTTGTAGGCATGTTCTAGCTTTTTGCTAATATCATAATCTTGGAGAATGTCAATGATGCCAAAGAAGAGAATCACGTCAAAGATCTCCCCACCACCCTGCGAAGGGGTTGAATTACTACTTCCACTACCTGAATGCTGATCCACGCCAAACCTTGACACCCGCTCTGCTCTTCCAGGCATGTTTGCCCCTAACCGGATCAGTGGGCCCCTGGAATATTTGGATGCATAGAGATTAGAAAAATCAGCACATGAATTATACAAAGGTCCATGGGCATGATCATTCTTAAAAATCGAGTCAATGATGGGCATAATCATTACTTGACTGCTCCGTGCTAATACCTATCCATTATAATATTCTTTCCGTGGGAAGAAACAAAGCAAACTCAGTGAAAGTCACGAGAAGTTCTGAAATAACAAACAAAAATTATCGAAGGAACAAATAAGAGAACCTTTTCCACTTACAAGTTGCAACACAACAAACAAATGCATCCATAATTGCTGACTCAGTGATTGAAACGGACCAGACAATTCACAAAGAACATTTTGCTTCCATCTAGAAAAGCACGAAGACCCACACACAATTTTCGTCTAGGAAACTACTCCCAATTTTGCATCAAGTCACTTCGACCACAATTTTGTTGTTTGGCTTAGTTGATACTCTAACATGGAAGCAGTTTTCTGCTTGTTGAACCCGTGCCCCAAGTCCTTAAGCATTAAAGTTAAACATGTGTCACATGCATAGCAGTGAAGAGGCTGAGAATTACGGGCCCCAATAATAATAAAAAAAAAATCATAGAAATTAATGGATTGTATATTGGCTTAATTATTTGATTTGTAAACTTAACCAGTCTTCCGTTGCTACAAAACGCGTCTATGAGGAAAACTAGCATATCCATAATCATGTCCTCGCTTAAATTATTTTCCTACTAATGTGAACATACTCGAAATTCTCAAAAATGGCTAGAGCCCCAAATAAGGCATTCTGTCTGGTAATTAAAACAGCAAAGAGGGTAACATCGAAGAAGGGTTTTGTCTGCTGCAAGTTACAGCAATCCTCAGCAATAAAAATAAGAGAATAAGCAACATTAAAGAATAAAAACACATACCGGCCCACCAGAATCCAATCCATTTCCTGCAGCTCTACTTTATTTATATCATAACCTTGTTTGAATGTGTCATCAAGATGCATATCTCTTTTGCCTGAAAAAGAACACAATACTGCAGTTAAAACCTTTGAATTCTTATACGAGTTTCTCTAGAAATCTGTATTAACTTGTGACAATTACCGGAATGCGTGTCAAAGGGGGACATCTTCCTCTCATTGATTAAGCAATCATCACGGAAGTGAACGCCAATTAAAAGACTGTAATCCATGATTCCCTCCCCTTCCAAGAATTCACAGTCTCTATCGATTTGCCTGAGTACAAACCATGATATAAGACCAACATTTAAGGATATTAGAATCAGAGCACACATATTAGCAGGCATTTCAGGGGGGAATAAAGGGGTAATAAAACCAACTTGCAAGCATATCCAACTCATCAGATTTACCAGATAAGTTCTTGAAACCAAGAGCATTCCAAGCGAAACACATAATTCAAATCAAGATCTTTGAGTGTTGTTGTCTCATCTATTTCATCTTCGGGTTTGTCGGTTGTGCGGCCATAAGAAGAACCTTTAAGGTCAAACCTTTTGTGGATTCGATACTCCGAACAAAACAGATTGCCCATCACGATGAAACGCGTCTGATTGATTTACTATCAAATTATTATATAAACTTATAATGGACTAGCATCAGACAATCGAAGCTTACAAAAATTCACTCTCAGTACTCTACCTTTTGACCTCCCACTGGTTTAACACAATGAACACCAAAGAATTTTGTTATCAACGAGTTCTTGTACTGATAAACATGTTGGTAGTAACTTGGAAGCATCCTAATAAGCACCTGAAAAAGGTGACATATTAAAGGTGACAATACCATGCATTTAATGAAAATTTCAAAGAAAGTAAGAACAGCATAAGGAACAACCGTTTTTTTACCACCCCATTGCTAGACTGTACTTTTCTGAAATTTCCTACGTGCGTGTTCCATTTCTTTTCAACTTGGATGAAATAAAGAGGTTGGAGGGGGTTGGCAACTGACCTTGATCTCAGATTTCTTGACAGTTTTTATCATGAATCGGTCATCTTGTGTAAGGTAGAATAAACTTCCGCTCTTCCCAGGGGAAGACAACTCCCTAAGTGCGTCATTTCCACAAATAGCAAGCATGTAATCCGCCGGATCTATTGCAAACAGTTTCCTCAGATGTCTAGAGACCAAACAAAACAAACGGGTTACCACCATTTGATAGGAAAGCCAACAACTACACAAGCTCCCAATATTATGGGAATCCAAAATGCCAATCCCAACCAAATTAATGAATTATAATAACTGGAAAAGCCCGAAGCCAGGAAAAATTTTGTACAATAACATCAATACCTGAACACCACCGGACAATAATCCTTCCATTTGAAGTCCAAAGACTGATGCGGCGGCGTACACTTAGACCCTTCCGGAGGAAACCTTGTCCAAAACTTCTCCTTGGGATCGAAATCCCCTGGCCTGAGCTCCCTCCATGTTGAAGCATGCTTTCCAACAGAGTGTCTGCAAGATAAAATCAACCAGATAACCAAATATTGTTCGTAGAACACCCAAAAACCCACAAAAACAAAACTGGTGGTGTCGATGCAAAAATATTTAAAGGAAGATAAAAAGAAAAACGATAAAGCACCTAATACCCAGTTGGAGATTAAGCATCAAATCGTAGTTCTTATGCCCCTTGGATATCATCTGCCCAGGCTTCTTAATCTCTCCATTGGCCAACAAGCACGGACTCCTCGGTGTCTGCCCAACAGAACCTCCGTAGCTACACTCCTTACCGCCCTTATAGAACATAGACGCCTCCACATTATCTACAATATCACAAGTAATATCTCCAGCCTCTCCATCCGATTCCCAGATGCAAATCCGCGGAAAATTCACATTCCTCGCAACATCCAAATCCACATTCTCAACATCCACAGACGACCTCTTCCTCGCAGCTTCGACCTGAAAGTGAAAATCCTTACCCCAAGACCCGGCATTGCTGCTCCCATCTGCCCAAGTGAATACTCCTTTACCCTTTGGCACCTCATTCTCCCAATACCCCTCATACTTATTCCCATTGCTCCAAATCAAAACCCCTTGCCCGGAAATAAACCCGTTCTTCCACTCACCGACATACACATTCCCATTGCTCCAGACATATCTCCCTTCACCATGCTGCAAATTGCATTTCCATGAACCTTCATACACATCCCCATTAGCGTAGCGCTTCACGCCGAAGCCGTGCTTGTGATCCGCGACCCAGGAGCCCCTGTAGGTGTCTCCATCGATGCCAATGAAGGTTCCGTGCCCCTCCATTCGGCCCGACCTGAATTCTCCTTCGTAGGTTGCTCCGGTGGGCCACGAGAACTTGCCTTTGCCGCTTGCCTTGCCTTTCTTCCATTCCCCTTCGTACATGCACCCGTCCGACCATAGATATTTGCCGGTGCCGTGCGGGGCCTTACCGAATAACGTTCCAATGTAGAGGTCCCCGTTTAACAGGACCTTCTCGACGGAGGTTGTGGTGGTTGTGGCAGTGGGAGTCACGCGCCTGGAACCGGCTGGGGATCGTGTCCGACCCACCACCACGCACGGCTGCGAGACCACGAACTCCACCTCTTCTTCTTCTTCTTCAGATTTTCTTTTCTTATTATCGTTGTTGTTTGGGTTGATGGCTTGTTCAGAAAGACCCACTAGAGTCTCTAGCATTTCTTTTATGTCCTAACTTACTCTTCTGCAGATCTGTAACTGTCACCGGAAACTGGCAATGAAATGCAGAGACGTCGGCATCGTTGCCGGATGAGGCTCGATGGGTGAGAGGGACTTTGGTCTCGATTATCGAATCTGGCAACTGTTGCTTGGGAGAATGGTGGAGAATCCCAAAGACAGAAAAGTAAAGCAAATGGATTGTTGTATTTTCATTGCATCGGGAAGACAAAAGGAAAGAAACTTACTACGACAACTGAGGAAAGTAAAAGCGAGAGAGCCAGAGAGAGAGAGTTTAATTCGCTTTTTGCCCGAATGGCATAGGGAAAGGGATCCGTTGGTGGCGCCCCCACCTCTACTGCCGCTTCGCCATTTGCGAGACGAGTGAGTGAGCGGGAGAGCCAGCCAGGATACGTGCGTCCCTCGCCTTCCCACTCGTGATATTTCAATTTTGTACGGCTGAGTGTATCAATATATGTGTAATATGTATGTATAATTAGATTTTTTTTAATATCCTAAAATTCGTTTTAATTATCATTACGGGTAATAATTAGATTAACATTCTCTGTAATTATTTTTGTACGGTGCGACTATTTTGCCCCTTATTTTTATCTGTAAGAGTTATTTTATAAAAATAATAATTTTAAATTTACTCTATTTATAATCAAATTACAAAAAAGATTGTATAGATATTTTTATCTCAAATATTTTTCCTTCGTGTTAAGAGCACCCGTTAAAAAAGTAATTATAATTAAAAAAACAATTCATTTTATCAACTACTGTTTATTATTTTACACCTCACATTTTATAAAAAATATTTTTATATTTTATGAAAAATACTTCTACACCCTATAAAAAAATTATAGATATAAAAATAAATAGTGACTGATGCATATTAAATCTCAATTTAAAATATTATTTTATTTATTATTTTTATTCTAGGTTTTACCAGAAAGAGAGACATTCAAAAAAAGATCCTAGGAATATAAAACAATACTTTCGGACACTTCTCTTTCTTATCCCAACAACTGATTAAAAATAATAGAAACTTTATAAATTGGAACTTCAAAATAACGAAAGTAATAAAAAAAAAAATTAAAACCCAAAAAAAAAAACCCACATTTCCAGTTAATTAGGTGGAGGAGAGGGCTCGAGATTAATTTGTAAGAGCATTGTCATTTTCCCATTTTCATTTTCAAACTTCTTGGATGCTCAAACTAAATAAATTAATTGATGCATTCAATATCTAGTTTTACACTTTGAACATATCATCACCATTTTATTTGGCAATTGGCATTTATCTAGCTTTAAACTCTCTATATTGTAATATTTTGATGAAATTGAAAGTATAAAAAGAGAGGGAGTTTGCTGATCATGGAAAGAAAAAGTGGAGATGATGGGTGAAAATTTTTGTTTTTTTTAAGATATTTATGAGTTTTTGTATATTTGAAAATGAAATTACAAAAAATGTTATAAAAAATATTGAAAATTTGTATACACCACACTATCATCTCACTTATCTCATTATGTAAAATATGACACATTTATTACCATTAGATGATCTTTTATTAGATGATTCTTTATTGTCTAATAATAATAAATTTGTCACATCTTATATAATGGAATGAGAGTATTATATAACATTATTCAAAAATACTTCCTTCCAAAGAATAACACGTTAGAGGAGAAAGTTCTATACACTATACTATTATTCTACTTAGTACTTTCATCCATAGTTTTGAATTCCGTTCCGTTCCGGCCGGAACGGCCGGAATTTGCCGTTCCGGTGTAGTGTCCGAAACACCACACCCTCTCATTTCGTTTCGCTCCAAATTTTGGCCGTTTCGGTCCGTTCCGGCCATTCCGGTCAAATTCCGGCCGGAATTAGCGTTTCGGTCCCTGTTCCGTTTCGGACTATTTTTGTAGTTTTCTTATTTTTGAATGATATTTTTGTAAAGTTTAAATATAGATGGTATTTAATTAATTCTAAAATATAAAATGTATTTATTTAATTTTAATTTTTTTGTAACTTTAAATATGTCTCCTTATTTTCTCATTTTTTAAATTTCATTATTTTTAATAATTTCTCTATTCTTTTATTTTTTTTTTCTTTTGTTTTTGTGTCTTAACTCAAGTTTATGATTTTTTCAACGTATATTCATTTTATAAATCTTTAATTCCTCTATATATATATACACATATACATGATACACTCTTATATCTATATGTCTTTATTCTATTAGTTATTAGTTTATATATACATATAAATATTTATATATAATATATAATTAATTCTGAAACGGTACACCGGAATATACCAGTACCGAAATATTCCATTCCAGTACCTAAACCGAAATGAGAGCCGGAACAGAATTCAAAACATTGCTTTCATCCCACCATGTAAGATGTAATGTGTTTATCACCATTGGATGATGAATAATGCTATACTCTATACTCTCATTTTATTTTTATTTCACTATGTAAGATGCAACATATTTAACATCATTAGATGATAAAAATTTATCAAATAAAATATCATCTAATAGTGAAAAATGTGTCACATCTTGCATAGTAGGATGAAAGTGAGATGATAGTGTGGTGTATAAAATTTTTTTTAAATGATCCTTTATTTGATATTTTTTATCATCCGATAGTGATAAATATGCCATATCTTACATAGTAAAATAAAAATAAAACATAAATATGGTATATAACATTACTCCGTTTGAAGAGATTCAACTTTTTCTAATCCAAAAAATCGGAGATATTTCAATGTTTCTAGATTACAGAAAATATATATATATATATATATATATATATATTTTTTAAATGTTGGAAATCTTTTCCCAACCCGAACGTGTAAGATTCTCATTTTAAGTTGCCATCCCTACAGACGTTGATAATATAACTAATATTAATGACGTGAGAATTGAGATTGTGTAATAAGCTAGGATTATCAGTATCTGATAATATTGATTAAATTATGAAAATGAATTATTATTATTTTTAATTAATGGAATTGCCTCAAAGGTGCCTGCTATTTATTATTATTATTATTATTATTATTATTATTATCTTATTGTTGTTATTAACTTATTATTATTATTAAATAAATATTAATTGAGACAAAAACTGTAGAGGACATAAGTTGACGTGGCAAGACTTATTTTGATAATCTCCCCCACTATTATACGGTGGGCTGTTCATAATCTTCTTTTTGGCATTATTTCCACACGCCTCTCTTTCCATATTCCAAGTTGTGACGTTAAATATGTAGACCCACCCAGCCCTCGGATCTCCCCCCGCCTTTTTTTTTTCTTTTATATAAATTTTATAGGTTGCTTTTATTTTTATATTTATTTATTTATATATAAGTTAAAATAATCTTCAATGCTTACCAAGTCTCTTATATTTTACATGTTAAACTATTAAAACAAATATATTATATCCTCAAACTATATATAAATATCGACAAAAAGACACTCTTCATTCAAGCTAACAGTTAAGACGACGAAAAATAGATGAAGTGACAAAATTTTTATTGTTGAATATTAATTAAGGGCGCGATTTAATAATCATAATAATTAAAGTGTTAATATGTCAATTTGAATAGCTTGAGATGTAAACTATAAAACACCGAATAATATAAGAGTGAAGACATATTTTACCTAAATACATTGTAGTCTTACAACTAGCGTTTCTGTCGTAATACAACCATGAAATTATTAAAGATATCGATTGACCTTCAAACTCCCTTTTTTCGTCGTTTTTTTCTTTAAATTTGCCTCTTATTTTGAGACCTCTACTTAGGACTATAATATGCAATCTCATAACATTTTCATTGGATTCCCTATAAAATTTATTATAATTTAGTTAAAAAATACATTCTCTAAAAATTTTTCTTAAATTTTACTCATATTTCAAAAATATTTTACATTTCATTCTCTATCCATTCCCTATTCTATTAAAATAATATTTTTTTATTCTTTCTTTATTATTTTTTTCTCTCACTTCTATTTACAAATTTAACTACTTAATATTTTTTCTTATGTCTTGAACTATTACTCTTGTTAATATTTTCAATACAAATTTAAATTATTTTTAATATTTTTAAATTTATTTTTTTATATTTTCATAGTTATTTAAATTATTTTTAAAACTATTATTTAAAACTATAACAATATGAGTATGAGATAAAATGTAGAAAATTGAAAAAAGAATTAATTTAATTGAAATGAATAAAATATTGATAAAAGTAATTTAGGGAATGAATATAGGGAACTACTATTTATTCCCTAAACATTTTTCCTAAAATGGAAAATCGGATGGAGAGAGATTTTGAAAGCATTCTCTAAGTTTTTCTTCAAATTATAAGAAAAAAAATATTATGGAAAATTCAATTAAAATGCTCTCAAAAATACTATTTGTACTTATAATTATTACTAACATAATAATATGTGCTTATTGTCATACTAAAGTACTCTTTTATCTTAAAAAAATATGAGAATGATAATTTTTATAGTTTGATAGGCATACTAAGAAAGAATGATAGGTTTAATTATTGTCAAAACATAATCTTCGAAATATCAAAAGTTATCAGGGTTTCCATTTTGGGGAGTTAAAAGATATGAAAATTTTGTGAATAATATAAGATAATTTGTGAATAGTAGTGAGATAGTTTGAGTTAAATATTTTTTGAGTTTTGGGAAAGGAGAGGAAAAATTAAATAAAAAATATTATAAAGTTAAAATATTGTAAGAATATATTTTTTATAATATTATTTTTGTTTGGGATTTGAAAAATGAATTGTTTTTTATTTTGTATTTGAAAATTTAAAAAAATTGTAATGATTAATTTGAAAATTTTATATTTAAATTATATTTGAAAATAAAATAAGATTAAATAAAATGAGATTAGATGAGTCTCATCCCATGCCCAAACCTGCCAAACCTAATCTTAATTTGAACCATAAATTACATAAGTGAGGTGATATAATTATAGTGTTGGCGGGAGGAAACAAATAATAGAGGGCTTATCAGCCTTTGTTTAGATTCGAAACTCATTTCAATTCATCTTAACTCGTCTTAATTTATCTCATTTTATTATTATAATTTTTTTAAATTTTTATATAAAATATAATAAACAATTTAATTTTTTTAAATCTCAAAATAATAATAATATTAAAAAAAATATTCTAATAATATTTTATTCAACTCATCTAAAACCATCTCAACTCATATGTGAATCCAAACACAACTATATCACTTGTGAGCATTTGATGGAGACTTATTTATAGTGCACACCCATGCGTGGCATTAGAACATATTATTAGGTAGTATGTTAATTTTATCGCAGAATGTTACGTTAGATGGTAATGCTATTTATTATTATTTTATTTACAAAAATTCTACTCAACCTCCTACTATTCACACCACACTCCACACTCCATCTTTTTTTTAATTTTTTTATCAAATATATTTTTATATGAATAGTGAATAAAAAATTATAAATAGTTTAAAAAAAATAAATTCAAAAAATTTTTTTAAAAAATATTAAAAAGTGTGGAGTGTGGAGTGTGGGGAGGATGAATAGCAAAACCCTTTTATTTATTATTTCATGATCCGATGATTGTAAAATTATCTGTCATGTTTTATTTGTCTACTAATAATTTGATGTCACATTAAAAAATGTTAAGAAAATGATGATTAAAAATATGAATATATATATATTTTTATCAATACTGACATCTGAAAAAAAAAATGCTTTATTCAAATCTTTAAATTTTATTAATGATATTCATTAAAAACAAAGCCTTAAAAGATTTTTAAGGTTATGCTTGGTAGATGAGATAAGATGAAAATTTTTAAAAATTTTTGTAAATAGTATTAAGATGAAAATTTAAAATATTATTTTTTAATATTATTATTGTTTTGAAATTTGAAAAAGTTAAATTAAAATTTGAAAAAGTTGAATTGTTTATTATATTTTATATGAAAATTTGAAAAATATGTAATAATAAGATGAGATGAGATTTTTCATATTTGGCCCCAAATATAACCTACCGTGCATATGGTAGGTTATGTTTTCACAACCTACCAGCTTACTCTTCAGATTATAAGCGGTTTTTTGTTGCCTACACTGCGTATGGTTGCTGGCAAGAAAACATTTACCACCTCGGGCTTTCACAAAACTCAGCCTTGCAAGGGAAGCGACGTTTGTTGTTTTCGTGCCGTAGCAGTTTACATGATATTTTCCTTTTTTTTTTTTTTTTTTTCAGAGTAGGCCACTTATGGGCCTATCGCCTATGGCTTTTTCGCTAGGTTTTTTTTACCTATTGGACTAGCTTCAAGGCCTGCAATTCGGGTGACTTGCCCTAGGCCCATCTTTGTCGGCTGGGTAGGGCGAACATAGCTCCGGATAGCGACAAAATTCCATATTGCCACAACTTCTAACTCATCCAATCTTATGCCAAAAAACTTTTCACAAATTAAGACTCTCTAAAACAACGACTCAGCCAAAAATAACCCAATTTACCATTTCAAACAGGCCAACGACCCTCCACATAACCTCTAAAATATACCATAGTGAATAGAAAATTTACGTCGCTTGTGCTTGAATACTTACTAAGTTCTTGTGTAATTGATACAACTAGGACGATGGCAAGAAGGTGTTGTTATAGTTCTAACGAAGGTATGCGATGCACAAGTGAGAAAAACCCAAGGGTTAATGAGGGAATATTATGTGACAAAGGGAAAAAAATAAATAAATCAAGAGGGCAACGAACTACAATTTGAGAGACAGCGAAGGGGCTTACCAATGTTTGAGTTCATGTACAGTGGATATGAAAAAATATAGGGGTGTTGGTAGAAACTGATTACACACGAACATAAAGGTGTCCCACGACTCTACAATTGGTATAATAAAAATAATTAAACTAAATACAAGTAAAATCAAATACCACTATTTCGGATAATATGATGTACATAGAGGGAGAGATTTGAATCTTAATGAAAGAGTGAACGAAGAGTGCCTTACTAGCGTGGAGAACGTCTGACGACAGTGCTATCTGTGGTGGGTGGCACTGCTCGATGGAGGAAAAACAAGAACAATTTGTAAAAAATTGTGAATGAGGGTCGGAGTGTATGTGCGAGTGAAATCTGTGAGTGAGTGAGTGAGAGTCTTAGTGTGTGCGTGAATGGGATTGTGGGAATGAGATCAGAGAGTGAGGATGAGAGGGGTAGAGGGTGAGAGAGAGATTTGAAACTTAAAAAAAAAATGTGAATGAAAAGTGGGCTTACCGGCGTGGAGGGCGTCCAACAACGGTTATGATCGTGGTGTCTGGCACCGCTTGACGAGGAGGTGTCGATGAGGTCCACTTGTGATGGCGCCTTGATGGTGATGGTGCCTGACAGGGAGGAAAGGTGACGCTGCTATGCAAGGAAGAGATTTGTGAGGGTGGAATACAAATCGCAAGAGAAATGAATAGGTAGTAGCGAGAAGGATTTGAGTAACTAGAGGAAAGAAAAAAAATCAAAACCTTGTGGACGTGGGGAAGATGGAAATCAGGGTGGAGGGATTTTTGGGTTGAAGAAAACTGATAGAGGGAGAAGGAATCTAGGCGTGGGGGAAGGGGTATCGAGGAGAAGAAAACTAAAAAGGGAGAAAAGAAAACTTATCTAAATGACGTTGTTTGGGTCTTCATGGGCCTGGGCCTGGGCCTTGGCTCGAGTGTTACATCCTCCCCTTTTATAAAAAATCCGTCCTCGAAATTTGTCACAAGCTATCAAGACCCCTCTCAAACAACTATGGATACTTCTACTTTAACCAATGGAATGGTCCGAGTCCGTAGTACTTGTTCTTTTCTCTTTATAATCGGTATCGGCTCTTCCGTATAAGTAAGATCTTTTTGAAGTTGAAGTGGCTCATAGTCAATCACATGGGTGGGGTTGGACATATACTTTCTCAGCATAGATACGTGAAATACGACGTATACCCCTAAAAGTGCTGGTGGTAGGGCTACCCTGTAAACCACTGGGCCAATCCGATCAAGGATCTCAAAGGGCCCGATATATCTAGGACTCAACTTTCCATTCTTTCCAAATCTCGTGACCCCTCTCATCGGTGCAATCCTCAAGAACACCTTATCCCCGACTTCAAACTCTAATTGGCGACAACTATTATCTGCATAACTCTTCTGTCGATTCTGAGCTACTCTCATTCTGTCTCGAATGGTCTTTATCTTCTCTGTTGTTTTCTGTATGATTTCTGGACTCAAATTTTGTATTTCCTCCACTTCGTCCCAATACAAAGGAGATCTACACCTCCTACCATATAGTGCTTCATAAGGTACCATCCCAATGCTAGCCTGGTAGCTGTTATTATAAGCAAACTCGACCAAAGGCAAATGTCGTATCCAAGTTCCACTGAAATCCTGCATACACGCCTTCCACATGTCTTCTAAAATTTGAATGGTCATTTTTTATTGACCATACATCTGCAGGTGAAAATCAATGCTAAAATTTAACCTAGTGCCCATGGCCTCCTGTAAACTTCGCCAAAATTTTGAAGTGAAACGAGGATCCCTATCCGACACAATGGACACTTGTACCCCATGCAATCTCATTATCTCCTGTACATATAGCTCGACTAGTTTATCCAGCTTCTAAGAAACTTTGATAGGCACAAAGTGAGCGGTCTTCGTCAAGCAATCCACTACCATCCATATTGCATCTTGCCTAGTCAATGTTCATGGTAGGCCTGTAACAAAATCATAGAAATATGCTCCCACTTCCATTCTGGAATCTAGAGTGGTTGCAATAACCCTACTGGTCTATGATGTTTCACTTTCACCTGTTGGCAAGTTAGGCATTGTTCTACAAATTTAGAAATTATCCTTTTCATACTATTCCACCAAAAAGACTCCCTCAAGTCTCGATACATTTCTGTACTACCTAGGTGAACTGTGTAAAGAGAGCGATGTGCTTCTTCGAGGATGATTCTTTTTATTTCCTCATTGTCCGGCAACACACAATCTACTTCTGAACCTTAATATTCCATCTTCAGAAATGCTGAACTTGGATTTATTCCATTTTTTTTATTTCTTCCACCAATCTCACTAAACCTGAATCTTCTTTCTGGACATGCTTAATTATGTCTATCAAAGCTGGTTGAACCATCAAACTAGCTACCATTGCCTGCTTGTCATCAATAACAATCTCAATAGCAGCTCTTTTTAAGTCCATTAATAAGTGGTGCTAAGTGGTAAGAGTTGTAACTACTGGTCCCATTGACCTTCTGCTCAATGCATTAGCTACGACATTAAATTTGCCTGGATGGTAGTTAATGGTGCAGTCATAATCGATTAGCTCAAGCAATCTCCTCTGCTTCATATTCAACTCCTTTTGAGTTAAGAAGTACTTCAAACTCTTGTGATCTGTGTAGATTTTGCACCTTTCACCATACAAATAATACCTCCAGATCTTAAGTGCAAAGATAACAACGACTAACTCCAAATCATGTGTGTAGTAATTTTGCTCATATGCCTTCAATTGCCTTGAAGCCTATGCTATAACTTTCCCTTGCTGCATCAATACACACCCCAAACCCAACCTTGAAGCGTCACTGTAAACCACAAATCCTCTTCTCTCGCTGGGAATTGTCAGAATTAGAGTTGTCACCAATTCTTCCTAGTAAGGGCGGTAAGAGGAACCGCTATTTTTGAGAAACTATCAATAAACCGACAATAATATCCGGCCAAACCCAAGAAACTCCTAACTTCATGCACATTGGTTGGTCGTGCCTAGTTAACCAC
The DNA here is from genome assembly GCA_029856935.1 of Cyclocarya paliurus. Lineage (NCBI taxonomy): Eukaryota > Viridiplantae > Streptophyta > Magnoliopsida > Fagales > Juglandaceae > Cyclocarya > Cyclocarya paliurus. The sequence goes on along the minus strand of CM056950.1, from coordinate 34,114,399 downwards.
TGTTTCAACTTTCCCGGGGTCTCCTGAGATACCATCCTTTGAGACTACATGTCCCAGAAATGAAATTGACTAAAGCCAATATTCACACTTCTTCAACTTAGCAAATAACTTATTATTCCTGAGTGTCCCAAATACTTGTCTCAGATGTTCTTCATGTTCAATTTTGTTCTTGGAGTATATCAATATGTCATCAATGAACATCACAACAAATTTATCAAAGAATTCATGAAATACCTGATTAATCAAATCCATAAATATGATTGAGGCATTGTTTAGGCCAAAAGGCATGACCAAAAATTCATAATGACCATACTTAGTTCTAAATGTTGTCTTAGGTACATCCTCTACCTTTATCTTCATTTGATGATACCCCGATCTAAGATCAATCTTAGAAAATACTTGAGCATCTTGTAAACAATCAAATAAGTCTTCTATGCGGGGCAACGGATATTTATTCTTTATAGTTACACAGTTAAGTTCTTTGTAGTCAATTCACATTCTCATTGTCCCATCTTTTTGTTTTCACAAACAAAATTGGAGCTCCCCAAGGTGACACATTGGGCCCGATGAAACCCTTATCTAATAAATCTTACAACTGTTCTTTGAGTTCGGCTAACTCAGATGGTGTCATTCGGTAAGGGGATTTGGAAAAAGGTGTTGTGCCTGAGACTAATTCAATGGCAAACTTTACTTCCCGATATTCTCTCACAATTGGAATCTCCTCTAACTCCAATTCTTGCTTTGGTTCATTCACCACATAGGCCAAGTATCCATCACATATTAACTTGCCAACCTAAAAAGCAGATATAACTGGTGGAAGGGCACGCACTCTGGATCCCATGAACCGAAACCTCTTTTCCTTCGAAAATTTGAACACCATCTCCTTCTTTAAACAGTCAATACTGGCATAACTGGAAGCTATCAAGTCCATTCCCAATATCACATCAAACCCAATCATAGGAAAAACTATTAGGTTAGCTAGCATTTCTCTCCCACTAATTGTTATTGGAAACCTACACAATATCTTATTGCAGGTCACTGAATCTCTCTGCTAGGGTTGAGACTATTAAATTGTAATCCATCTTTTCAGCTTCAACTAGACAAATCTTGACATAATCTATTTAGATAAAAGAGTGGGTAGCCCCTGAGTCAAACAAAACAGTAGCTTTATTAAGAAAAAAGGAAATAATTCACGTGATTATGTCATATATAGAGATATCACTTGTGAGCATTTGATGGAGACTTATTTATAGTGCACACACATGCATGGCATTAGAACAAATTATTAGGTAGCATGGGAATTTTATCACAGAATGTTACTTTAGATAGTAATGCTATTTATTATTTCATGATCCGATACTAGATGATTGTAAAATTATCTGTTATGTTCTATTTGTTTATAATAATAATAAAATAAAAAAGTCTATTAATAATTTGATGTCATATTAAAAAAATATTGAAAAAATGATGATTAAGAAGATGAATAATTTTTTTTTTTTATCAATACTGACACCTGAAAAAAATGCTTTATTCAAATCTTTAAATTTGTTTAATGATATTCATTAAAAACAAAGCCTTAAAAGATTGTAATTCCGCAAATTATAAGCAGTTTTTTGTTGCCTAGCAGTCTAGCACTGCATATGGTTGCTGGCTAAAAATACATTTACCACCTTGGGCTTCACAAAACTCAGCCTTGGAAGGGAAGCGACGTTTGATGTTTCCGTGCCGTAGCAGTTTTAGACATTATATTTTCCTTCTTTTTGTTTTATTTTCAGAGTAGGCCACTTATGGGCCTATGGCCTATGGCATTTTCGCTAGGTTTTTCACCTATTGGACCAGCTTCAAGGCCTGCAATTCAGGTGACTTTGCCCCTAGGCCCATCTTTGTCGGTTTGGTCGGGCGAACAAGCCTTGTATATGTCATGTCTCGTCAGAGTTAGAAACCTAGAACTATAATATTATATTTGGATATTAACTACCGTTTGGATATAGAAATATTTTCAATCCAATTCATTTTATTATTATAATTTTTTTAAATTTTTATACAAAATATAATAAATAATTCAATTTTTTTAAATTCTAAAATAATAATATTATTAAAAAAATAATATTTTATTCAACTCATCTAAACCCATCTCACCTCATATCATTTTATCTCACTATCCAAACAAGTCCTAAGATCACCTCAACTCATATCAAATAAATAATTTATGGGATTTACTACTTTTTAACGAGAGAATCCACATTCAACTCGTATTTACTTGATTTCAATTTAATTTATTTAGCAAATAAGTTATTTATAAATTCTAATTTTTACTCGAATATAAAAACAAATAAACTCGCACACTTGTTAAAGAAACTTATGTAACCTTTGACTTAACTATTTTGTAAGAATTTTAATCACCAAAAATGACTATAAATGAGACGAGAAGTCATTGGTGGAATGAACTTCTAATATTGTATATCAGTTAAATAATTCACTAATAAAATAGAAAAAGCACTTGACAATTTTAGATATTAGATATTAGAATGGATGATTTAAATGGAGAAAACTTTGAATGCAAGTTTCTTTCAATGTTGGTACTTGTGGCCTGGCATATGCAATTGAGCCCAAATGTCGGCCATCTCGGTATGCTGCTTTTGGAATGGGAGGGTTTCCACCAACCAGGCTACCAAGCTAAGCTAACAGTCAAAATATGTTCTCACCACCACAAATAGGCCTAAGTTTAAAGAGAATCTTCTTGAAAATGGGCCCTTTTTTAGTTGATTCATGCTGAATCCCACATTAAACCTACAGCTGTGCCCAAATGTGGCCCCCAAGAAAATAACTAGAGCCCAATCACTGGAATTATTTTTGTTAATAAAAATTTATTTCAGCGCGATTATTTTTTAAATGATGTTATAAGTCAATCAATCAAATAAAAAAATTACTTAAAATATGATATATCAATTAATATGACAAAATTCAAGATAAACAAATATACATTTAATATTGTTAATATATAGAAAGTAAAAAAAATACAAAACAAAACATGTGGAGGCCAAGCTTCATATTGAGAATTTGAGAGCAGGGTAAAAGCACTCAACTCAAAACAAATATATTATAAATAAAATTGTTATGAAAATATTATGGGTAATTTAAACAAAACATGAACAACTCCCAAAAAAGAGAAAAATAAATAAATAAAAGTCGACTTGGCTACAAGGCCTTTGACTTTGATGTGGGATAAAATATCTATGCCCAAAACTAGGCTCACCCCATAGGCCACCACTAAGGGACAAGAGGGGAAGCAGAGAGGCAATGGAGACAGAGTGTCAGAAGGCAAGAAGAGGGTGTCATGAAGTAAAATGGCAGTGTCAAGAGAAACTGAGAAAGGGAGAAATGCTCAAACACGCAAAGCGGATCATGCCTCACCATTGCAGGGGGTACGCAGAAAGAAATGTTAGATAAAAGGGGACGTCCAAATGACTTTAAGGGGCTTCTTCATCGACTTCTTCTTCAACCTCTGGAGGGAGAGCTCCATAGAGAACATTTTATTCAGTAAGTAGATTTTCAGCTCCCAATATATAGTGAGAAATGAGAGGCTATGACATTCTGTAACAAACATATTATAGTGGATTTGCTCTCCCCAAACGCTAATGGACATATACAACATATCGAACCATGTAAATTTGTGTCCCTTTCTCTTTATTTTCTTTACACTTGTTTTCCAATCACTGCCATGGGTGTACGCAATGACACCATACAACCGCACTGAATCACTGTTGGGGGCTCAAAACAATCCCGATCGAGGCCCGAATCATCTTAGTAGGCTAAGAATGACTATTTCTCCCCTTTCGACCTGTTGTACGATTTTTCATACATTAACAGTAGCTCTATCTATGTGATCTGATTTACTATCTACACTGGAGGTGGGATAAGGATGATTTTCCGACAGGCTGAATAATTACAAGACAAGCAGACAACATTCTCCTATATAGGTGTCCTTAATTTTTCAACTTTTATATTTATGAAAAACACTGCTGCAAAAAAATGGGCAAGTGAGCTTTTTCTTGCTTGGGCAGGAACACAAGCTCATTGCCACTACACTCTATACATTTTGGATGCACTGTGCAAAGTGGCGATACATGGTGAGCACTATTCACATGAGAGGCACTTTTCCCAGGCACATATACTTCTTGAGTCGTTAGCACAATGCATTGTGCACGCCATGATACTGTGCACGCGGGGGGGGGGGGGAGTGCACAATACCCTGCATATTCCGATTCCGCCACTGTGCATAAAGAGAAATGGAAAGTAGGCACGTGCATTAAGACCTGTTCAGAATCACAGTACACATGCATTACATGTGTCACAAATGACGTTGCGCACTTATGTTGTGCGTGTACCGGCCACAGTGCCATGCATGGCAGTCAAACGGGTACCGTGCACTCAAGACCCATCTTGGGCACACGCTGTGGACCTGTCGGAGAGAACTCCCGGCCACCACGTAGGCCACTAACATTGTTTGTTGCGGTCGTAGTGGTCACCGTAGATAATAGTTGTGCACGACGGGCAACTGCTGAACGTTGCCCCACGTGCATACGAGAGGCTCACGACGGCCGGCCGTGAGCCCTCCAGCCATCCGGCGGCCCCCACTTGGGCCATTGGAGGTTTTTGTTTCCAATCGGCCACCTTTTATGCACAGGGAACAAACCGTGCCCTGCTCGCTGTGATACAAAACGTGAGTTTGCCGAGGAACAATCGCAAGCCAGTGGACCGACTCATCCCCGCTGTCAGGGACTAAGCACGGTATGCCTAAGGAGTGCACCTAAGAGGGTCACAACTGGGCTGTGAGCCTGCAACACTGGACTTGTTGACAACCACCACACTGCCAGATGACAGTTTTTGTCCTCGTCAACGGGCGACGTGCACACCGTGTACTACAGGAGGCAACGGGTGCACGATGCCTTAAGCACGGAGGCCACCCCTCCCAAGGCACCAGAGAGTTGGCGAGATTACCAACTGGAACTGCCAATGCCACTGACGATTTTTGTCCCTGGCACAACACTCCACGGGCACCTCAGCTCAACCCGAGTGGTTGTTCAGCCACCTAGTTGCAGGCGTCCCTCATAAGCCTGAGACCTTCCTCGGCCACCCCATGGTGGGCAACCACCTCCTCTGCTGGGGACTCATCTACTAGGACTTACCTCATTTGCACATATTCCTCTCTGCTTGAGACTAGTCTGCACTGGTTCTCCATTGCTAGGGACTCATCTGCATAGGTTCTCACCTGCTCGGAACAGGATATGGTGCCAGATGGGTTCTTGCCTGTTCGGGACAGTAACCAGGGTGCACAGGACTCACTTGCTTGAGGCAATTCCTCAAATATACGGGACCCATTTGATCAGGTGTAGTACCTCAGCTCTACGAGACTCATTAGGCCACACATTGCACACTCACCCATGTGGCCAAGGCTTGTAGCGCAAGAAAGTCATACAGCGCTACAAGTGTTGTAAAAAAAAAAAAAAAAAAAGAAAGGAGCAAGAGAGAAACAACCAGTTGCAAGAATTTTTAGTTAAGCAAAAATTGACTACAATGACTAAAACTTCCCGGTTTGTCTCTCTCAAAATTTTAATGAATTCATTTCTATTAACAAAACTGCTTCCTATGGTGTGGAACATCGGCTACGTAGCTCGGCTCGGGCACTGCCTAGATTTCCTAATATAACTCTGTTGAGACAAATTGTTTCGCACCAACGCACATACGGGTATGATCACCACACTCGACGAGCAACTTCCCGACAACTAATAACCAATATTTAAATGTGTGCCATGCATGTGCAATGTGCACCACCCATGAGCCATGCACAGTACACGTAATGGCGGACAAGGAACAACCTCCACCAATTTGCTCGCCCAAGTATGCTCGGCTGATTTCAGTTAAGCAACAATCGACTACAACAACCAAAACTCTTCGAATAAATTGCCTGGCATCGCAAGCACTTGAATCTTCTTCATCGTTGAAACATGACAACCCCACAGGCCTCACCGGCGCATCTCCAACCTTGGTCGCACTTCGACAGAGCAATTCAGGTTTGCCACCTCACTTTGTGATTTGAGTCATTTACGCTAACCGAGTTGACTTTTTTTTAACACGAACAAGCGCCTCCGTTAGCAAAGCTGAGTCCCTAGACTCACTGTGATGCAACTGTCGAACATAAGTCCCTAAACTTATCGACTCTCACGCTAGCAAAACTGAGTCCCTAGACTCGCCGCGACACAATGGTCGAACACAAGTCCCTAAATTTTTCGACCATCACGCCAGTAAAGCCGAGTCTCTAAACTCGTCATGATGCATTGGTCGAGCAAGAGCTCCAGAGCTAACCCACACAACTAATCGGACACAAGTTCCTAGACTTGCCGACTTTCGTGCCACCAAGTCGAGTCCCTAGACTCGCCACTATGCCTAGGACTCACCCACACGACTAGTTAGACACAAGTTCCTAGATTTACCAACCTTCATGCCATCAACCCGAGTCCCTAGACTCGCCGTAAAGTTTAGGCCGGGCACTAGTCCCAAGACTTTCCTAGAATGTCATTTGAACATAAGTCACTAGACTTGCAGACCTTTGCGCTAATACGAGTCCCTAGACTTGTGTCGAGTGTCACACTCGAGCCATAATCGCTGCCAGTAGGTTACCTCCGGGAACGAGCTTTCAAAGTTAATGGGTTTCTGAGCTCCACAACCGCCTTGCACGGATTACCTTAAAAAACGAGCCGATGTGCTTGGCAACTGCCTAAGGTCGACCTAAGAGGTCGATGGGAGCTCTGACCGTTTTACGTGGGTTGCTTCATACAAACTCCAACACCAACAAAATTGAAAACAAAAATATCGAGCGAACATACACTTTCCAAAAAGGATAGCCATACATACAGACGCACTGCCAGACTACGCACATTATGCTGTCGAGCACACCTCCCGCCACAGCCGAGCTTCCAACTCGCATCTTACGCGGTCGAGTATACTTCCTACCATAGCCGAGCTACGCACTCGCACTTTACCTGGGATGTGTCCATCTCCCGCTTATCTCGCTTGCACCCCATGCAGTTGAGTTCATCTACCGCCATAGCTGAACTACCAGCTCTAGCTTTACATGGATGAATCCATCTCTTAAGACGAGCCCCGCACTCGCACTTCATGCGGTCGAGCCCATCTCCCACCTAATCCTGCTCTCATAAATTTTTACTACTTAACGCGAGGAATGGATGAACAGGGACTAGCTCTTAGAATTTATTTCTCTACGGACTAAGGTGGATCAGTTTGACTAATTATTTTACCTTTGAAAATTCTCAAGGTCTTCTTTTCGGAACAAATTACCCTTAAAAATCATGGGCAACTGTAAGAGGGTAAAATATCTAGGCCCAAGACCAGGACCAGCACACCAGGCCACCGCTAGGGGTCAAAAAGGGATGCAAGGAGGCAAAGGAGATGGGGGCATCAGATGGCAAAAAGAGGGTGTCAGGAAGTAAGGGGACAATATTAGGAGAAAGTGAGAGATGGTCAGACACACAAAGCAGACCATGCGTCACCACCGCAAGGGCATGCATAAAGATATATCAAATAAACCCTAAGATCACCTCAACTCATATCAAATAAATGATTTATGGGATTCCCAATTTTTTAACAAGAGAATCCACATTCAACTCGTATTAACTTGATTTCAACTTTCATTTGTTTAACAAATAAGTTATTTATAAATGCTAATTTTTACTCGAATATAAAAACAAATAAACTCACACACTTGTTAATGAAACTCATGTAACCTTTGACTTAACTATTTTGTAAGAATTTTAATCACATATCAATTAATGTGATAAAAAAAAAAGGACAAAATTCAAGATAAACCAAAATCCATTCAATATTGTTAATATATAGAAAGTAGAAAAAAAAAGACATGTGGAGGCCAAGCTTCTCATTGAGAATTTGAGAGAGGGGTAAAAGCACTCAAAACAAATATATTATAAATAAAATTGTTACGAAAATATTATGGGTAATTTAAACAAAACATGAACAACTTTTTAAAAAAAGAAAAAATAAATAAATAAAAGTCGACTTTGGCTACAAGGCCTTTGACTTTGATGTGGGGTAAAATATCTAGGTCCTAGACCAGGCCCACCCCACCAGGCCACCACTAGGGGACAAGGGAAAGTAAAGAGGCAAGGGAGAATGGGTGTCAAAAGGCAGGAAAAGGGAATCAGGAAGTAAGGGGTAGTGTCTGGAGAAAGTGATAAAGGGAAAAATACTCAGACACGCAAAACAAACCATACCTCACCACCGCAGGGGGCACATGGAAAGAGATATCAAATAAAAAGGAACGTCTAGACGACTTTAAGAGGCTTCTTCTTTGACTTCTTTTTTAACCTTTGGGGGAGAGCTCCAGAGAGAACATCTTATCCAGCAACTAGATCTCCAGCTCTCAATGTATATTGAGAAATGAAATGTTATGAGAGACTATAACAAGCATATTATAGTGGATTTTTTCTCCCCAAACGCCAGTGGACATATGCACTATGTCGAACTATGTAAATTTGTGTGTCACTTTTTCTTTCTTTTCTCTGCACTTGTTTACCAATTGCTGACATGGTTATAAACAGCGATACCGTACAGCCAAACCGGACTACTGCTGGAGGCTCAAAACAACACCGATTAAGGCCCGAATCATCTCAGCAGGTCAGGAATGACTCTTTCTCCCCTTTTGGCTTGTTGTGTGATTTTTCATGCATTAACAATGGTGCAATTTGTGGAATCTAATTTACTCTCTACGCCGGAGGTGGGAGAAGGATGATTTTTCGACATATTGAATAATTACAAAACAAGCAGACAACATCTTCTCAGACAGGTGTCCTTAATTTTTCAATTTTTATATTTATGAAAAACAATGCTGCAAAAAAATGGGCAAGTGACCTTTTTCTCTCCCATGCATGAACACAAGCTCCTCACCATTATACTCTGTACACGTTGGATGCATTGTGCAAAAAGGGGGTACATGGGGGGAACTATTCACATGAGAGGCACTCCGCCTAGGCACATACACTTCTCGAGTTGTTAGCACAATGCATTGTGCAAGCCACAATATTGTACACTTAAGAAGTGCATGGTACTGTGCACAGTACCATGCACGTTCCGGTTCCACCACTGTGTATAAAAACAAACGGAAAGTAGGCACATGCATTAAGACCCGCTGAGGCACACAGTACACATGCACCACATGTGTCACAAATGGCATTGTGCACTTATGCCGTGCAAGAACTGGCCACATTTCCATGCATGGCAGCACAACGGGTGCATGTCTTGTGCACTTGAGACCCAACACGAGAACACGTCGTGGGCATGCTGGAAAGAACTCCTGACCACCACGGAGGCCGCCGGTATTGTTTGCTGCGGTCGTGGTGATCACCGAAGATGATGGTCGTGCACATCAGCAGACAACTGCTGAACATTTCCCCACATGCACTTGAGAGGCTCACGGTGGTCGACTGTGAGCCCCAACCTTCCGGCAGCCCCCACTTGGGCCACTAGAGGTATCGGCTCAAAATGTGAGGCGCACGGGGAATAATTGCAATCCAGTGGATCGAATTATCCCCGCCATTGGGGATTAAGCACAGTGCGCCTACAAGGTGCACGAAAACGTGCACCTAATAGGGTCACAGCTGGCTTTGAGCCTGCAGAACTGGACTTGTTGATAGCCACCAAGTGGCCAGCCAACAGTTTTTGTCTCCGTCCGGACTGTCCCTATCGACGGGGGATGTGCACACCTTGCGCTATAGGAGGCAATGGGGGCACGATGCCTTACGCATGGTAGCCACCCCTTCTAAGGCACCTACGAGCTCGGGATCACCAACTGGAATTGCCAAGGCCACCGACGATTTCTGTTGCTGGTAGGACACTCCACGAGCACCCCAACTCAACTCGAGTAACCACCCAGTTGCGGGCGTCCCTCCTCAACTCGAGACCTTCCTCGGCCACCCCATGGTGGGCAACCACCTCCTCTTCTCGGACTCATCTCCTTTGCACATGTTCTCCTTTGCTTGGGAATCGTCTACACCGATTCTCCTCTGCTCGGGACTCATCTGCACGGGTTCTCACTTACTTGGAATAGGAAATGGTGCTGCACGGGTTCTCACCCATTCGGGACAGTAATCGAGGTGCATGTGACTCACTCGCTCGGGGCAATTCCTCATATGTGCGGGACCCATTTGATCAGGTGCAGTACCTCGGCAGCACGAGACTCATCAGGCCACACATTGTACAGTCACCCACGTGGCCAAGGCTTGTAGTGCAGGAAAGTTATATGGTGCTGCGGTCATACAAAAAAAAAAAGGAAAAGAAATGAATGAAAGAAAGAATGAAAGAAGAAAGGAGCAAGACAGAAACAACCAGTCACAGACATTTTTAGTCAAGCAAAAATTGACTACATTGACTAAAACTCTCCGGTTTGTCTCTCTCAAAATTTTTGTGAATTTATTTCTACTGATGAAACTGCTTCCACACTAGCCACATAGCCTGGTTCAAGCACCGCCCAAATGTCCCAATATAACTCCGTTGGGACAAATTGTTTGGCACACGCTTAAATACAACTAACAACCTGTATTTAAGCATGCGCTACGCATGTGCAACGTGCACCATGCATGAGCCATGCACGGTACATGTAATGGAGGACAAGGAACAACCCTGCCTCCAGTGCATGTTGCATGACTCATGCAACGTGCTCCACCAACTTGCTCGCCCAAGTCTGCTCGGCTAATTTTGGTTAAGCAATAATCAACTCTAGCAACCGAATCTTCTTGATCGCCAAAACATGACAACCATAGGCCTCAGTGGCGCATCTCCAACCTTGGTCGCGCTTCGACAGAGCAATTCAAGTTTGCCACCTCACTCTGTGATCTTAGCCATATATGCTGACTGAGTTGAATTTTTTTTAGCATGAACAAGTGCCTCTGTCAGCAAAGTCGAGTCCCTAGACTCGCTACGACACAAAGTTCGAACACAAGTCCCTAGACTTGTCCACTCTTATGCCAGCAAAGCTGAGTCCCTAGACTCGTTGCGACATAATGGTTGAACACAAGTCCCTAGATTTGTCGATCCTCGCGCCAGCAAATCCGAGTCCTTAAACTTGTCACGATGCATTGGTTGGGCTAGAGCCCCAGGGCTCGCCCACACGACCAGTCGGACACAAGTCCCTAGACTTCTTGACCTTTGTGCCGCCAAGTCGAGTCCTTAGACTCGCCACCATGCATTGGTCGGGCTAGAGCTCCAGGGCTTACCCACACGACCTTCGTGCCATCAAGCCGAGTCCTTAGACTCGCGACGAAATTTAGGTCAAGCACTAGTCTCAGGACTTGCCCAGAAGGTCATTTGGACATAAATCTCTAGACTTGAAGACTTTTGCACTAATATGAGTCCCTAGACTTGCGCTGAGTGTCACACTCGAGCAATAATCGCTGCTAGTGGGTTACCTCCAAGAACAAGCTTTCAGAGTTAATGGGCCTTCGAGCTCCACAACCGCTTTGCGTGGGTTACTTTCGGGAACGAGCTGACGGGTTCGGCAACCGCCTAAGTTAGACCCAGGGGTTGACGGGCCCTCTAACCTTTTTGTATGAGTTACTTCATACAAATTTCAACACCAACAAAATTGAAAACAAAAACATTGGGCGAACATACACTTTCCAAAAACAACAGCCATACATACAGACGCACCGCCGGACTATGCACATTAGCTATCAAGCACACCTCTTGCCACAGTTAAGTACACCTCTCGACTCTATGCTTGCATCTTATACAGTCGAGTACATCTCCCACCAAAGTTGAGCTCTGTGCTTGCATCTTATACAGTCGAGTACATCTCCCACCAAAGTCGAGCTCTGCGCTCACATCTTACACGGTCAAGTACATCTCTCACCATGTTCGAGCTCTGCGATTCTATTTTTTGGCGGTCGAGTACATCTCCCACCATAGCCGAGCTACGCGCTTGCACTTTACGTGGGATGTTTCCATCTCCTGCTTATCTCGCTCGCACCCCACGCAATTGAGTTCATCTCCCGGCATAGCCGAACTAACCACTCTCGCTCTACGTGAACGAATCCATCCCTTACTCATCTTCCTAAGACAAGCCTCGTGTTCAGAAATCTTTACTACTTAACACAAGAGGATTGGATGAATGGGGACCAACTCCCAGAATTTATATCTCTACGGATTGGGGCGGATCAATTTGACTACATATTTTACTTATGAAGATTCTCAAAGTCTTCTTTTTAGAGCAAATTAACCTTAAGAATCGTGAGCAACTATGAGGAGGTAAAATATCTATGCCCAAGACCAGGCCCAGCCCACCGGGCCACTGCTAGGGGACAAGAGGGGAACCTGAGAGGCAAGTGAGAAGTGGGTGTCAGAAGGCAAGAAGAGGGTGTCAAGAATTAAGGGAGCATTGTCAGGAGAAAGTGAGAAGGGGAAAGATGCTCAGACATGCAAAGTAGACCATGCCTCACCACTGCAGGGGCATGCAGAAAGATACATCAAATAAAAAGGGATATCCAGATGATTTCAGGGGGTTTCTTCTTTGACTTCTTCTTCAACCTTTGGAGGGAGAGCTCTAGAGAGAATATCTTCTCTAGTAAGTAGATCTCTAGCTCCCATTGTATATTAAGAAATGAGAGGCTATGAAAGACTGTAAACAAGTATATTATAGTAGATTTTTCCTCTCCAAATGCCCATGAACGTCGGCAACATGCTAAACGACGTAAATTTGTGTTCCTTTCTCTTTATTTCTCTGCATTTATTTTCCAACATTGCTATGGGTGTACGCACTGACACTGAATAGTAATGTTGGACCACTACCTGAAACTCCAAATAACACTGATCGAGGCCCGTATCATTTCAGGGGATCGAGAATGACTCTGTCTCTTAGAACCTATTATGCCATTTTTCATGCATTAAAAATACCTTCTTGCTCAAGCACAATCTGATAATCATATGACATCTATATCCTATCATTTTTTTATATCTTTCTCATCTTAATTTAAAAAAATCTTATTAATTTAAAGAAAACTTTGAATGCAGTTTCTGTCAATGTCGGCACCTGTGGCCTGGCAATCGGGTCCAAATGTCGGCCTTCTCGGTATGTTACTTTCGGAATGGGAGGGTTTCCACCTACCAGGCTACCAAGCTAAGCTAACAGTCAATAAGATAAAAAAGCAACTCATCACCACAAATAGGCCTAAGTTCGAAAGGAATCTTCTAATAATTGGCCTGAGGCTGGCCCAATATTCAGGGAATCTTCATGATGAATCCGACCTTAAACCTACAGCTGTGCCCAAATGTGGCCCCCATGAAAATAACTAGGAGGCCTCATTGTATTTTTCTAAAACTGAGCCCAAACCCTAGAAAATTACTGGGATTATTTTTTTAAAGTTTTGATACTTCATCGTCTTTATATATTATATATTTTTTATTTTTAAAAAAAAATTTAATTTTAATTTTAATTTATTATTCTTAAACTTATTAAATTCTTCTATTTATTATCTATATACCACACACATTTGATAGAAATAAAAAATAAAAAAAATATGGTGTAAGTGGTGTACGTAGATAATGAATAAAATTTATTTATTTATTTTTAATAAAAACTTATTTCAGCACTATTATCGTTTAAGTGGCGTTATAAGTCAATTAATCAAATAAAAAATTACTTAAAATATAAATTAATGTGATAAAAATGATAAAATTCAAGATAAACCAATATCCATGTGGAGGTCTGCAAGCTTCTTATAATTAAGAGGGGCAAAAACACTCAAAACAAACATATTATACATAAATTTGTTACGAAAATTTTACTGGTAATTATTTAACCAAAACAAGAACTCCCCCCCCCCCCCCCCAAAAAAAAAAAAAAAAAAACAAAAACAAATAAAAGTCCGACTTTGGCTACATGAAGACCTTTGACTTATGCCTAGATAATTGCTCAAGCACAATCTGATCATCATGATGACATATCCTAGCGGCCAGGCCAGGGTAGTTTCGTTGATATTAATTCACTGGGGAAGCTTGTTGAGTTTACAATAAGCATAGTCTCTAAACTTCTTGGCCTTGTACTTGGGAGGGTTCTCTTCACTAACAAGTTGGGGCAGAGGTCCAACGACAAACTCCCCCGGTGGCTCCAAGAATATCGGCCAAGACATCCTCGTCTTCACTTTGTCCACGGTGCTCCGGTGCAACACGCTCTTGTATATGCCATTGCTTAGTACCTTATATATATCAAGCATATAGTATTATCAAATTTGAGCCATCATTCCATGAAACCAAACGAAGTTAATATTACTTTGTAGTATCTACCTTCGAGGTTGTCACCCCAATATTTATTTTAAGAAAATTGTTACATATACAAAGAATTTACATAAAAACAATTCTATAAACTAATGTGATTTTATATGATCCATTAAATTACTATACAAGAAAAATAATTTTACAATCTGATAAATCACATGATCAAATCACGTAATTCTATATGTTTACTTTAATGTAATCTTTTTGTAACTAAAATATTTTTTAAATTGAGAACTACTTAAATTTCCATTCAAAGAGAATATCCTTTAAAGTTATTAACTCATGAACTTGAGAAGTTTAAGAAACTAATATCCATATAGATAAATAATTTAAGATAAGTCAAATAATATTTATTGTTGCATATAACTTTTATTGGATAGCGATGAAGCGAGCCTGATTGATTACTAGTACTAGACGCAAGACCTACCATCACCACCTATTATTAATGGGAAAAAGGGCTCGTACGTTCCTTGTCTCACAGACTCACACGACAGAAGATCACGTACAACCGACACACCGTACGGAAAGCTTGCTTCTATATTATAATACCATTCATATACCCACGGACAACTTGCATGGATTGAGCACGGGCACAAGCCGGGAAAAAATACCGATAGTAATAAACAGTAACTTTTTTTAGCTTGACTGTTAAATCCATGCATGTGTTACCCGTTCGTGTACAAATTAAGCATGCAGCTTTATCATCATCAATGTTTTCAAAGGCCCTCCACGTTGCAAAATACAGAAGACTTTGCCAGCTAGCTAAAGCAACAAGTAATGGAGAGAGAAATTAAAGCAACATGACTTCTCAACTTGTCACGATTTTAAACCGTGACATGATCACAATTAATCCATCATACGGCGAGGAATATTGGTGAAAACTAATTTATTTATTGATCTTAAATTCTCTTTTTTGGTTCTAATATTTTTAAGCATGATTTTAGCTATAATTATGGTTTCGTTTGTTTTCATAGATGAGATAAAATAAAATGAGTTGAAATTAATGTTAAAAATTGAATTAAAAATTATTAAAATATATTTTTTAATCTTTTTAAAAAAAAATAAAAAAATTAAATTATTTATTTCATTTTATATAGAAATTTGAAAACATCATAATAATTATAAAGAGATGAGATAACTTGAAAAGTTTCCTCTAGACAAACGAGACCTATAATGATGTGATGGTTGGGATAACTTTATATTTTGAAATTTTTAAGCAACATAATGGTAGCTTATAAAACATAGTTATGCTTGATGTTTTATCTTCCTCAAAATTTTCATCTCATCTCATTTCATCATTACAATCTTTTCAAATTTTTATATAAAATATAATAAACAATTCAACTTTTTCAAATCCCAATACAACTTTTTCAAATTCCAATTTAACTTTTTCAAATCTTAAAACTAAAAAATAATATTTTAAACTTTAAAACAAAACACAAAATTCTCATCTCACCTTCCAAACATATCCTAGAGAAAAAAAAAACTAGAGAAATTTTACTTTTATAGATAAGTTTTATAAAATTAAAATAGTTATTTGTATATGAATAATGATATATATAAGTCTAAAATGTACAAATTTTGTACAGGTCTTTTATAAAAAAAAAAAAAATAGACCATAACATAAAAAAAGTGTGAGATTTTTTTTTTTACATAATGTGATTCACTTTTTTACAAAGAAAAATGCCGGCACCGATGAATTGGATATCTATTTTGATTGATGCTATTTTTATTTTTATTTTTTATTTTTTTTAGAAAAGATATCTTAATGGTCAAGGAAGTGTTTATCAATGAATTGATATTTTTTTTAAATCTATATTTAAAGATGTTTAAAAAATATATTAGAAAAAAGAATTTTTTTAATTTTATCGGTCCAACTATCGGTAACATTTATAGATACCGGTAGAGGCTCGTGCATTTGAGAGTTGTGCTAATATTACTCTTTCATGTGTACTAATCCTTGCTCGAAATTAATGATAAGAAGCCAAACCTCAATCTGATCACCGATGTGAATAATGAGAGCATTGGGAATATACTTGGCATCGATCCAACGTTCATCTTTGAGAACTTGAAGTCCAGGGACATCGTTCGGCACGAGAATGGTGATGGACGAGAAATCGGTGTGAGCAACAACTCCAAGTGCTAGATCAGGGCGAGGACATGGTGGGTAGTAATTAATCTTCAACATATATACTATCTCCTCCCCACCAGCACCTTCTTTCATTACATGACCTTCAAGCCCTAACCCTAACGACAGGCTCTTAAACAGCTTGTCCGCCACCTCACGCACATATTTTGCATACATTTCGTTCGCCTCTCTGCACCACATGCAGAAAACAAATATGCAAAACATTAAGATAATGTCGTCTTTCGATCTGTTACTGTGATGTGACTGAATACGACGAAGGATAGGAATTTCTAACCTGTAAGAAGGCGGGTTCTTGGGCCAGAACTGGTAGTTGAGTTTTGAAGGAGGCCAAATCCTATGAAAAAGATGATCCCCCCAAGATTTCTTTCCCTCGAGATCTTTCTGCAGCAGGGTTCCGTAGCCTTCTTTAAAGCCTTCTCCGCATGTGGGCTTAGCGTATACTTCCTTTTCTTCCTGCGGGAGCTCGAAGAAATGCCTTCCAGCTGCCTGCAAATTGCTTATGACATCAGTAGGAATGCCATGGTTCACGACCTGGAATATCCCCCACTCCTCGCTGGCTTTGGCAACCGAGCGAACAATTTTTTCTTCGTCTGGATCGCTGAGATCGATGGTTGGGATTTCCGGGACCGGCCCCCTGAATGTGGTGATAGCAGGCTGTTCTTTCTCAGGTCGAATGAATTCTGCAGGGATGGTATCTTGAGTGGTGTGAGATAGTAAGGAAGCAACGGCTTGCACTCTCTCGACCTCCATTTTTTGCACTTCAAATCCCCCTAATGGCTTCTAGATTTCTGAATGTTCCTACCTCGAAGAATCAACTGCATGGAACTGGCTTTTATATATAAAGATTCGGGGGAGTGGAAAGGGATGGTTAAAGTGGTATAAATGATGTGGAATGGGTGTTGACAGAGGAGCCAAGAAGTCCTCGAAGTCGAAACTACAGTGCGAGCAAAATAGACGTGTAGAGAGAGAGAGAGAGAGCAACGTGGAGTTATGGTGTTCACTTGTTAGAGGTACCTACCACTTACAACGCAAATGACGCG
This sequence comes from Cyclocarya paliurus, assembly GCA_029856935.1. Lineage (NCBI taxonomy): Eukaryota > Viridiplantae > Streptophyta > Magnoliopsida > Fagales > Juglandaceae > Cyclocarya > Cyclocarya paliurus. The sequence continues at coordinate 34,096,849 of CM056950.1, read as the reverse complement.
ATCACTCTCTACAGCAAGAAATAATCTTTTCAACCTCCTATTATTCACCCACTTCACATTCTATTTTTTTTTTAATTTTTTTTATCAAATATTTTTTATATAAATAGTAAATAAAAAATTTGAAATATTTTAAAAAAAATAAATTTAAAATTTTTTTTTTTAAAAATATTAAAAAATATAAAATATAAAATATAGATAAATAGTAAGAAGTTATATAACAAATCCCCTACAGCAAACCTTCTTTGAGTTTTTTCTTCGATTTGGCGGCCGGACGACGTGGCGGTGTTGGGGGCCATGTGTGATGTACGTACCACTTCTTCGTTTGTTATTTTCTTCGATTTTCAGGGTATGTCAGTTGAGTAATCCTACCTACCATTTTAAATTTTTATCATCTTAATATTTTTTGATATAACATTAAATAATTAAATACTATTTATTCTATTTTATTTATAAATCTATCATCTAATATCACATGATAAGAAAATAGATAATAAATAAATTTTTTTTTTCATATTAGATGTGACTAGTAATTCGAGTGTCTTCATAAACATTTGAGATTCAAGATATATGAAAAAGAGTAATGCTACATACAATCGTGGACTATATAAATATCGCATAATTATTTTGAAAAATAGTGAGAATCAGTACTATTAAAAACTTAATTTATTTTCATGTAAATCTTGTATTTATTCATTTTTTTTTTAAATATTACGTGACGCTTGCACATTTTACTACTGCTAATATCGTTTCTCTATGAAAAATTGAACATTTTCCCATGTATTTTAATTCTTTTTAACGTGCTTGCATAAAATATATATTCTAAACTTTTACAAATCATTTTTCATTTAGAAGTTAACTTTCTGTTTGTTAGAAAAATATAGAATTAATCTTACGAATCAAAATCTCACGTCCACAGTTTGGAAGGGTTTTATGAAATTAGAGAAATCATACTTATTATCCTTATACCACGCACTAATATATAATTTATTATCTTTATCTTTATATTTAAACGTATATTTACACATCAATATATGTATTTAAATAGAATGAAAAAAATAATAAATTACATATTAGTATGTGGTATATAGATAATAAGTAGAATTTCTCTTAATATTTTTTAGTTGGATAATTCTACGTCAAAAAGACCCTCATCCCACTATGATAATGTGTCATTGCCCATCAACCTTTAAATTTATTCTTAAAAGAAAATAAAAGATAATCTAAGAGTAATAAAAGTGACACATTTTATATAGAATTTTGCTACGCATCAGTTACTATTCATCCATGCATCCCACACCTAACAATTTTTTTTTATAGAATGTGAGATATTTTTCATAAGGTGTGGAGTGTGGTATTGAAATATAGTAGCTGATACAAAATAATTATTCTTTTATATAATGAGATGAAGGTGAAATGTGAGTATAGTTAATTATAATATTAGCTACAAATTATAATATTTAGCTAACATTATTCTTTATTGTTCCCTTATTCATTTCATGATTTATATTTTTTAAAAGATACCTAGAAAAAAGGTATACTCCTGCATATATATTTAATTTGGAACTTTTGAATTAAGTGGGAGATACATGCATCATCTATATTAATGTCTGATTCACTGAAAAGGAAGGAGTACCATATATTAAAGCGAACACAGCTAACACATGATCACGACAAAGACTATCTCCCTATCTCACGGAAATCCTAACAAACCAACTCGGCCTAAAAAGCAAAATAAAGAACCCAACTAAAAAAAAGAAAAATTCTATTTGCAATCCTTGAGAATTGTATGTGCAATTCATTTATTAAATGAAAAAAAGAATCATTTTAGGAGGGATATTTTTGTAATTTTAAAAAATTTTAAAAATAAAATTACCTAGCTTGCATTGTAGTCTCCAAATGGAGACTGTATGTAGCATTACTCTAAAAAAAAAATTCTCATGATCATATCATATTAAATATATTTATTGATTGTGCAAGTGCTGCACACTCTGTTTAAAAAATAGTGGGGTCTACTAATAAAATTTTAATTTTTCATATAGGTCTCATATTTACTTACTTTTTTAAAAAGTAGTGCACAACGTCTATGCACTATATGACTATAAATATTATTTCTCTTTTTAAAAAAGTGGAATCCACATAAAAAAGAAATATTAACTTTCAAGTAGATCATGTTTTTTTTAAAAGCTTATGTTAGACTTGCATGTCATTCCATAAATAATTTTACTTATTATTTGTTTAAGGAAAATTGTCATCATTCATTTATCAAGAAACTTACATTCATGATCGAATACATTCTAGAATGTCCTCATATCAAATATGACATCATAAACCAAAATAAGGCCTTTAGAGCTCCTCCAGTCTAATATTTCATTTTGTGAATAGTCCGGTCTTCACTATTGCTGATACTCTCTACAGTTAAACTTCTAAGAGACAATACTATCTATTTAAATAGAGACTCAACCGCACTCTTCATAGAAGGAGATGACTTGATCTCTATAGATAAAATTCTGAGAGACGAACTATTATTTTATTTTATTTTAATTAACAATAAGGAAACAAAAAAAGAAAGTAGTAAGATAGGTGCGAAAAATGACAGATTGCAGTTTGGACCAACTCTGGTAGGCTTTGGAAGCTATGATGGCGTGTGAAGGCAACATGTTTGTCTATTTTCAGCCACAAAGGTAAGATCTGAAATTTCAGATCTGATGGTGGGGAGTCCGATGATTTGGCGTGAGTGGCGAGAAGGATTGCCGAAAGAGATGGCGCATGAGGCCAACACGTAAATGTGGGCGGCGCGTGAGGACCACGCATGGTGATTATCGCAAAAGCACCACTTTTTTTCGAACGATTTATAATTTGAGAGTCTGCTTGTGTCGTGCATATTTCTCAGGAGTTGCCGGAAAGCTATAGATATGTCTTTTTCGATCTTGAAGGAAGCAAAATAAAACTAACTAAAAAGAACTACTTTGATAGAGAAGATGGGTGGATGGAGGAATGAGAGAAGAGAGATGGAGAAGGAGAAAGTCGATGCCTCCTCCTCGTCTGACAAAAATCAGATTTGGAACCCTTGGTTTTTTACAAGAGAGAGTGAAGGAGTCACGATGGAGTTCACAGACAGAAACTTCTAATTTGTCAATAATTTTACCTATTAAACCTATTTTTACATAATGATTCCCTGATTAAGTTGATCAATTTAGATACTATGCATGCTATGTGACTATGATAAGGAACGAATATGTTTGGACACAATGAGAATTCTCAAAACTTCAAAATTTCTTATAATTTTATTTTTAAACATCACTCAAATACAGAACACTTTTTCAATTTCAATTTTTTTATCTAATCATTATTGTAATACAAAAATCAATATAACTTTTATAAATTTCAAAACAAAAATAATATTAAAAAAACTGATATATTTAAATAAAAATTTAACTTTATTATATTTTTATTCAACTTTTTCTCCATGATCATTTTTCAAAATTAAATAAAACATTTTCATTCAAGCCATTTCATTATTATTCACAAAAATTTTGACATACTCGAAGTATAAACTTTCCAAACATGCCTTTAATATCCGCTAGCTACATGGTTAATATATAGAGTCTCGCAAGCTAGAATAAATTGATAAAATGACAAGCTTTCATGCACATTAATCTGTGTTATGCTCAAGGTACGTTTGTATAATTATAAACAGATTTGAAAATAGAATGTTTATGAAATACATATAAATATATATTTATATATATATATATATTGATCAATTTATAGCACATATTAAATACAAAGCAGAGCAAAATTGTGGTGCGCGCATGATAGTACTGGTCCATATATATTGAATTAATAATACATACCTACCAAGGTCGAATCAATGGCTTTTCTGTTGACCTTAATTATGCAAAAATAATTGGGACCTTTAATTAATTTGTAGCGTCGTTTAAGGTTGGCCGGTTATGAATCTGATCAATGGACGAGCAATAAGTACTAGCTAGACTACTAATTTATAACATGTTAGATACGATCTATCTAGCCCGGCCGGTTGAAAAAGGTTCATGTCAATATAAGCAATATGGTTCGGAAGCGCCATAATTGATATATACAATTAATATATACTGACGGAATAATTTTAAAAAATGGAAATATGTCTGATTTTGTTTAACATGATCATTATAAGGAGGCACGCAAAAAGCTGCACTTAAATTAGAGAAAATAATAGAATTCATAACTTTACTCTCCATGGCCAAGTTAAAAAAAAAAAAAAAAACAATAATTTAACTTGGAATTAATGTCTCACATTTTTTATGTCTGTTAATTAATGTTGACACGTTCTTATTTTAATAATAATGATTATAGGGCCAAATGATAGTAAAATTAACATTCCTGTTGATATATTAATTAAGAGATTAATTAAGATTAACACTTCTATACTTAGAAGTTTGTACAAAAATATTAATTTGTTCATGTTTCGCGAAAAAAATGTTAATTATTCAAAAGTATTATTCTTTATAATTATGAAATGCAAGGATATATTATGATATATAAAAGGGGAAAAAGAGGTGAAGGAAAAGGGTAGTTATAGGATTACTACCCATCTACTACTCAAGTGTATTTTAAGTTTTTTTTTTAAGTATTTTTTAAAAATCTTTAATCACTAAAAAAAATTTAAAATATATAATTTTACTAATACTCAATTCCTTAATCATTAAGTAGAATAAAAAATTTAAATACAAAAAAAATAATAGATAGATAGTAGTAAGTAACCCTATCATTATTCAAAAGAAAAAAATAAGAGTCTATGTCGATCTCCTGAGAGTTGTAACAAACCGAACTCCAATTAGAAAAACAAAATAGGGAAAAAAAAAAACAAAAGAAGCCATGTTCTCGATCGTGACGGCTTGATTAATGCATTAACATGACCAACAAAATTTCCGTATATAGGAAGAGAATATCTTTTCACCGGTCGGTTTGCTATGTCTCTAATAACAACCCTCTAATAAATGTTTGCCATGTAAGCTCTTTTATTTCACATCTAATGTGCCTACCTACAGTCGATAATGCTGTGAAAAAAGCTCTCTCGTCTCTTCTGCGAAATGGCAACCCAATCCCTTGATCTCTCCTTCAATTGTTTTTCCTTGGCTTCGTTTTTATCACAAAATGGAACAAGCACAGACACCAATGGCCTTCTCTCAAAACTCCTTCTCCTCACCCCCACACGGCAAAGACGCAGCCAGCCGTAAGAGAGAGCTGCCTACCCCCCAGGCCCCAAGAACTCGTATCCCACTATGAGTCCCAAGGGCTCGACTCGCAAGAAGCCTCTACCAAGGTCATAGAGGACCTCTAGAAAGCTCTCTACAGGGTCATCTTTTCCTTGAATGAGCAAATATTTTTTATTCTTGTGCTTTGCTTCAATCTGTTAATTGGGCTTTCATTAAAAATAAAAAAGAGCTTGAAATGGCAGAAAATGGAAAGTGTTGTGATTCATGGCAATGGTCCTATTCCTTGGGATTGCTCTCACTTGCAGAAGGATAAGAATGAGTGGAGGTTAGTTAAGAATGCTCATAGGCGACGAAGCTTCGTGGGTTTTGGTGTGCTTAGACAACTTCTATGCTGGAATGCTCTGCACTGACATGTATCTTTTTCTCAAATGGGTTTTGGTTTGGTGGGCTACGGAGCTTCGTGGGTGCAATGCAGCTTGGTGGTGTGATGGCGTTTTTCGATTGTGGAGGCGACGAACCTAGTTTGGTGCGATGGTGGTCTAGATTTGGTGCGGCGTCAGACTGGTTTGAAGAAGAAGAAGAAGATAGAAATTAATTTTTCTTAATGTAATCAGATGATACCAATATTAACGTGTATAATATAAAACTTCTTACGTGTCATATTTTGATTGAGAGCTGTTAAATGTCCAATATTAGCCCAACCAGTCAGAAGCAGAACTCATATAGAAAATATAAGAAATGTTAAATAATTATAAAAGTCAATAATAAAACCTGATTTTTAATTAGCGAAAGGCAGGCAATGTCATTAATTATTAAAAAATAATATTTATAATTTTAAAATGTACAATCGTACTGTACTCACTACTCACTTAAAAAAATTGAATAAATTTAAATTTTAAGCAAACAATTATTTTGAGATTTATTATCGTGACTGTGGTCCAGTCTATATGTATATGTATGTATGTAATTAATTAGGTGCTTGGAAAAGAAATTAATATGGTGGAGGTGACCGACAAATATATATATAGGCTCATGTCGTGCTTTTGTAAGGAAGTGGAGGGGACCTGAAAATGATAATTCGGCTTCGTATGGATTCTCAATTCATTCTAATTCATTTCAATTCATTTCAATTCATTATTATAATTTTTTTAAATTCTAATACAAAATATAATAAATAATTCAACTTTTTCAAATCTCAAAATAATTTTAATATTTAAAAATAATATTCTGACAATATTTTATCATCTCAACTCATATCAACCCAACTCATCTTAACATCCAAACTAATAGATCATGTGCAGGACAATGTAATTAGGTATGTAGAAGAATACTAAGGCTGCATTTGAATATAAAGTTTAGATGAAATATTTTGAATAGTAATTAAGTAAAATATTATTAGATATAGTTTTTTAGTATTATTTTTATTTTAGAATTTAAAAAAATTAAATTATTTATTATATTTTTTAACAAAGTTGTAATGATGAGATGAGATGAAATAAGGAGGTTTGTCTATCTAAACCCAGCTTAAATTTTGTTTAAATAATGTTGTAATTTTTGTTTATTATTTTTTTTATCTTAACCTCTCTAGAATAATAATTTAAAGATATTTTTTCAAATGTGTGTATACTTGTCACGACTCTCTCTCAAGTCAATTTATATTGTTGTTTTGTTTAAGAGATTTTGTTAAAATATAATTTAATTAAAACCCTTTAATTAATGTTTTCACTTACTAGACTCACTTTCAAAGGAAAAATTTAGCTCACATGTTTGGAGGAGTGATAAGGTATAATTAAAATAATTAATTACGTTTATTATCTTCCTTTTAAATTTATAAAGTTTTTGGAAGAAACGATGATGTAAAAAGATATTCAACGTTTTATCTAATAAGTTTGAGAATTACTGTACTTGTACATTCTTCATTCAAAATTTTGTTATCTTCATAAATGCAATAAATCTCATGTGATTATTTATTTAAGTGTGAGACATATATTATAATATGGAACATTAATAAATATAATTGAGAATAATAAAAATTAAAATGAATAATATAATTCTTCTGCTAATCTAAAGGATTTGTTTGGATAGAGAAACGATCTCATCTTATCTCATTATTATAATTTTTCTAAATTTCTACACAAAATATAATAAATAATTTATTTTTTTTTAATTTAAAAAATAATAATAATATTAAAAAATAATATTCTAATAATATTTTATTTAACTCATTTAAAACTATCTAATCTCACTAGCGAAACGAGCTATTGTTTACAAAGACTGTTGCAATAAAGAAAAAAGAGAATTGCTATAAATATAAAGAAATTACATCAAGTAAACTCATAAATTAATATAATTTTATAATAAAAATAATTTTAGAATTTGATGTATTATATAAAGACATATTAATTTATAAATTTATTTTTTTTAAAATCCCACTAAAGTATTTTCTTCGAGAAAGAAAATAAAATAGAAAGGTAAGTAAAGAGACGCTAGCTTGGAAAAAAAAAAAAAATAGAAGGCTGGTAGGTAGAGAGACTCGAGAGGACAGCTAGCTAGGTAGATGGATGCAGAAGTCCAAGTTTTGATATAAATGCGCGCATGCATTGAGGGACGAGAAAATCCAATTTTATTCCAAAAGAAGCAAGGTGAACTGAAACATAATTACTTACATTGACTATTCGTCAGTACGTACTCAGATATTTTTATACCTTGAAAGTCAAAAAGAAGGTCATGCATATGCATGGACGGATTATATATTGACGCTTGGCTTCCCTACAGTCATTCAATCCAACTTTTTTCTGCAGCAAATTATGATGCGGCACGTCGATCGATTGTTATATATCAAACAGTAGTAGTTCCCATATATGGCTTATAGCCGGACACACATCAGCTCCTTTAATATCCATTAATGGCTATCCAGGAACTCAAATACGTAAAATATTCGATTATATAAAAAATAATTTTATAAATTAACGATTTATCAAATTATACAGTTAATTTTGTTATAAAATAAATTTAATATATCATAAGTTATGTTAATTTATATAATTATTTTTATGTAATTTCTTTATAAATATAATAATCTTGCATAAAAAGTTTCAGCACAAAAATGCTAATTAATAATTGGTCTGGATTCTCAATCTCTCTCTCTCTAAATAAATAAATATATATATATATATCCAATAAAAGGTTTTTTTAATTTATTTCCAAACACTTGTTACGTTTGGTTTCAGTTGAGTTAAGTTTATCTAATATCTAAACACTTAATTATTAAATTACTAAACTCATACCAACTCAAAACCTTCTTACACTTGGAATTTATAACTTTTTTCAACTTAAAACGCTTTTATACGTGTGATCTATAATCTTTTTTATTTTTTTTATAAAAAGTACTAAATTTATCTTAACATTTAAACACATTTTAAAATCAGTTTAGATGAGCCCCAGATAAATTCTTTCACTATTCAACTCACTACTATTCATAAAGAACTCAACTCAACTGAACTCAACTAAATATACAAACGCAGCATTTACAGATAATTTTCGTTGCAAATTAAATATATATCTTAATTTATAAGTTTTTGTCTTAATTTAAGAGATAGATCGATAATAGAAAAGTATTAAAGTCATCGACATTTGGATTCCGATAAATTTTTATTTTTTAACTTAATGATTAAGAAAATATTTTTTAGTAATATTATGAATTCTTTTGAGAAACATATTTAAGAATATAAAAAAATGAATAAAAAATAAAATAAAAATTTATTCTTATCGGGAAGAGTCTCGTGCTATATAGCACCGCTCATCAATGATATATATTACTTAAAACTTTTACACTAATGAAAATTTAAAGAATATTTAATTTGAACTTATTTTTGTTAATATAGTTAGAACATTTTTTTTTGAAGAGCGGTAGCCATACATATAACGGTCTTGTTCTAAATTTATTAATAAGCCCTCATTTATTATGAAAAAAATACGGTGATAACATCATTACACTTAAAGGTTTACAAAATCTAATGCTATATACGAACCTAAAATCAAGTGTCAAAACAAGCTAAAAATATCATAATAAAATCAGTAAAAATCTAATTGTAACAAGTCTAAAATAAATAACTATCAATACCCGAAAAAAACTAAACAAGCCTCAATAAAAAGAAAAACAAAAAATAGAAACAAAAGCAAACTGACGGTATTATGAATACGGTTAGATCAATATTTGATTGAGCGGTCCTGTCTAGTTCGTCTTATATGGCTTGTCTAGCTGCAATAAATCCAAGGGAATTAAATTAAGCTGATGTCATAGCATTTATATTCTATATATGCTCATGTTGAACTTTATAATCCGGACTATCTAGCTACTTGCAAGTAGACAAAATAAATTTATTAATAATTTATTTAATTTTTATTTTTGCCTGCGGTAGTATCTCATGGTGCGTGAAGCGGCACGTCTATTAATTAAGGGCAGAACCAAAATATATAAATATATAGGGCTTATAGCCAGACACATCTCGTTGGTGGATTCATGGCGTTCGCAGATAGTACTACTTCTCGTGAAAACGACTTGATTGCCGTTTGTCGTCTATAATTTAAGGTTCCTCCATGCAGGTGGAGGCCGCCGGCCAGTAGTTATGTTGTGTTAGAGGGTAGTTGAATTCCTTGGCCATTAATTTTGTTCCTTTCACTTAAACACTCGATCATTGATTCAAGAATCTTAACACTTTTGAATATATACTAATTAATTGTTTAAACATCAAATCCTCAAAATCATAACACTTGCATATATACCGTAGTAATTGCCAATACGGATTTTGCTATACAACCTTCACCACATTCCGCATTTTATATTTTTTTAAAATTTTAAATTTTTTAATATATTTTTTTAAATTTATTCTTTTTAAACTATTTCAAATTTTTTATTCAATATTCAAATAATAAATATTTGATAAAAGAAAAAAATGTGATGTATAGAGTGCGGATGAATAGTAAGAAATTGTTAAGATTTTTTGTTGACAATATATAGTATAGCTCAATTGATGTCAATTTGCATGGCAACAACAAAAAAATTAATGAAATAACAAAAAATAACTCAGGCATCGATTTAGATAATCCTTTCTCCAAGGTTTTTCGATTTTCTGTTGTATGTTTTCTGTGTATGTATTCTCATTTGGAGGATGTAGTTTGGAAGTTGGTTGTTTTATCTCTGTTTTATTCAAAGAATAATACTCTCTTTTTTAGAGTTTTTTGAAGTTTAGATGCTGCCCTTCGCAAAGATAAAGATACTTGTATACAAAGAAGCTTACAACATATATTAGTTTGGCTTGTAAATTGAGTCACAGAAGTTAGCAACTTGAGTCATAGATATAACTTTTTTCATGGAATAAAATGATGTATATTTTCTATATATATAAAAAAAAAAAAAAATTAGGATGAAACAAAAACATGCATGTACAAGCTGATCCAGTACTTTATCTGGACCCAACATTGTTATGATCAAGATGCAAAGTGTGTGATCACCAATATTGTCTTAGGCCCAAGCAGTCTGCACGTTTGTAGGAGCTAGAGCTAGCACATGTATAATATAACGGACTTCCAGTCAGGAGAGCCCAGATCAAATATGGTACAATTCTATATAAGTATATTGAATGGAAATGCATGCAGAACTGTTCCGGACGTGGCACACTGATTTGATTTAATATAACAATGCGAGTTTTTTTTATTTCGGCAATCAGTAATTAAGTTTGATATATTATAATTAAAGGATTAAATGATACATGAATAATAGCTTGCATTTTCATCCAGTTTTCTAAATTTTTTCTTAAATTTTAACTAAAGAAGAGGACCCTCCCTATAATTTTATCCTAAATTTTACTCATTTTCAAAAAACCTTCTATATCTTGTTCTCTATCATTTTTCTATTCTATTAAAATAATATTCTTCTATTCTTTTTTATTTTTATTTTTTCTCATTTTCATTTATAAACTTAACTACTCAATATTCTTTCTTATGTTTTGAACTATTATTTTAGTGAATATTTTAAACAAAAATTTAAATTATTTTTTTTTGCAATTATAATAATATTTTTAAAATTAATTTTTCTATATTTTAGTAATTATTTAAATTATTTTTAAAATTATTATTTTAAACTATAATAAATATGAATATGAAAAAAAATATAGATGATTGGAAGAATAATTTATTTTATTTATTAGAATAAAATATTGATAAAAGATGATTTAGGGGATGAATATTGATTTCTTATATTTGGAAAACCACTCTTCATTCCCTAAGTCAAAACCCTAAAATGCAGAATGGGAAGGGAGGAAATTTTCAATTCCTCCCAAAATTTTTCTCCATAATTTGAGGATAACAATAAAATAGAGCATCGGATCGGAAGGCTCTAAAAGATAGAGAAATTCTGACAAATCTCCTTTTATAACTAGTAGTGCATGAGCACTAAAAAAAAGAGTATTGATACATATACAATACATTTTCACAATATATTTCATAACAATATTATAAGATCACGACAAGAAAATTGGTTTTTTCCCGTGTTTGAAATTCACCACAAAGGTGCCTAAATCGCCGCAAATAACTATTCCCAGTGATTTTTAAATCGCTTTACATCCGTTGCGTTTGTTTGTTCTTTTTCCCAACGAATATAAAAAATCATAACAAATACTTACTTTTTCCAGCCTTTTTTTTTGCCTCAAATACCAAATAACACCCCATTTGCCTATTAAATCATTGAAAAACCCCATTTGTAGCAAAATATAATCGCTGCAAATAGTAAAAATTCTCTAGAAATAACTTATTCCAACGAATATGTGTTTCGACGCTATTAGCTAATGGGAACCTTAAAGACCTACGACGAATATTATTCGCCGCAAATAATGTAAAAATCACTGCAAATAAGTTTTTCCAACAATATACTTATTTCGTTGCTAAAAGATTATTTGCGACATATGTTAATCGTCGCAAAAAAGTATTTTCGATGAAAAATAAACTATTTGCGGCACTGCAAATAATCTGTTACAAATAAAAATTCTAGTGATGCATTTCACTAGTATTCCAAACCATCAAGCAAAGTATTATTATCGTTATGATATTTTTTTATAGTATCATCCACATAAAACAGATGAACTAAAACAAAAAAGTTATACCAAAGTATTATGTGATTGAAACACCTGGAAACTTTGCATCCATATTCCACATGAATCTTAAACTACCTAAAAGGTAAACTAATCACCAAAAGAACAAGCTGCACACAAACATGTAGAACCAGATGACAAGGCATTTACACTTACAGTGGAACCAACAAATTAAAAGGAATGAATATTCTGACGCAATAACAATTCTAGAAATGATTCTTAAAACTCAAGGAAGAGATATGTCACTAGAAGAAAACTGGTTATTTGCGATATGTTATTTCCAACAAAATAACATTAGAAAAAATGGCGGTACTAAAATATTCTATATAAAAAATAAAAATTGCAATAAAAAATATAATTATTATAGAGAAGATTATTACTGCAACCATGAACACATTTATCCCTGACACATAAGATCACTACCCTAGAAAATGTTGACTCCTTAAGGACTCATTTTTGTGAACTCAAATTTGTCCAATTGTTCCATCTAATACAAAACTGTCCAGTTCTAGTATCAAATAAAAAAACTACCAAGTATTAGCTGCCATACATACCACATGCAAATACTAGCAATGTTTTACCAAAAATAAAAAATCATAACATCTATCAGGCCATTTGCAATATGTCTAGATAATTACAAAAACTGGAATCTTTTAGTACATTACACCTGCACAAGTACTTGAATCTTTTGAACCAATCTAGCTAGGTGTCTCTCATGTATACTATTTGTGTATGGAAGTTGCACCATTGCACTTATTAATAAAATCTTCTTACTTAAAAAATAAAAAAAGGGAAACTCAGTAACAAAATGTGTTTACAGAAGTTCTTTTTAGTGACTAACAGAGTGTCTTGAGACTATTGGAAATTGGAGCAGTTTATCATGTTTTCATGAGATTCTATGTCTTCTCCCTCTAATTCTAAAATGTGTTTAGAGAAGTTCTGGGAAAATATGTTAATCAATAGAGTACAAAAGTTCCCTTAAAATGTCCCTACTAGTCAAACAAAAGTTTCCTCGGCTAGAGGCTATATCATTGATATCCAGTTACATACATGATCCAAAATTAAAACCTGATGCACTACCACCATTTTAACCATTTAAAAACCATCAAGATTCATAGGTCGGGCACTTGACAAGTCTTAATTTGACACTGCAGTAAGGATTCAGTATTGGTCCTAACTAGAGTAGAGGAAGAGTTGTAATTTGAGTACGATCATTTCATCTCTATAACCACAAGTAGATTGATTTGTTTTGAAAACCTGTTCAGCCACTATTGTCAATCAAGGAAGAAACTTTTAAGATGAGTTAATATATTTTGGTGTAATCTTATATGCGTATGAATTAAATACAGCTATATCTGTGATTTTATAATGAGTCTTATCATATAAAATATACATTAATTTAACCATCATAATTTATGAAATTTCTTTGTGGATAAAGTATTTTTCTTCAACTCAATGGGAGGAAACCTGAATTATGTAACATCCTAACATAGTTGTGGTCCAAAAATAAAGAAGCATAATATAAATCGGGAACATATACAAATATATACAAATACATGCATATGAGAATATAGTTCTTGAAGAGCCAAGAGATACAATGAGAGTACCCCAATGTGATCCTAAGTAAGATATTTGTCAGTTAATAACATATTATTGCCCCATATATTGATTGTAAATTGCAAATTATATTATATTTTCAGCAGTAGGTTACTGCAACTGGACAATAAACAATGATGATACATAAATAATTAATCAGACCAATTTGGCAATATCAATAAAACCAGTACAGATCGAATCACAGAACATTTTTTATCCTTGCAATAATGAGAGATAAATTGAAGTGATTATATAATTGTTGATACTAACCACAATGAATCTCACTACAAGAAATCATGACTTTTTCGACTTTTTGCAGCAATGGCGTTAGGCGACCAATCCCATCAATACCATTTGTTGTTCCTGAATAACAAGTAGTAAAGTTAGGATGCATCCAAATATATGCTGTAATAATTATTACAACACTTATAAGTGCAGAAAATTAGTGGATTAGAAACTTACATGCTTTTATATCCTAAATGTTCATCCTATAATGTAAAGCTAAAGGGTGAGAATTCTTAGAAGTAACAATTCATCATACATCTTTTTTTAGTAAATGAAAAGGGTATAATTAGAATGTTCATCCTAAGTGCATCAAAAGGGTATGAATCATTTTGATGCACTTAGGAATAATTCATGTTAGTAAATAAAATTAAACGGCTTATCAAATTTGGTAACAAAATTGTTAATTAATTGTTCATTGAGAAGAAGGATATATATGAGCTATTTCCTGAGTGATCCATATATTAAACTTTGAATAAACTGAAGTAGGCAAAAATTGTAAGATATACTTGAAAAAAATAGAGCAAGTTTGTGATGTACAAGCACTACTAGTCTTTCAAGTGCTTAGTAGTTGAGGAATTGCATGAAAACCTGATATATTTTAAGCAATCTGACAACTCAGAAATCTGGACAACTAAAATCACAAACTCATCTATAACTAGGCCCAATAGCCATATGCAATCGTTATTGATAAATAACGAATTTCATCCCATTACTGGAGACCACCTGCCTCTTTTGTGGTGAAAGTGAGTATTTGATGCTGCAGTTGATAAAAAAAAAGTCAGAAAATTGGTATTGGAGTGATGTTCTAGATTGGGAAGGGTTTGCTCTTGGTTTCTGTTTGTGATCAAAAGAGTGGGCCGTCAAATCCAATCATAGCAGAAGGACTGGATTTATATCTTTTAAGGCGGGCAACTTTGAGTTGGGGTGTTGCAAAGTTATTAATCAGGAGTGATGCTTTGATGGTGATTAAGGCAGTTCAAAGTGAAGAGCAGTGCTTTGCGAGGTTATGGCCAATTTGTGGAAGACTAGCAACAGGTGGTAACAACATATCCAGACTAGATGTTAAGTTTTACTCCAAGGGAAGTATTATTTTGTAGCCCATTATTTAGCAAAGTTGGCTTTGTCATTGCAACTTTGCTAAAGTTAAAATAAGAATAGCCATGTAGTATTAGAGCAATGTCTGATCTCTTTTTGGGTAATGTCTGATCTCTATTACCGCAACCATCTACACAAAAAATTAAAATCTAAAGGTGAAGACTCTGAAGCAGGTCATGCACTATGTCATCATTCTCATCCCACAATATAACTGATTTAGGGAAATGCTTGATATTATCTACATTTGGCATGAAGCATAGTGTAGCTAAAACACACTTGATGGAGATCTTATAGAATCAATAGTACATTGGATTGTATATGAGGGAATGAAGTTACATGAAAATTGAGTATATGCTGAAATTTACCTTCTATATCCTTTTGATCTATATTCTATTTGGACCTATCTCTTTAAGCTAACCAGAAAATGGAGTTAGAGCACCAACATTGACTAAAACAGAGGGCTATATTCAAATTATGCCCAGCATCTCAAAACAGAACCAAAACACTTTTCAGTTCTTCTTTAGAAATCTAATAGTCAGATGTTTACAATTTGTTTATGTAATGATATACACAAGACAAAAATTATAAATATGAATTGATTAGGAAAACACAAGCAGTAACAATAACTCCATGTACGCAAAGAGCTAGGGAAACATAGGAAAAAACAGAAGAAGAAAATACGTAGTATTGGGGAAGAAACTTACTTTAAAGAAGAAAACAAGAATGAAACAAACAAAAAACTCCTTGCTTTCATGGAAATTTCCCTTACTGCTCAATTTTGTCACTGTATTGTTAATGTCAGTCACAGTAAATGATAGAATTTAAGAGTATCCATTCTGCAAGACATGGTCACTAGGAAAATGGATTAGCAACTTAAATGTTCAACATCATTTATATTGATTTTTGGATTGAGCTATGCTATATATAAATTGAGAAGCTAAACAACTATACATAATATTTAAACAAATGATTAAGCTAAAGGAATACAACGGGTGTGAACTATTTCTCTGGCATAACCTATAACCAGTCTGGTCATTGGGTTTTGAGGCACTATATTCAATATTAAATAGGATAATGATTGTGTTCTGGTCCTACATTTGTCTACACATATCTAGTATTATATGCCCACAAGCTCATTCTTGCTTAAGATAAGCCAACAACTTTCCTTTTTTCGAAGGTAATATTGAACTTGAATAATTGATATCCTGCAATTATTTTGCAGACTTTACTTGTGTGGCAAATTCTTCTGTCAACTATAATTGATAATTCTTTGACCAATAAAACAGAGTTGTTTACTTATATAAAAAAAATATTTTCCTTGGAAGAAGATATAGAGCAACTTGTCATTTTTATGCTCAAACTATATCAAGCAGTTTTGAAGAGATGCAACATCCAACACAATTTATACATAAAAACATAAATCCGAGAACGCCATATAATTTTCACGGGTAGGTGATGGACAGGGGCTAGGTCTTAAACTTACATAGCAATCCAAAAATCAAGGTCCTGTAAAATACAGCTCCTACGAACTAGATACATATCACAAAATACACAAATTCAAGCAAACAAGAATTCGGGCAAACTGAAAAAAACAACAGCTTAAGGAATTGGGTTACCTAAAAATCGAAAAGATAAGGACTTTTGGCACCCAAAAAATGAATACAAAAATGTAAGCAAGAAAATAAACAAACAAAACGCATTGATTAAATAAACACTACCCAGAGTCGTGGTTGATGAAGCTTCATATTTTGGGGCTTCAACGTATTTCGAGGGATGGGTTTCAATAGATTTCGAGGGATGGGGTTAGAGATCGGGCTAAGGCTTCGAAGACTCTGATCAGGGGGAGGAAAGAAATGCTTCGAAGGAAGGGGGAGGGTGGAAGTGAGTCTGCGATGACGATTTCAAAGACTGGGTGCTGGGGGACGAGAAGAATGACGACAGCGATTTCAAAGATCACTTGGTGCTGGGCGACGAGAGACTAAAGAGGGTGAAGCAAGTGGGATTTCTCAAGATGCAAGAATTGCGAAATGGTGTTTGGGGGGAAAGGGCATTTTGGTGCATTAAGTTTTGGCGCCTGAGTGATTTACTCATAAAAAACACCAATTCCATCGGGGCACTTATCTCCGGAAAAAGTTTTTCACATTTTGTAGCGAATTTTTCCGTGAAAAATTATTGCAAAAGGCCATTTCTCAACTTGAGGATTTTTATATTGCGGTGAATTTTTTCAACGCAAAAAGTAAAAAAATCAGAGAGATCAATTTCAAAACTTGATATTAAAAATCTTTAGAGATATCAAAATTGCTAGAATTAATGACTTATTGTGACGATTTTTTTTCCCAACAATATCAAAATCGTTGCAAAAGATTTTTTTTTTTTATAGTAAATAAAGGTACTTTTGTAAAGTAATGTTAGAAATAATCTTCCCAACCTCCTATTATTCACCACACTCCACACTCCACTTTTTTTTTTAATTTTTTTTTATCAAATATTTTTTATATAAATAGTGAATAAAAAATTTGAAATATTTTAAAAAAAATAAATTCAAAAAAAATTTTAAAAAAATATTAAAAAATATTAAAAAGTATGGAGTGTGGAGTGTGAATGAATAGTAGGAGGTTGTGTAGCAATGCTCTGTTGTTGTTAAATATGTTATGAAAAATATTGCGTATAAATTATTTTTCAAAGAAAAATAACAAGGGAGACATCGGAATCTGAGCCAGACCCACGTGGTTGCCTTATGCATTCAGCCACGACCATCAGATCTGCAGGATTTGATAGTGGTGAGTATTTTTGATCTGGTAAGTGTGGCAAGATAGGCTTAAGAAAGAGAATGTGTGTGAGACTGTTAGCCCAACGAGTAATGATACGCATCAGCCACTGTTCACGGCTGATGCGTATCACACCTTACATGTCACTATTGTTCTTATATATATATATATATATATATATTTTTTTTTTTCTCTCCTCACCCGTTTCTCTCTTCTCCCTCTCGTTTCTCTCCTCTTCCTGTGTCCCCTGTTGCAGTGCAGATCCGGCATCGTCGCCGCCGGTTCGGCCTCCCACCGCAGCCACCGACCACCGCCACAGAGCCCACCCTCCTCCCCCAGCCCGAGGCCCGTAC
This sequence comes from Cyclocarya paliurus, assembly GCA_029856935.1. Lineage (NCBI taxonomy): Eukaryota > Viridiplantae > Streptophyta > Magnoliopsida > Fagales > Juglandaceae > Cyclocarya > Cyclocarya paliurus. Next base: position 34,078,388 of record CM056950.1, on the reverse strand, counting down.
GCATGCACGCACGCCCGTCGCCCCACCCCACTCACCCACGTCACGGCTCACATTCACCCCCGCCGCCGTCAATTCGGCCTCCCACCACTGCCATCAACCACCACCACTGAGCCCGAGGTCCGTTGCTCTTCCGCACGCATGCCTGTTTCTCTCTCCCTCACATGCCCTCTTCGTCTCCCTCACGGCCAAATCTCCACATCTCGCACCGGCTACCGCCATCTCGACACTCGACGCCCGGAAATGAGCGACAGGCAAGAGGCCTTGGGAGACGGGGGGAGGCCGTGGGCGATTTTGGGCGATTCGAGCAGCTCTCGAGAGGGAGGACTCAGGAGAAGTAGAAATGAAAATGTGAAATGAGAAAACTGAGTTTTGTTACGAGGTTATTTTAATCATTTTACTAAGTATGGGTTGAGTGATGTTCAACAGGGGCGGATACAAATCATTTTTCTTTTAGAATACTGTTGCTTGTAACCGAATGATCGGTAACCTGAGAGTCTTTACGTACAACACGTGTCTCTTGGAGGTTGACGGGAAAAGCTGCATATCGGGATGGAGAGATAAAAGAAAGCTAGCCGGTGCTTTGAGTGACGTTGAGATCATGGCAATGTGAGCTTGAGCAAAAGTGTTTCATATGGAAATTTATACTATGTTTGGACAACGGAGTACTCTGAGGTACTCTGAGGTACTCTCACTACTCTCTACTTTATTATTACTTTTCACCTACTTTTATTACTATTCATTTTATCTACTTTTACTACTATTCAATATTTTATTATTATTTTTTTACAACACTTCTCAACACTTCTTGTTGTCCAAACACAGCACGATGCGACCATTTCGACCGGTGCATTGGATAGAGGGTCTCACAAATTTGAAGAGAAATAATTAAGCATTGCTGACAAGTTTTATGTTAATATTTAATACTATTACGTGGCTTTGTTTGGTTATGCAGATTAGATGAGATAAGAGAAAATTTGAAAATTAAATAAAATATTATTTAAGTACAAATTTTTAATATCATTTTTATTTTAAAATTTAAAAAAGTTAAATTTTTCTTATATTTTATATGAGAGTTTAAAAAAATTATAATGAATATATGAGATAAGATGTCTCCCGAACCAAACAAGGCATAAGACTTATGGGGAACATTATTAGAGGAATTTCAATCCAAATTTTAGACGGTGGATATATAAAAACATTTTAGAATATCGAAATCTATAAGTAAACCATTGCTTTCAAATTTACATTAATGTTACGATGAGTACTGATGCTAAATTCAAATTTAGACGGTTCAAATTTCGCGCATTTTCATTGAAAAAAATTAGGTTTATTATTAAAAAATAGATTTTTTTAATATAAATTTTAAGTTTGTCAATTTTTTTTAAAAATCAGTACATAAGGCTTGTATATCTTAAAATTAAATATATAATTAGTTTGATTTGATCCGGTTTTGAACATGTTTTGAAACCGAACCGATTTAAGTCAGTTTTAGAATTGTGAGAATTGAAACCAACCGGTTAATGCAAGAAACCAAAATTTTTGATTTTTTCAATTTCAGTTTGAATTTACAAGCGTGATTAAGTTTTGAGTTTTTTGTTGGGTTGATTGGATTTTCTCACCCCGAATGAATAATTTTTTTAGCCCAAATATTAGAGAGCCCAAAACATTATTTTCAGCTCAAACACCATGCATATAACCAATTAATCAAATAAATGCTAAAAAAATTACGCAAAATACATGAATTAGTTTAATTAAAACATGCATTTAAATACAATATTATATATGTAAGTATGTAACTTAATACATAAGGATAAATAATAACATGTTAATAACTTAATATTAATATTCATGTTTAAGAGTAAGTTTATATCAAATGAACATAAATAATAAGTTTAAATTTTTATGTTATATTAATTTTATAATATGTATGATATATATAGCATATAATATATAGTATAAAAAAATTATAACATACATATTTTGGTTTGGTCAGTCCAATTTGATTCAAATCATGAAAATCTGGACCGAATCGGTTTTTGATCGGTTTGGGTTTCCTAAAATGGAACCGATTGAACTGGTATTGAACTAGCCGGTCTGAATCTTTCAATTCGATCTTATCACCTTATTTAGAATTGTACAAATCATTTCTTTTTTTTCTCCAATACGTGAGAATCTATAGAATTAAAAGGAAAAGGGTAATTTCTATTTTCTTTTAGGGTAGGTAAGGACCATAACCATTGAAAGAAATTACAGAGATATATAAAAGAAAGAAGAGCCACATCTAAATTCGCACCTAACAATAATAAGACCACCCAACTACTGCACCTTTCATCACACCATTCACCAATGCTTGGAAAGCAAACTGAAACAAGCTAGCCAGGGCAAGACGATCCTAATTTCTTTTTGGCCTTTTGTTTTTCTCCTTCAAAATAATAATATATATATACCAGTTAGCTAGCCCACCAACCTAACTCATTCAATTTTAGGTCAACTTCTTTGTACAGAAATATTGATTACACGAAAGAATGAGATCGAAAAATAGAGTAGTACTCATGATCAAATGGTGTATAATGATGGATCTTGATGAAAACTTTACATCTATCCAATGTTTCTATCATATTTATGCATCATGTACACTTTTTCGGCATGATTAATCATATATGAAGCTGGTGTGTATCAGAAGTTTGTACATTCTGCGTCATGTATCATCGATTCAAATAATATTTCTACTATAAAAACATATGATCATTTATCACCCGCGTAAGTTTGATTGTTCTGAATGAATAATCTATCTAATTCCTAGCTTGTTCTTATATAATATGGCCCAGATGATCTTCATTTTATACAAGAAATCTCCAAACTCCTTGAGACTGCAGCGAAAAATAATGTTATTTTTTTATATAATTAGTGTTAAAGTGATCAAAGAAATGTATTTTCAAGACAATAAAGCGAATTCCCATTTGCCTGGCCTCTCATCACAATATTTTTGCCGTTTTTGAAACCTCAATTGCCTCAACAACCACGCAATTGACTCTGAATTAGCTGCCACGCACACTACGTAAGGTGATATCTCAACCTCTGCGGATGAAATTGGGACGTCACTGTGTTAATTTTCACTGTCTCATACATCTTCAGATCTCTCATAACTCCAGCTTAATCCTCTCATCTTTTCCACAATTTCCGAACGGAAAGTCGCTAGCTAACTAGCTACTACAATATCTTCTGTTTTTTCATGGAATGCCATTTCCTCTTAAAAATCCTTATATTATAACACCACTTTCTCTCCCTCTCTTTTCCACTCTCGATCGCTTTCTGCAAAACGGATTGGTTTACACCCACCGATGGCTTCTTTATATTCTTTATCGTCGTTCATATCTGTAACACTAACGCTAGTTATCTTATTTGTTCATCCTGCGTTTTCCGTCTCAATTAGAAGAGCTCTTGAGCATCAGACAGTGCAAACTGGATTCCGAATCACACTTGACCATGTTGATTCTGGAAAAAACCTCACAAAGTTTCAACGTGTCCAGCGGGGAATCAAGCGCGGGCAACACAGGTTGCAAAAGCTCAGTGCAATGGCCTTGGCAGCCACATCAGATAATTCAGAAGTTGAAGCCCCGGTACATGCTGGCTCAGGGGAGTTTCTGATGAACATGGCAATGGGCTCACCTCCGGAGACATTCTCAGCCATCATCGACACGGGCAGTGATTTGATATGGACTCAATGCAAGCCTTGTAAACAGTGTTACGACCAGCCCACGCCAATTTTCGATCCGAAAAAATCATCTTCTTTCTCTAAGATATCATGCAAGAGCCGGCTATGCGAGGCACTGCCCTCTTCAACATGCCAAGACGATGCTTGCCAGTATTTCTACCAGTACGGTGATTATTCCACGACAGAAGGTGTTATGGCAACGGAAACCTTCACGTTCGGGGACTCCGATGATAACAAAGTTTCGATTCCTAAAATTGGGTTCGGTTGTGGGAGTGACAACGAGGGAGATGGGTTCAGCCAAGGTGCAGGCCTGGTGGGGCTCGGACGAGGACCCTTGTCATTGGTTTCCCAGCTTAAGCAACCCAAGTTCTCATACTGCCTGACTTCCATCGACAACTCCAAAACCAGTACACTTTTGTTGGGATCTCAAGCAAGTGTGAATAGCACACAATCATCAGAAGCAATCAAAACCACCCCTTTAATTAGAAACCCATCTCAGCCATCTTTTTATTATCTCTCGCTTGAAGGCATCTCTGTCGGGGATACTCGCGTGCCTATCGATACAAAAATCCAAGATGATGGCAGTGGCGGCCTAATCATAGACTGTGGGACAACCATTTCCTACCTTTTTGGCAATGTATTTTCCAAAATTAAAAAAGCATTCATTGCTCAAACAAAACTTGCCGTGGACGATTCGGGTGCAACCGGGCTTGACCTTTGCTTCACCTTGCCATCGGATACAAGCGAAGTAGAGATTCCCAAGTTGGTTTTCCATTTCAAAGGTGCTGATTTGGATTTGCCTGCAGAAAACTATATCGTTGCTGACTCAAGTAGTGGAGTACTTTGCCTGGCCATGGGAAGCTCGGGGACCTCGGGCATGTCGATCTTTGGAAATATTCAGCAGCAGAACTTTCTGGTGACCCATGATCTTGAGAAGGAAACCTTATCGTTTGTTCCTACTCAGTGTGATCAGCTTTGACCATCTGCATTGATCTATATCTGTGTTTGTTTGTGTGGTCTCATACATCGAAATTATATTGTAACAGCATCTATACCTTCTTTGTAGCTTGAGCTTATGGATGTAACTTCCATCATATTGATTAATAGCGTCCTGAGTTCTTGCAAAAAAGAATGTAACTTGCTTAAATTTATATATTAATCAACAAAATGAATGAACAGGGAAAAAATATAACTATCTACGAGTGTGTGTTCATGTCTTTTCATTAACGTGATCAAGAAGCGTACGAGAGATAATGAGCACGAGAATCTTGCGCCAAAACTGTAGTTTAATTTGGTTTTTATGTTCCTTTCCCTTTTTCAAGCATCATGAATTTCTGATCGATCAGCAATGCTCTCTTAAAAACAAGACCAAATTTATAACGAACTTAAGGCTTTTATATATAGAAAGTACTTAAATATGACTTTTCGACTTCGATATTGTAATGCCATACGAAACAAATTCAAAGTAGTTACTTGATCCACGGGTACTAATATTAAGTCAATAGATTATTAGATATACATATATAGCGCTACATTAACCAGATGCACAATCATGATGTTTACATTTAATGATTATATATATATATACATGTGTGTGTATATATAAATTAATTAACTGTAAATTGGAGATCAAGAGACCTATATATATGTATAAGTAAATACTAATTAAGAGCGGTAGGCAGCTAGTTGAACAAGGTGAATGCCCTTAGTACTTGTACTTATAATTTTTTAATTTTCCCTAGCCACAAAAGAGAGTATTACTAATAAGATTTTCTACACTGTTTTCTTTTATATATAAATCCAAAATATATCAAGAGACCTTTTTTTTTTTTTTTTTTTTAAAAAGAAGACAATATTCTAATTTTATTGATAACTCTCACTTTTGGTAGAGAAAAATCGTGATTACAACTAGATATCTAGAGATTACAAATAAGTATAAAGATCAAAACTCAGATATAAACAGACCTAAGGCATTCATCTATTTGCTAAAATACGTGAGTACAGATGAAGTTTGAGAAAAAAAAAGCCAAATAATTAATGCCGGTCGATTTCTTCTAATGTGACTTTAATTTGAACTTGCTGAAGGTTAGTACGTGCACCTTGAGACTAGTCGAGACTTTGATCTGGACATGCCAATTAAGAAAAAGTTTTATAGTCTGAGTGCTACTTCTTGAGGACTAATTAAGTGGGCATTTCTCAAGGTCCATATATGGTCCTGTTTTTGAAGAATCGGTTCTGGTCTTCTGTATCAGTAAAGCAGAACAACATCGGAGGTGCTGCTGCTTTCAGCCAAGTCTATAAATGTGATGAGTAGACCCGATCGAGCACTTCCAGAAGCAGATCGCAAATGGAGGATTTGACGGTGCTGATGATGCTTAATTAGATCGTTTTGGGATAACAGCTTGCCAAACTATGGGGTGGGAGGCCATTTTATTTGCTGCATTGATCTACATCATGGTAGCTAGAGTTCTTGATCTGGAAGTTATCATGGCAGCTGTGAGCTGATCGAGGTAATTTGGTTTGTAATTAGTGTTTGAATGTCATTCTCAAATCGGTATATAATCATTGATATTTGGGTAAAGAGGAGCTAGCTATGAGTAGTGGTTGGGTGAGAGGCAATTGGAGAAATGTGGTGGAGAATATAATATTTGATTGGTCCTGGGTCCGGGGGGGGGGGGGGGGGGGGGGTGGGGAACATTGTCGTTGCAGGGGTTGTGAGAATTTGTTTGGCTGCATGCGCGCGCGCACACACGCATATATGATAATTATGGGGAGTTTCATGTATTGATGTTTTGTATTGGGCAATGACGTCTGGTGGTTCTTGGAATATGACATTATTGTTGTTGTGTGGGTGGAGGGGTGCCATGGCCGGGTTGGATCTGTTTGCCGTGGCGGCCGCTTGGGTTTGGGTTTGGGGTGGAAATCAGGGTGAATGAAAGAGAACGAGCAGAGGGGAGGGATTGGAGTAGTGGAGGCCAAGGGAGAAAGGTTGCAATGGAGATGACCTCACGATGTAACCCGCGTTGTATCAGCTAGCAGCTAGCTAACAGATCAAGTATTCTTGAATGAGACGATGAAGCGTAGAGTCAGATTTAAATTCGTAATTTTTGTTATGACATTATATATAACATGTGATATTACTGTTTATTCCAAAAAAATAAATTGATGAAAAAATAGACTTAATTAATTATATCGTTGACGGAACTCCGAAGGTAAGTTAAAATGACAATTAATTAGAGTGGAAGTAAAGGTTGATCACCTACCAAAAACCTTGAAAAAGTTTAATGTGAAAGTATTATATATATATATATATATATATATTAATGTTGCCATCCAAGTATTGTCAATTTTCTTTTGATTCATTACACTCAAATTATCATGCATGGATTTCAGATTTAGATTTTTATTGCTGCAATTCATAAAACTGGCCTGAATATGCATGTTACGTGATCTTGAGGACAAAACAAAGATTGAAATCATAAATTAATATAGAGAAATTATATTTATAATTTTATATGACGTAATAATTTGGAGAATAAATTTATAATTTTAATAGTTTTGAGATTCAAATAAAAAAAGTGATAATTCGAGGCAAATAAATATGTTTCCTTCAAAGTTTATATATTATTTTGAAATATATACTCTCTTTTTTTCCCCAAACCAGTTGAGGGTGATATTGCATCCTAATTAAAAATAATAATTTTGCAAAGGATGAGATATAGGATAAAATTAATGGGAATATTTTTATTATTATTTTTGTTTCTGTAATAAAATTCCCATTATTAATTTATTAGGTTGGTTAATGCAGTAATTAAATATAATCTTTCTAGGAGGAGTATTTCTACTTGGAGAAAAAATGTCTGATCAAATCAATTCTTTAAATTAGTATGATATTTATGAATTAAATTAAAAATACACTTGATATTGCATAGACTGAACATGGTGTTCATGCATATTAGCATGCTTTTTTTTTTTTTTTTCAAATTCCAGTTAGTACCCGAAATTAGGTGGGCTTATCAATAATTAAGGTAGGTAGCTTCGTTTAATTAGGCAGGACCCAAGAAAGATTGGAAGAAAATTGGGCCACCAAGATCACCATTTAAAGCCCAACATAAATGATTATGGGCACCCCAATCTAAGTAGAAGAAACTGATATTTCAATTCATTGTTCAAGGTTTCTAATTAAATCTTCTGCTTTCAAATTTACCTGGGTATTGCAGAATTTTAGGACTAAGCAAAAAAAAAAAAAAAAAAATCTTGATTAACTCTAATTATTAGGCCGAAAGACTGATGGCTTGATGGCACAAGGCCACTTCTCCAAATGGAGAACATGGGCTCGAATCCCTTCCCCCATTGTATAGAAAGAAAAGAGGAAAAACTCTAATTATTAGTGTCATCTTCTATTGATAGTCTCGCTACTTAAAAGGTTTTTAGTGATATAAATCGTGACTATATATTGTGTTATGTTATGTTATGCCATATATTCATTTTTCACTCTCGATGGATATATAATGTGCCTAGTTTTATTGATTGGGATGAAAAGGACGGCATAAGGCATCTTGATTCAGGATGATTTCTGTTTTCTATGGCCGTGAGAAGATATCCAGTTAAAAGTTAATTAAAAAATGACAGCACATAAAAATAATTAAAAAATCTAAATTACTATAAAAAATAAATTAAAAAGTTAAAATTCAAATACAATGATTAAATCACGTAGACAGGTATAATACAAAAATAGTTGATTTGATATGTGCAAAGTGCAAACGATAAATTTAAATTTTCAACTACAAATTCACAATAAAGTTAAATTTATAACACTGACTCAGTCTAAAATGTGTTTCCAAGTATAGAAGTGTCAAGTTGTATCAAGAATAAGTCCATGATTGTATTCCACAGGAACAAAGGATTATCAAAGCATTTGCGAACTTTAATTGAAAAGTACGATAACGTATGAGAAGTGTGAAAAAGTAAAATGAAATATAAAATTCTTTCTTTTTGTATTTTTTTTTTATGTATGTATAAACAATGAGCAAAATGGAAATTAATATATTCACAAAGAAAGATTTAATAAAAATGGAATATATGGTTGTGCTTTGAGGATCTCATTTTTGTAAATTTTAGAAAGATGGATTAAACCATAAAAGAAATTATTGCTGAAAAAATTAATATTCTAGAACGATGAGAACTGTAATTCTAATTTCTACAAGAAACAAACAAAAATTTTAATTTAAAGCTAAAATAACAATTCCAAAGAAATGATTTAACAAACACTTGAGATGGGTATGAGACTCTCTTTGTTTCGGTTTTTAGAATATTTCCTCGATTAACAATCCAGTTAAGGCATTGATAAACAAAAGATAAAAAATTATGCTCAAGTTTTGCAATATTTCCCTAAGAGATTCACAACTTTACTAACCAAACACACTTTAACAATCAACTGAGAGAAGCCTTGATAATTTTCAAACATTTGTTGTGCCTTACGTCAACAACAAATCAAGAGAAAGAGCCGCAATTTCTTTTCAATTCAAATCTGACTAGCAACAAGTGAAATCAATATTCATCAACAAAATATTGCATTAAACTAGAATCTAAAATAAATCAAGTCTCATTCCACAACCCAAGCTTTAGAAATTAGCTACACATGATATTTATAATAGCAAAATCTAATCTAAATAAAGTCATCACAAAATCTGAGAGCAAAAGAAATCCAAATGAGTTAAACCCTAGAATGCAAAAATTAGCTTCTCCAAGAAAACGCCTTGGTCAAAATGACAAAAAAAAGCAAAGATTTAAACCGTCCAACTCAACTGTCCGAAAAGAACTAAAAATAAAAACAGTAGAAATTGATACTAATGTCCTGAAGGAAAGACCAGAAAAATAAAAGTAAACTCAGCCAATGCTATCCCAAAAAAAATGAAAAAAATAGTAGAACAAAAAAAACTGCCAAAAGCCTCCAAATGTAAATCAGAAAATAAAATGAGAAAAAAACCCCCACATGATTTTTTTCTTTCCCTTTTATATCCCTCTCTCCTTGCTGTAGATCGCACCTTGGCTCTGTCGTTCCAGCTTGCTGCATGTCCGGCCGCATTTCTCCATGATTGTGCGCAGCAGCTCCTCATTTGGGTCGTTCCACTCTCAAGTGTCAGTGCATAAGTGTGAGGCGTGCTCATTTGATTCGCTTGACGCACGTCCCCTGCATCTCAGCGTAGCAACTCCTTTTCATTTCCACCTGCAAGCCATCACTTTCTACCCAAGGATCACTTTGGCCTTTATTTATTTATTTTTTTCTCTCCCGGGCGCAACACTTAGACATGCTCTTGGTCTTCATGAGCTTCCTCTCATGGGCTTAAGCGCTTGTACATGGGCTTAACTTGCTTGATGATTCCTTTTATGTGATCCATCCTTTAATGATTTTCACATCCTGATATGTTTACAAGCATTCTGCGTGTAGGAATCAGATCAAATATATTATATAAGGCTGTTAGAGTACTGCTTGCAGACCAGGTAGAGTAAATTAAAGAAAGTCATTTCACATGCCAAACATAGTTAAATCACATTATCTAATTAATTCTCTTATTTTAAAACATAAAACTCTTTTAACCCAAGATATTTAAAAGTATTAATGCCACATAATTGACCATTAATCAAATACCAAAATATAAATAATAATCTGGATTTGATTTAAATAGCCTCGTCCCACGTCAATCCTGATAGTCCTTACATTTGAGTCGATGACTCGATAGTGATAATTGATTTCCTGTATGAAGTTTTATTGATTAGATGCACTATCGTTTCTTTAGTCATTTAACTATATATTTCTAAACCATCAACTAAGTGATACATAACATAAATAGAATACATTTATATTATGAACTCACCTCCAACTCTAACTGTGACGAGTTTTGCATGATGGTATTGAACTTACCTCCACCTCTAACTCACATCACCCAGAATTTTGGTGAAATGTTCATATATCTAAAACCTTTTTTACTAGGTTGTGCTGGTCAAATGACATCAACATTCATCAACTCCTCATTCTCATTAAGCATATCAACATCTTTTAGATTTATTTGGACTCGACTACTTGCATAGGAGGTAGCTGCTCTAAATGAGAGTCTATGGCTTGAAGTACCTATCGATGACACCAATGGCTGTGCGTCATCCTCTTGTGGAGAATCGTGGCGAGATGGTGTAATATCCATAATTTGCTATGAAAATAATCTAAAACAATTAACAAACAACTGTCATTTAACTTGTTACGAAAATTATCTACGCATTAGAAACACATTGAAAAGGAAAAACATATGTGTCTACTCATGTTTGTGGTTTTAAAAATAAATAAAACACAAAAACTGAACGTCCACTCGAGCCACACTCGAGCGAGGCTTGAGCAAACAATCTATGTGAAGATTGCTGGAACCACACTCGAGCGAACAATTTGTGTGACATTCACTCAAGCCACACTCGAGCAAAGGCTAGGGTGAACAATCTCTATGATGTTCGCTCGAGCCACATTTGAACGAACATCGAGCGGGCATTGTCTGTAGGGCACCATTTGATTTTTTCCAAACAAAATTCCATAAATCTCATGACTAAAACCTTAAAAATAGAAATCCCCCCATTCAAATAATAAATCAATAACAAAAACTATAAAAACAACAAATTTCACAAATAACTTCAACAATTTTTGAACCCTAAATCATTTAATTAACAAACAATTAAAACCCTTATAACAAAATATAAGATGTAAGGCTTACAAGAAAGAACGGTAGATGGTGTTTCCTCTACGGCGGCTTGCGGCAGTGCAAGCGATGGGGAGAGAAGATGTTGGAGAAGGAGAACCAGAGAAGAGAGAGAGAGTTATTGTGTGAGAATGAGGGGGAGAAGCGAGAACCAAACGAAAGGGGTCCTACATTTTGGACCCCTTTGTGAATAAAACGACGTCATTCAGCTTAAACAGAATGGCGTTGTTTTAGTTAGGCCAATTTTTTTATTTATTCGGAGTCAAAGTTTGAAACCCATATGGAGTAATTAAAGATAGAATGGAATTCCCTACGTTGACAAAGAACAATCAAATGGTTTTGAATGGGACCCGTTGATGATGTGTTTCGCACACTGGGTACTGGAACCAGTCACCTGCAACACAACACCCAGGAGAACCTCTGATGCCAAAGTTAAGACTGTAAGACTTTTAGTCCGGACGAGAAAAACCGACCGGACTGAGACCGATCGAATGTATATATATACATATTTTTAGATATTTTATATATATATATAATATTATTTTATATAATAGTTGTATAGGTTAATTATGTAATTTTCATCAAATGGATCATCATTGATCACATATATAATGAAATTATATAATATTCATTAACTCTATATAGAATGTTCAAGGGATCACTTAATTTTAATTTTAGTAATTAAATTAATTTTTTGGTCGAAAAAAAAGGAAAAAGATGTTCATGGACCAAATTGAATCGAGAGCTAACGGTCTGGTTCAACAAAAATGGACCAAAATCTTCAATCCGTGACTCTCCCCAGACCGGACCAAACCGATTACACCCCTAGCCAAAGTTCGTATTTCTTCCTTATAGTATTCTCTTCTAAAGTCAAAGAGAGCCCATTTTTACCTGGTGTCCGGCTTTTATACTAGGTATCAAGGGGACATCCCATTTCAGGGTCAGGGGTCAACGTCTCAAGCACAAGTGCCAAGTCGTACTCTTTAATGCGATGTGGCATCCATGTATGTGCTTTGACGGCAGTTGGGCAAAGCAATCACTTCCCGTGCACTCCTTTAGAGACAGGGTTGCTGTCTGTGAATCCCATCGTTTGTCGGATACTATCCTTTAATGCGAGGTGTTCCTGAAGAAGAGTGTCAGAGTTGGTGAGTCTTGTCTATCCATGTCAACACTAGACTGATGGCTCAGGAGCTCATGGGCTGGCTGTGTTGATATTTCCTGGGAGAGGGGCACAACTCAGGCCAGGATGAGCTTTAATATCTCGCTCAGGCCCAACCTAGACGCCGGGGGGAGGGGGAGATGAGAATATCCCTTCCAATTATCCCGCAAATGCTTACCATACGTGTATAGTAGGAATTCTTTCGTTTTCGAGGACGTTTCGCCGGTATGTAATCATTTGTCTGATGTGCTCTTGAGTGCATCCATCCAACTTCCCACTCATAGGTTGTGTGCATCGACTCCTCTCCTACGTCGCTTCATATAGCGTGAATCACGGGATCCGCACCTTGCCACTCAACCTTACCCATAGTCTGCTTAGGTTTGAGGAGAAGTTGTACACCTTTCGCTCCTGTTAGGGGCAAATGGTTGACCGCCTGGAGTCATTGTTTTCCCGCATCAAACACTGGACTCAACAATTCTTCTTTGTGGCAGGTAGGGGATGGGTGTTCCCTGTCCCGGAGGCTAGCCAGCAGGAATTTTTCGTCTGTGTTGTTTGGGGGGTCGTGCAGGAAGATAAGAAGGTCCGGCCGACCCCTACTAAGAAGGAGGATGCTCGATTGGTGACCATCTGGGCTTGGGTGAAGTCACATCTGTAGGAGGTTTATACCAACACCTTATTGACCGATGCCAACATAAGCCAATATTTGGCCCTTCGGCTCGTACTCGCTTCGAAGTCTATCGTATCTCGATGCGGTCCACAGTGCGCTAGGATCGTAAAAGGCCCCCAGCCTACCATTGGAGGGGAAGCGGAAGAAGCCTTAGGCCCAGAACGGTGATAGTAGCTCTGACTCGGCTCCATTGCCTCCCCTCAGACAGTCTTCCCAGAGTGGGTGACATGCTTCAATCCTATCAGAGGGACTCTCTGGCACTTCGTCTGTCGCTCCTTGACTGGGACCGTCTCCTGCCTTGGCGGGGTATTCTATGTCCACCTAGCCACTTTTTGTTCATGGCAACGTGAGTGTCGTGGGGGTATGCCAGGAGGTTCGACTCGCACTTGGTTCAACTAAAGCTCCTCAGGCCGTTGTTCCCTATCTTGCAACTTGACTAGTGTTGTCTCCTATCCTTCCAGGAAACATGGCGGAACTGAGATCCTCACTTGGGGGGAAGAAGAGATGGCATTCATCCTTGCCTTTTTGGATCCTACTCCCAGGGAATCCCGCATCTTCTAGCTGCCACCAAAGGTCTTATTGGAGATGATCCCCTTCCCTAAGGCCGGTGAATGTGTCGACGAGGATGCAGAGTCTCCTGCGGCCTGGGAGAAAGCTCCCCAGGGTGAAAGTGTCGTCTACCCTTACTCAGGCAAGTCTCATGGCCATCCCCTTGTCCTCAGTTTTAGTGAGGACAGGGTTTCCATCTATAGTCTCCCTTCTACGGGTGCCCTGAGCATGAAGTTATCTCATCAGAAGTGCCCTTATAGGTGGCTCCCTTGTCCGAGGAAGGGGCTTCAATTAGCTAGTCGATGGGAGCTGGAGCGGGCTCGGCGTTGGAGTTGTCGGCTGAAGCGATAATCCCAGAAGTCGGTGAGGTGCCCATGGCCTCACCTAAGATGAAGGTCAAGGCGACGAGCCCAGAAGTCATCTAGGTGCCCTTGGTTTCGCCTTAGAAGGAGGCCAAGGGCGAAGTTGGGGGAGGGCCGGAGTTCGTGGTTAGCATTGATTTGGGCGTCGAGCTATCTGGTGGTGAGGACTTGGCATGCTCGTTTGGGCTAGTGTCAACAGACAACGTCTTAGGTGAGCCGACGGTTCCTTTGGGGTCGACAACCAGAAAGGATGTAGAGGGCATCATGGTCCTCCCGAAACTTGCAACCAAGTGGAACCTTGGAGATGGTTTCAAAGCCACACTTGTATCGACCCCCACTGTGGAGGAGGGTTGTGCGGAGGTTGTCAGGATGCCTAAGGGGTCGCGGGGAGATGACGTTGCAGGCAGCGCTGGGGCTGCACTTGGCCCTCTGCCCATGAGACGTGGCAATTTGCCTTCTCGGGAGGCCTTCTCGCCTTCCAAACAGCTAGGACCTAAGGATTGTCCAACAAGGCTGGTGTGAGTATGGCTTTGTGGGGCGAGTCGGGGTTTGATAGGGCTCGTATCGAGTCTATTCGGAAGGAGGCTGACAAGCTCAAGGCTTTCTTCTCCCGGGTAGTGCTTGTTGTGTCCCTCATCTCCTCTCTCTCTCTCTCTCTCTCTCTCTCTTAACTATGCTTGTTTTTCTTGCTAGGGGATGGACTAGGTGGCGACTCTCATCGTGGACAACATGGGGGCCTAGGAGGAAGAAGTTTTGGCGCTTTATGCCCTTACCAACCTAACTCGGCGGTATGCTTGGCAAGTAAATAAGGAGAATGAGAAGTTGGAGGACGTCATTGTCAAGCTAGACTCGGGCCTCTAGAAGAAGAAAAGGAAGATTGTCTGGCTCCACTGAGAGAGGGCCACTCTTCAAGCTGACCTCACCAAGTTGCAGGAGGAGGTAGGACAACTTTCGTGGCTAGCTGGACTGTCGAAAGGAAGAGATGGACGAGCTGCAAAAGTCAATGCGTGAACTTCAGGCTAATGAAGCAGCATGACCCTGATGTACAACTGCATAACTAGCTTCATAAAGCTTACATGAATCTTTTTGAGGTTTGGAAGCAAAAGTCGTCCCTCTTTGAATCTCGAACCAAGCAGGTGAGGGATCTAGAAGCTGAGGTGGCTATCGCCCGAGTTGACCCGTATACAAGGAGTTCATGGGTGGATAAGTTGGAAGCTAAGTTGTCCACCTTAGAGTGCGAGCCAGCCTCCTGCAATTTGGTCATGGAGGACTTGAGGTCTGACTTGGCCTACATCCAAGATATAGTCCCTCGCCTTTCAAAGCAGCTCATGGAGGCAAAGGGTGTCCGCAATGGGGCATGGTACTGCGACTGTGGAACCATTTACTAGATAACCCTGAAGAAGACTTGAGGTTCCTCGACCTGATGTCTCTCCAACCAAACCAAGTGGCGTTGCGATACGACAACTCCATAGGTAAGGATCTGGTGCTGGACGCCTTCCTAGATGAGCCCTCTCTTTGATGTTGTATTTTTATTTCTCCTTTTTCTCCTTTTTTTTTTTGTGTGTGTGTAAAGAACAGATGTAAAGACATCCTTTTCGCTATATTTGTATACATTTATTGCGCATATATATAAATTGACTTTTGTTTCGTGCTTGCGAGTTGTCCTTCCCCCCATTCTTTCCGTTGTTGTACATGTGTATGTTCATACTTGTTACGCGGCCTTTGCCTTGTCTCATTTTGTTGTTCCTTATTTTGTTCGTTACATGCTTATGTGTGTGAGAGGCTGGGTTCCAACAAGGAGTTAATGGGATTGGGTAGTCAAATAAGGTTAGGCAGTCTAAGACTTGTCCCGCCTGTTGGCTCATAATGAGGAAGGTCGGGCAGTCAAATGAATTTCCCTTACCCTCGGTGAGGTGTGACTTGATTTCAGTTTGTGAAAGGTGTTTGATCGTGCTAAAAGAGTCGAATTGGTTAACGCAGACAACTCAAGTTACAAGTGTGAGTTTTGCAAACCTGTATCGCTCGTAGGTGAGGTTGGGCGGTTCATGACCTTACTCGCCTATGGGCCTGTCGTGAGGGAGGTTGAGTTGTCAAGAATAGTTGGGCTATCCTTGACCTTTCTTGTCGATTAGCTGGTCACGAGGGAGGTAAGACAGTTAAGTGACTTGTCTCGCCTCTTGATCCCTGACGAAGAAAGAGTACGGTCGGGAGGTCCTTGACCTTTCTCGCCGGTTGACTTGTCAGGAGGAAGGTCGGGCAGTCTAGTGACTAGTCCTTCCCGTTGACTCTTGAAGAGGTATGAGTAGGGTCGGGCGGTCCTTGACCTTGCTTGCTTGTGAGTTCGTCACAAGGGAGGTCGAACAACTTGATGACTTGTCCTGCCTCTTGATCCTCAGTTAGAAAGGAGTGAGGCCGGGTAGTCCTTGACCTTTCCCGTCTGTTAGTTTATGTCAGTTTGGTTTCATGAAGTGTTTTCTGTAAAGTTAAACACATAGTTTTGAAGAGAAGCTAGTTTTATTGATAATTTTTAGATGTTTGTACATACATTTCTCAAATACATTTAACTGAAATATCTCTATAAATGTTCCACATTCCATGGGTGTGGGAGTTTCTTTATTTGTGAGTCCTAGAGTCGGTAGGATCTCGGCCAGTTGTTGGTCGTGACAATGTACGGGCCTTACCATCGTGGCCCTAGTTTTCCCTCTTCCTAGGTAGTTGTCCTTGATTGTCTAAATACCAGGTCGCCCACCTTGAAAGATCTCGGCCGAACTCTCTTGTTGAAGTAATGCTCAACCTTTCTTTTGTTGATCGTCCTTCTCATCTCGGCCTCTTGCCTCTTTTCCTCCAGCTGGTCGAGCTACTCTTCTAGCTTTTTGTCATTCAAGCCCTGGTCAAAGTGCTGAACCCTGTAGGTTGGCATCCCAACTTCCACGAGATCCACTCCTTCGCCCTCGTAAGTAAGGGTGAAAGGGGTCTCCACTATCGGTGTTCTAACCGTGATTCGGTAGGCCTATAGGACCCCAGGAAGCTCTTATGCCCAAGCCCCTTTCTTGTCGATGAGCTTCCTCTTGAGTATCCCAAGCATCGTCTTATTAGTTGCTTCGACCTGTCCTTTAGCCTAGGGGTGTCCCAAGGATGAGCACTTGAACTTAATTCTCAAATCTCTACACTAGTCGCGGTAGTGGTTTGAGTTGAACTATTACTTGTTGTCCGAGATGATGAAGCAAGAGATTTCGAACCTACATACCACTGTCTTCCACAAGAATTGAGTGATGTTGCTTGTCGTTATTGTTGCTAGGGCTTCAGCCTCTACCCATTTGTTAAGTAGTCCATGGTGACGATCACAAATCTTACACCTTGCTTACTCGGGGGGTAAGGGTCCAACCAGGTTAATTCCCCATTGTGCAAATGGTCAGGGCAACATGATTGATGTTAGCTCTTTTGGCGAGGAATGAGGTATCGAGGCGAACACTTGACACTTCTGGCATTTTCAAATGAACTCTACAAGCAATCTCCTCACAGCTCCCGCTGCGGAACCCTTGCTGGGTCATATGACCCTGAACTTCAGTGGTAACGGTATAGCCATCACTTCCGTACTGTAGGGAAAATCTGTGTTAGTAAGCAACTGATTGACTGACGAGGAAGTTCCCGTCCTTTTTTCCATCTCCTTATATTTTTCCATGAGGCTACGCAGCTCATGATGCATCTTCTTTCTTTCTTTCTTCCTCACTGGCCTGTCCTCACCCCTGCTTCAAGATTCTTCTTGTTCATTTTGACTCGACCCCGCATCATCTTGCAACTTAGTGCTGTTCCTACTCAAGGGTTCGTTTTCCCGGTGAAGATTTTCTAGTTCTTCCGCCATCTTCCTCGTGCTCTCTTGCATCCATGCAAATCATCCCTCCATGTTTGTTGATGTAGCTTCCTATTCGCGTGTTGTTTGTGAACACGTTGTAGCCATCATACGACACGTTGCGTCTATGAAGATCCCACAGATGACATCACTGGGTCTAATCACCTGCAGCACAGAGGAAACAATGGGCTTGGGGTTGTTTCTGGGAACCTCTGATACCAAAACTAGTATTTCTTTCTTAGAGTATTTTCTTCTAAAATCAAAGAGAACCCATTGTTACTTGTTGTCTGGCTTTTATACATAACTAGTATCTTATGTCAGGGGTCAACGTCTCGAGCACAAGTGTCAGGCCGTAGTCTTTAATACAGCGTGGCATCCTAGGTTGTGCTTTGATGGTAGCAGGCGGAGCAGTCGCTTCCCGTGGTCTCCGTCAGAGGTAGGGGTGTTGTCTGTGATCCCCATCCGTTTGCCGGATACAATCCTTTAATGCAAGGTGTTCCAGCAGAAGAGTGTCAGAGTTGGTGGGTCTTGTCTGTCCACGTCGACACGGGCATACTGGCTCAGGGGCTCATGGGCTGGTAGGTCTTGTATAGCTCTTGGGCCGGCTGTGTTGATGGTTCCTGGGCGCATTGGAGGGGTGCAACTCGGGCCGGGATGAGCTTTACTATCTCGGTTAAGCCCAACCCAAAAGGGAAGATGAGAATATCCCTTCTAGGACTGAAAGGTTTTTGGAGCGAAGTTGTAGCACCTAACGCTGGTGGGTGTGAAATAAGATGCTTTTTGGTGAAAACAATTCTATCTACCAAAAGCTAAAGGGTACTCATGGTGAAGGCGTTACGATTTGCCTAAGTCTCTGTATGATATATTCACAGTTTGTCAAAGGACCTGTTATGTGGTGCTATAACCAGAAGGAGCACACGCTTTATAGGGAACCATAATGTGTCCATCCTTTGTAAGAACAAGAACAAGAACAAGAATGAATGAAATATGTTTTATGAAAACAAACATGTCATGAAAGTATGATGCTTTGATGATGATGATGTTCTATAAAATCAAGCATGTCATGAAAGTTTGAAGTTCTATTGATGATGCTGCTTTTTGTAAAAGCAGGTTTACATCATTCATACATACATATCATTTTTATTGTTAACCATGCTATTATGAATTTTTTGTATGTTTTTAGCCCAACTTACTGGGATTTATATAAATGTCACTGTGGTAGTCTCAACTACCATTACCACCCGAAATGGTAGGATCTGTGGCAGGTTAGGAAGAGTCAGGTCTTAATCAAGAAGAGACCACATGATTGGATGGAGTTGATTGACAAGAATCCTTGCTTAGATGGAGGAGTGCTATTGTATATACGTTATCAATCGCTTATAGTTTATTAAGCTAAGTCTGCGTTATGGAGACAAAATGTGAAGTATGATTTAAGTAAGGAGTTGCTACTTTTGTGCAAGACTTTATTATTCAGATTATGCCTTTCTTGATAGATAATGAACAAGTATGTGTGTTTTAAAGTGATGTAAAAGATTTGGGATTTTAGTTATTCTTGTACATGTTACAAGTCAAAAGAGTTTTTTTGCTGTAATTATTGCATATTGCTAAGTGCATGCTAGGTATTAGGTACATTATATTATCTGTTACGAACGAAGGTATGTAACCTTGTGTTGCATTCTCGACGCTTCAGTCTCCTTTAAATTTCAAGCGGAAGTTGTGAGTGTCACAGTTTTGCACCACTTCTTGATTGAAGTTAAATTCCTATTTGATATGGAAATATCAAAACGAACATAGAAATGAAGAAGCCGTAAGCATATTCTCGGAATATTTTTTAACAAAATTAGAAGGCCCAACTCAATTTGGAGGAAAACTTCTTTATTCGCATAAATAAAAATGAAAAACTTTGGCAAGACAATGCCAGATATGAATTAGAGGGATATGTAATTTGGGAATTTGCTAGTTGTCTAGTTTCTATATATGCACCTTTTGATTTTTATATATGTTTTGATTTTTATTGGTTTTGTATAAGAAAAATAAATAAAAAAAATGTTGCTCCTTATCTTAATTTTTATCATCCTTAATCATACATGTTACGTAGACTATCTTAAGTAGCTACTATTTAAAGTTTTGTATGAGTAATGACCTATAATTGCTCAAAAAGTAATTAAAGTATATTATTTTTCCTTATAATCGAAAGATAAATGTTTTATTTCTATAGAGAATTTATAGAAGTACATTTATAAATTTTCGTAACTTAATTTTTTCGGATTAAAAAATCATTTATTATTATATAATAGATCTAACATATTTTAATGTCACTTTATAAATTTATTTTTATAAAATTTGTGAATAGATGTAAAAGAAATTTACTCATCGTCCCTACGTAATATACCTATTTTTATTTTATTATTCTTAATAGATGTGTGATATAAGAATGATAAGTAGAAAAAGTCGTAGATGTAATTCTTTAGACTTCATTTAGTTACGCAGTTCAGATGAGATGTTTTATTGAAAATTGAATAAAATATTATTATAATATTATTTTTTAATATTATTTTTATTTTAAGATTTGAAAAAGTTAAATTATTTATTATATTTTGTATAAAATTTTAAAAAAAATATAATAATTATATAAAATAAGATGAGATGAGATAATTTAATTTTTTGTAACCAAACCGGTCTTAATTCACCCTAAAACGTTTATGCTAAGTTTAGTAATTAGCTATTTCTCGAAGGTCACAATTGTAATAAACTGATTATCGCGTCCAGCGTACCTATAAATACCGGGCTTCGCACAACGATGCGGAGAGAGAGGTAGCAAGTGAGAGAAAGAAAGCGTTAGAAACTTCATTCCCCTCTCTCTAAAACTCGAATACATTTTATACACAACCGAAAGAACAGCTCTCCCTTCGTCTCTCCCCAAAACTACCCGCATTTTTGCTTCCCCACGTTCAGCACTCAAGCTCTTTCACTGTAAGAACACCACGCACTCTCTCGCTGGTTTTTTTCTCTCTTATTATATTGTTTATCTGCTTTTAACTTCTATACGTTCTTTTTGGTTCTGGCGGGAATGGAGGTTTTGCACGGTTGTCGGTTGCTTTCGTTTTCTCCCCATCTTTTGCTCGCTTTTCTTATCAATGGGTTCGATTACCTGTCCAGTTTAGCGGGCATTTTGCTTATTGTTGGGTATTGGTGCTGACTGTTGTATTGGTTTTGCTCTTGGGTTGATGTGCGGCCTTTTCCGATTGGATCCCACAACACAGAACGTTCTAGGGTTTCTGACTGTTCTCTTAGATATGGGTCTCTTTTTTCTTCGTTGGGTAGCATTGAAAATTGGCCAACGCAGATACTTATTGCTTTTTGTTTCCGTTTAAAAAATTTGTGCGATTGAGCATATTCGTATCATGTTGTTGTGCTGAAGTTAACATTTTTCTGAAGGGTTTCTGTTTTTTTTTCCTATGACATCTTTATAGCTATGTGCATTTCTAATCGTAGAAATTGAGTACAATCATGATTTTTGGAGTTTGTCGTGATACTCTTTCTTAGTTTGTGTTTCTGGAAGTAGTTTGGTCATTTATTTTTGGATTTAGGGTTTTGTATTATACATATTGTTTTTTAATCCAATTGACATCACAGAGGATTGCTTAATGATTCAAATTGGAATCATATCTGGTGTGTCATGTAAGAGATGAATATTTCCTCTTTTGGTGTCTGGTTTGTTGCTTTCTCTCTTGTTCTTATGCTTTGTGATTGATTTAAAATTTTGAGAACGAAAATGGAATAGGAAATTCAAGTCATATCAGTTAATGTTGTTTTTGTAATCTAGAAGTAGGGAGAGAAAAGCTCACCAAACTCTTTATGTTGGCAAGTTATACATGCATCCTGTCCGTATTGAACTTATGCCCTTATCTTCAAGCCTATTTTTAAGTGGGTATAAGTACCATTTAAGTCAGTGCATTGACAACTACCGTACATTTGTATGCTGTTACCAAATACAATGCCTAATTTCTGTATTTCTGCATTTCTAGTAATTCTGAGTGTCATATAAGAAGTGTGAGAATTGTGTTTCTTAAGAGCTTGTTCTGAAACTGTCCATGTCGTTGCATTTGATACAGGAAGTGCGGGTCCTCGTGCGGGTTCTTACTGGTGGTGGACTGAGTTATCACAATGCCTTTACTGAAAAGAAAGCCTTTTTCCTTGGCAGAACCGCCTAAGGATTTAGAGCCTAATGAGCTTGTTTATCAAGTTCGTTTCACGAAAGAGATATTTAGGGATTATCAGTATCCTTTTTTGTAGATCTTGTTTAGTTCTTTGTTTTTGGGTGATTTCCTACCCTATCAAGTTCGTTAAGATCTTGTTAAGTTCTTTGTTTTCGGCATTGATTACATGAAAAACTTAACTCAACAGTCTTATGGTTCTATTAGATTCTTTTGTTTGTCTTTTCTTAACCTAGATCAGGGACTATTTGAACCGTATAAACCTGTATCGCCGAAGAGTTTGGGTTTGTAAAGTCACTGGGAAAACTAGCTTGACTTATGAGGAGGCTTTGGTGTCAGAAAAGAAGGCAGTAGAAAAGGTCCAACAGTTCCCCAAAGAGCTTATGACTCCTGCATTACATGTCATTCAGTACAGTAAGTTGCTAACCCCGATTATGAAAAAGTTGACTTGCTATCCAGCTTTCCTTTTACTTTAGCATTAGTTGCTAGTTGCACCACTTTTTACAATCAATGTAGCATTTAATGACTTTCAACTTTCAATTTTTCTCTAATAGAGTGATTCATGCCCCTTCACATTTTAAGATTAGACATGTGTCTCTATATTATGTGGCATCTAATGTTCATGAACGCCATGCAGTGATAGTTTGTGTGCCCCCACATTGACAGACAGACGCATCTTCTTTGGATTTTATAATGGTCAAAATTTTTAGGTTGTAATAATTTAAGGGAACCATTGTGTACTTCCTTTGCACTAAAGGTTAGGGCTGAGCAAAAATTCGAAGATCTGACTCCGCCTCCAACTCCGCTCCGGCTCCACTCTGACTCCGACTTATCGGAGTTGGAGTTTTTTTAACCAAAAAAGTCAGAGTCGGAGGTGGTGATGTACCAACTCCGACTTTGACTCTAACTTCGACTCCGACTCCAATATTGTACATATTTTATAAAAATATATGTATTTTTTATATATTAATTATATATATTTTATATAACTATTACTTATATAGTTAATTAAATTCAATAATATACTAGTATGAGCAAATTATTATAAAATAATATGCGTATACTATAATATAAATAGACTAAATTCACTAATAATAGTTCAGTATACATAAACACCATACTATTAACTATTACTACCATGTAACACTAATGTATAATAACAACTAATGTATAATAACATGTAATACTAATTATATCATAACTAATGTATTTTTTCAATTTCAATTTTATTAAAACATAACCAAAATTGAAAAAATAAATCATTGTACAAATTATTGTTATTATACATGTTATTATATGTTAATGTTTATACATTAGTATTACATGTTATTATAAATTTAACAATAATTGGAAGCCCAAATCTGATTAGTGAGAGCCCAAGATTGTCAAATTGAAAATTTAAATGGGCTAAGAAAAAAAACCCAATAAAAAAGCCCAAATCCGACTCTGCTCCAACAAGTCGGAGTCGGAGTCAGATTGGAGGTTATGCAAATCAGAGTCGGAACTCCAATTCCGACATTGTCGGTGCTCAGCCCTACTAAAGGTTTCCTTGTTCTAATAGTTTTTTACACAACTTTCGTTGTAATCCATGTGACACTAATGGGGGGTTTATGGTGACTGGGCTTGCAGTGACAAGCTTAAGACGTGTGAATATGATGACTATATAAATCAAAATTCTCAAGCTGTAACTTTGCACCGAATATTTTGGGAAAAGGAAAATACTAGATTGTTGTTGGAAAAACAGTACATTAAGAAAGAGAGAATCTAGAGACATGCTCATCACGAATTGATTTTTCTAGGCATTATGGAAGTGCGGCTTTACATTTTAAGTGTCTTTTTCGATGATCAACAGTTGTTCTTTCAATTTAGGCAAAAAACTTGAAAGGTACAAGGAACACTTGAAAGAACAATTTAATGCGCTCAAGTTTTCATGACATTTTTTTCCTATTTCTAGTTAGGTGTTTCTCGTTATACCTTCTATGTACTTGGACTATGCCTTTTGCATTCTTTGATGATAACCGCTATGAGTACTTAAAAAAAAAACAGTTGTTCCTTTCAAGTTGTTATTTGCCCCAGGGTGTCCATTCTGAGGCAGTTGAAAGTCTCTAAATCTTTTGATTTTGCAGGTATGCTTTCACTGAAAGATCTTGCCGATACAATAGCTGAAAAGTTGCAGAAACGCTTGTTTGTTGGTGCTGAATTGTATGGAAGGAAGGAAAATGGTTTATTTCCTTGCAAAATATTAAAAGTTCTGGAGGAAGCTCCTGAAAGAATCCTATATGAGGTGGCATGGCTTGACAAAAATAAGAAAGTTATGGAAAGTTCTTCCGTAAATGGAGAAGATTTATTACAGAGGAAGTTGCCCTTTAGTAGAGCTGTTTTGAAGTCTTTTATTCGGGAATCTACATGCCGAAGTGCTCCTTGGGTCCTTCATGATAAACTGGCACGGCATCATGGAATTTCAACTGATCTTCCGGAGGAGTTAAGGAGCCAAGTTTTCTTTAAGGATGGACAAGTAGTCTGCCATAAGAAACGAAGGAAAAATGAGGAAGATAGGAAGAGTGGCATGGTAGTTATTTCTAGCTCTCTCTGTTACTCTGTCTCTCTCTATCTCTCTTTCTCTCTCTTGTAATAGTCATGATGTCATTGCTTATCTCATATTTACCATATTCAGGAAATGAAAAAAGAATCTGGAGAAAATAAAAGGAGGCGATTTGATGGAACAGTCATGAAGACTAAGAAAGGTATAAGCATTGAAGTTGCCTGATCGTGGGTCTATTTTTCTCTTTTTAAGGTTACATTGTTGCTTGTGGCAGCATACAGTGTCAGTGTATCCCAATCGTACCGTCCAGGAAAATTCTATTCTTGTGCATGAGATTTTTCATACCATGTAACACTTGTGTGGTCACAAGTCTGATAATTTTCATTTCATCTTATTTTTATTGCTTTCTTGAATTTATAGAAGATGATCAACCAGTGGAAGAGCCTATCAAATATCCAATTGATGACCTGTTAGTGCAGCCTGGTCCAGATGATCCAGTTTTCACTGACCATCCTTCTCCGTCAAGGGACTTCAATGTTCCAATGGATTGTGTTGGGAATCTTCTAATGGTTTGGGATTTTTGTTCATCATTTAGTGGGCTGTTGCACTTGTGGCCATTCTCACTTGAAGATTTTGAAAATGCTATCTGCCACAAGGATGGCAGTCCAGTTCTCCTTGTGGAATCTCATTCTGCTCTTCTTCGATTCCTCATAAAAGACAATGGTGAATATCTATTGGCTGTACAGAAAAGAAATCGAAAATTAAAGGTTTTCATCCAGTTTGTGCTTTATTTTTCTATCTTTTGTTTCTTTTTATGGGGCATGGTGTGTTTAACCAAGGTAGAGTTTTTGTTCCATCCGCATCACGTAAGTAACTGCTGTTGCTTTTGCTGCATTTTGGTGCTTGGCATGTCCTGATTTATCCTTTCCATTTCAGATTACAATGATCAATTGGACAGAGTATTTATGTGATTTTTTGGAAACGAAAAAACTTCCTGAGTTATGCACTTGCATGGCAACTATTAAGAGGGGTCATTATGGTCTTTTGGATGCTCATGCTAAATTGGGAATCTTACGAGAATTGGTTGATCAAGTGCTTCAAGCAGATATTTTTAAGGAGAAGTTGGATGATGTTATCGAACAGCGGCAGGAACTTGGTGCCACAAGAAGGGGGGAAGCATTAGAAGAAGCCAGAAAGAAAAGAGAGGAGAAGGAACAGTTGAAGGCTGAGTTTCATGCCAATGGGGCAACTGATCAACGGTGTGTGGAGAGCAAAGGTGTAGCAGCAAATGATAAGTACAGTAAACAGAATGGTCACAGTAAGCAGAATGGTCACATGGAAAAGAGAAGAAATGGGGAGGTCCTATCTTCTCACCAGGGCAAGGCATCAAGGAATTGGTCTTGATTCTTTCTTTTACTAATTAAAGTACATTTCATAATGATTTCTTTATGTGTAGCTCATTATTATTTTTCTGATCTTTTCAGTGAGAGCAAGCTTATGATCACCACATCGAAGAAGAGGGCCAAAAGGCAAAATTTGGATGTGGACCTCCCATCGGATAAGGGCAAAGATTCATCTAGGAAGGAAGGGTTGGAAATTTTGAAGGATGATAAAAGGGAAGCAACTAAGAAAAGGAGTAAAGAACAAAGGGTTAAAAATCAATCTCCGTACTCTCCTCTCATGTCATGTTTTTCTTTGTGCTTGTCTGTGTTCATTTATTGTGTTTTCTTTATTCATGTTTTCTTGTCATTGATCCTAACCCAGAGAGAGTATTATGAACGGGAGATGGAGAAACGAGTGATACGCACCAACCCCTTGGGCAGAGACAGATTTTATAACAGGTATTGGTGGTTTCGACGTGATGGGAGGATATTTTTTGAGAGTTCTGACTCCAAGGAGTGGGGATACTACAGTAGCAAGGAAGAGGTAATAATTCTGCTTAGCTAGTTTATATGTATCTCAAGGGGCTGAAGAAAAAAAGAACAAGAAATAAAATTTTTATTAGAATCACAATTGTTTTTATTCGACTTGACATTCTTGATCAGCTGGATGCCTTGATGGGTTCACTGAATATCAAGGGTGAGAGGGAGAGGGAACTGAAGAAACATCTGGAAAAATTCTTTAGCAGAATATGGTGAGTTAATCCTTCACTGTTTTCTTATCTTCTATACATTTTTGGAATCATCATTTCTTTTTTCTGCATTATTAAAGATCATTTTCGTTCTTTGTTTTTTCTCTCTTTTGCATAAGCTGTAGTTATATGGCCAATTGTGGTGTGCATACACCTACACACGTGATGTGTACACGTTGGCCTGTACATCTATATGCATGTAGCATGTTAGACCAGGCAGTTTTTTTTGTTGGAGAGAGAGGGGGGGGGGGGTGGTGGTGGTTAAACCTGAGTTACACAATGATCTGTGATCAAGGGCAGTGAAAAAGAGGTGAGAGAGTATCAAATCTGAACTCTTTTTGAATGGGCAGCTCCCCTACCTTTATATTATGGCTGAAGTAACACTAGCCAGCTGCTATTAATCTCAACGAAAATAAAAAGAACCTCCTGCTGAATTCAAAACTTTGTTGGCAAAAATCAGTTTGTAACACCCCCTTCCTGTAGGTTAGGAGTGTTACGTGCTTTCGTAACTGTGCCCAGTAAAGAGACTCAACATAATAAAAATACCTAATTTATCGAAAATAAATTCCCAAAAAAATAACAAAAATATAGTCTCATAGCAAGAAAATTTTAAACTGATCTTTTAATGAAATACAAGAAGACCCTTATTAACTAAGTCTGAAAATCCCTTGACACATGACCTATGCTTGGCTATTAGCTTGTAAACACTACATTCTTTGGACATTTTTAAAACATATAAAATAAAATAAAAACCTAAATGAGTTGAATACTCAATAAGTAGTACATCATATAGTAAACATCATAAAACATAGGGTTTTCTTCAAAGCGTGCATACTTATACTAACATAAACATGTAACATGTACCATGCAAACTTATCTTTCCCTTTCTTTAATGGCCAGCACACCTTAACCCCCCGTGTGCAAGGTTGTGCACCAATTCCACTGCCTGTGGCCACAAGAGGAACCGTTTAACTTATAATAACATACTATGGTGGACCACGTTTAGGTCTATGGTTTGCACATCCACCCATAATTGCATTGGTACCATACGTCTCTTATTGTCATTCCTAAGGTCTCGTTGGGTTACACAGATGATATGAGATTAGATAAGAAAATGTGAATAGTAGTGAGATAGTTTGTGAATAGTACTGAAATGGTTTGAGTTAAGATGTTTTATGGGGTTTTGAGAAAGGAGAGAGAAAAAGTTGAATAAAAATATTATAAAGTTAACATTCGTAGAATATAATTTTTGTTTTGAAATTTGAAAAAGTGGAATTGTTTTTTATGTTTTGTTTGGAAGTTTGGAAAATTTGTAATGATTAGGTATTGATTAAATGAAAAAGCTGAAAATTTGAAATTGAAAAGTACTTGTGTTTGCGATTGAATGGCGTTTGGATGTTGAGATGAGATGAGATGAGGTGGGCTGAGACCATCTATGAAACCAAACAGGGACTAAAGCTTCTTTCATAACTTGTCTTTTATCTTTTTTATCATGATGCATGTAGAACACATAATGACATAGCTTATCGTAATCATAAATGTAAACATATCATGATGCATGTAAAACATATAATAAATGAAATTGAAACCCACTTTTATCATATCATACCTAGGTACTTAAAAATGAGCTTTCAATAAAAGATCATAAATATATAGTACTTTTAAAAAAATTAATGTTTACTGTACATGTAAGAGTACGATCATGTTACTTACCTCTTTTCTTTTATTGATCGCAAACACGTCAATAATCACACTGGAAAAGGGTTGGACTTGATAGGGTGAGGCTGGTTATTTTTTTCAATCTCCTGAAATTGCAGTAGTTATCTAGAGTTCGGGATTGGTCTTCTTGAAGAACGTCACATGGGATTGCTATAAAAACTTTCTAGACTCACAGCAGCCTCTGTTTTTCCTAGTTTTCAAGCCATACAGTATTTTTAATGAGACCTGAAAACCCTAATAATAGGGCTGCACGAATTAACTTAGTTTGTTTTGAAAATGGTTTCGAATCCTAATGCCCAGGAGTTCTCGGGTAAATATGTTGCTATTCTTTAGGAGTCATAAATGGGGCGGATTTCCAATTGTTATGAATTTAACAGTCAAAAATCAAATGGGCTTTGGCTAGAAAATACTTGGGCTTATCCATCCATATATGGACTAATGGGCCGAACATACTCCATTTTGAATCTAGGTCTGTAATTTCATATCCAATCATATCTCCTCAATATTAGATCCTCAAATAATACGTATGGGCTAATGGACCCAATAAAATAATCTTCCTTCCAGACTTAACAAAATTGTACCCATGGTCCAAACTTATAAAGCCTATGAAATTTGGGTCTAGATGTTACGCTGTTATACTTCCAAGACTTATACCTGGGTGCTCTGATTGTTGAAATGATGCCACTATTTTTTATAGTGCGGAGCTCCAAAAGAGATCAAAGGACATGGCTCACAAGATTGCGTTGGAGGAGGCTGTGCTTCGAAGATCTACTCGTGTACGAGCTCCGCCTAGGCAAAATCCTGCTAAATCTTTCCTCAGGTATGTCAACAAGTGGAAGGAAGACTAATTGAGCTAGTGTTCTTTCTGTATTGGGGATTATGTTCCATTCATTTAGTGTAGGTCTTATACTTAAAAATTATAGCTCATCGTAGGATAGGATTTATTTTGGATGAACCAGACCGCATGCTCATAAATTTCTTCAGCGAGAATTTGTTATTAGAGGGTCCAGTGAGTTGTGGCGTAGGGTCATGGGAATGAAAATGGATGGAGAAGTTTTTCTTAACTCATTCCTTTTTGTAGACAAGCACGTGATTAAGCTTGACCCACAAATTTTGAAGTGGCGAATGTTACTAGATCTTGGTTACTCACTGTTGTGTACTTATTTTTCATCCTTATGCCTGCTTCTTATGGATTGCAAGAAATGATGAATTGGTAGAGCTGAAACCTAGAAAAGCAAGGCAACGATAGCACATGACATGATCATTCAAAGAATAACTAAAA
Source organism: Cyclocarya paliurus (assembly GCA_029856935.1). Lineage (NCBI taxonomy): Eukaryota > Viridiplantae > Streptophyta > Magnoliopsida > Fagales > Juglandaceae > Cyclocarya > Cyclocarya paliurus. The sequence continues at coordinate 34,048,453 of CM056950.1, read as the reverse complement.
CTAACTTGGATAACATCTATCTATATACCATATAACCAGTGTACAGAGTTTTGTTCTTATGAAGTCACATCATCTACTCTTTTAAGTATCAAATTGTGTTCTTACCAAATAAAAAATTAAATAATACATGTCATCGAGTTAAGATTTGTGAAATGAAGAATAATGTATAAAGCTTCAACTTGTGCATTTTTTATTTTATAATCAATAGATTCGTAAAGTTTGTTGCATTTTAAAAGAAGTTAAAGACTATGCATTATGACTTCTTATGACCATGTTTATTTTTGACACTAAATAGACAGCTTTTGGTCTTCTTTTCACCAAAGCAGAATTTTGAATCCTCTGCATTCCCCCCCCCCCCCCCCCCCCCCCCCCCCCCCCCCCCACGGGGGGTCTCCGACATCCCTGTCCGAATTTCCTGCAAACCATTTAGGGGCAGAATTGTGAGCCCTATTAATATCACAAACTAAATGAAACAATAATTGCTATCATATAAAAATGATCACAAATCAACACGCATAGCATAGCTACCAACTAAAGAAACCACGACGATGTAGCCAAAGTCAGTTATTAGCCATCTATCCACAATTAGCTAAGAGCAAGATACGAAAAATTCTTCTCATCATCTATTATGTATCACCAAATTCTCTATGAAAAATACCCCACCTCTTATGAAAAAGTTATAGGTATGGAGTGTAAAAATGAATACTGGCTGATGCATGGTATTTCTCGCAAGATACGCATGTTCAATCTTGGTTTTGTCTGAGATTGGGTGCTTTTGATTGGGTCCGAGGTCCTAAAAAAAAAACACATAGAGAGAGAGAGAGATTGTGATATTAAAGCCAATTTTTGTTATCCCATATGCAAGTAGAAGCAATTCTGGATTCGGGTGATTATATGGACCATGGACGAAAAACAATACATAAAAATGGTTTTATTTGTCCCGTAATGAAAACACATCAATTCTTCTTATATGACGACGATGCCTTTTCTTCAATCATCAATCTCGCCTCTGGCCATTTTGATGCGTGTGTTTATATGTGAATAAATTACTAATTAACTAAACTAACTAAGATATCGTTTGGACAGTGAGTTGAGATTAAATAAGATGAATTGAAATAAAAGTTAAAATTTGAATAAAATATTATTAGAATATTATTTTTTAATATTATTATTATTTAAAAATTTAAAAATATTGAATTATTTATTATATATTGTATAAAAATTTAAAAAATTATAATAATGAGATTAAATCTTTTTTATATCTGATAACTAATTCTACAAGTTAATAAGTAGGTATCATTATGTTAACAAATGCCCTTTGATACCTCTCAACTTCTTTAGAAATCAATACCTCTCTCTCTCTCTCTCATAGACAGAAAAATGAAGGAAACCATAGTGTTGTATCCTGCTCCTGGCTTCCACCACATGGTCTCCATGGTAGAACTGGGGAAGCTAATCAGACAACACCACCCAAACTTCTCCATAACAATCCTAGTTGCATCCACACCTTTAGAAATAGCCACCACTTCCTCCTACATCAACCTCATCTCCAACACAAATCTTCCCATCTCCTTCTTCTCCCTCCCCTCAATCCACTCTCCCCCCCAACCACCACCACCACCCAACCAAGACCTCCATGAAACCCAACAAAGAGCAGCCTCGCACCATATCTCTCTCCTCTTCCGTCCTTGCTTTCATAACCTCTTTGAACCCCTTCTCTGATTACGACCTGATTGACATCCCAATTTACTTCTACTTCACCTCTTGTGCCTCTGCTCTTCGTTTCTTCCTCCACTTGCCCACCATCCACAACCAAACCTCCAAAAGCTTCAAGGAACTCAATGAAACCCTCCTGGACATTCCTGGATTACCACCCATCAAAGCCTCACAGATGCCTCAACCTATGCTCCACGGGGAGGACCCCGGTTACCATTACTTCCTTGATCTTGGCTCTCGCCTACCCAAGTTGAAAGGGATCATAGTAAACACCTTTGATTCACTTGAGCCGCATGCAATCAAAGCCATCGCCGATGGTGCTTGTTTTCCAAAGGGCGTAGTTCCGCCACCGCTATATTGTATTGGGCCATTGATCACGGATGCCAAAGATCGAGCTGGGACCTCCTACGATGCATCACCCGAATGCTTGGCATGGTTAGATGGATAGCCTATAAGAAGCGTTGTGTTCCTGTGCTTTGGTAGTAGAGGGAAATTTTCTGAAGCACAACTTGAAAGGATGGCTTTTGGGTTGGAGATGAGCAATTAGAGATTCTTGTGGGTAGTCAAGAGTCCTGATCAGGCTTCAATTACTGAACCAGACTTGGAGGTCCTATTGCCAAAATGGTTTCTGGAAAGGACGAAAGAAAGGGCTCTTGTAGTGAAGTCTTGGGCTCCACAGAATGCGATTTTAAGACACGAATCGGTTGGCAGGTTTGTGACGCACTGTGGGTGGAACTCGGTGCTAGAAGCAGTGAGCTATGGCGTGCCAATGGTGGCGTGGCCATTGTACGCCGAGCAGCATTTGAATGCTGTGGTTTTGGTGGAGGAAATGAAGTTGGCAATACCCATTAATGGAATTGTATGTCGCCATCTTAACAAAAACACTACTTACAACCAGCTGGGGAAACGCTCGCGTAATTGGGCCCACCTTTTATAAAAAAAATTATTTTTTCCTTCCCTCTTCATTTCGCTTAGCTGCCCGATTGTTCGTCTCTCAAAAGTCTTTCTCATTCGATGTGGCTTACGGGAGGACAACCTACGACCCGGGGCAAAACACCACCACTCACCGAGAGAGAAGGAACCGCAACAGGGCTGGGTGCGGTGGACGATGGTGCTCGCGACTGTGGAGCACTAAGAGGGAGAGAGAGAAAGTGAGAGAGAGAAAGTGAGAGAGAGAGAGCACTGCGTGAAGGAGAGAGACGGAGAGCGACTGTGGGGGAGTTCGACGTGGGCTTACCGAGAGGTCCGAGAGGGAGGAGGCGGGCAGGGGGCACTCAGGTGGAGCTGGGCGGTTGAGGTGAATATGCCGGCGAGCTGGACTTCACCGTGCCGAGGCTGGTGGCACCTAATGGAATCGGGAGCTAGGAGAATGGGGTGCTTTGTTTCGATATGGTGAAAACAGAGCCTTTGGCGTGATGACCAACGGTGGCTCTACTTGTGCATTTACAACTGGTTTACGATGGTGGCACCACGAGTGGTTGAGGGGCAGGGTGGGCAGTGAGGTTTGTTGGTTACAGGCGTTGGTGTTTCAACAACAACGGCTTGACGTTGCGGTTCTGTGGGGTGGGGGGGGGGGAGAGGGGGAAGCAGCGGTTCTCTAGTGTAGCAGAGACATGGGTCTTCGTGGTGGGAGATGATGCCGTGGTGAGGACGAACTGGTCGAGACAAAAGAGAGAGAAGGAAGAAAGAGAGTGAAGAAGAAGAAAAGGAAAGACTAAAGAAAGATAGTAGGATCCCTTTTGTCTTCGCGCTCATAGCAAACTACGTCGTTCTAATAATGCCACGTGGGAGACGATGCCGCAGCGGTTCCCCCGCGCGGTTGTATATAGTATTTATGTTCCAAGGAAGGAGATAAATAAAAAGTATTAATGGTGAGTGCAGAGGAGGTGGCAAAGAAGGTGAGACAAGTGATGGACTTGGAGGAAGGGAAAGTTTTAAGAGAGCGAAGTCTAGATATGAGAGTGATGGCTACGGCGGCTTGGACCAAAGGTGGGTCGTCCTTCACAGCCTTTTCCAAACTGGTGGCTTCCTGGAAGCAAGGTTGATGTTGCAGTTGCAGTTGCTGGCAATGGCTTAATCGAAGTTCAAATCATCTTATTCTAAAAATTTAATTTATTTACAAGTATTTTAGAAATTTTTAATTAATAGAATGAAAAATAACCATGATTGAACTCAAGATCTCTGTATTAATATTATGTAAAATCACAAATAAAATTAAGATTTGTCCCAAAATTTTAAGTTAATAAAAAGAGATAAATTTTATTATTTATATTATATCTTAATTTGTACTAAGTCTTGTACTTGGATCTAAATATGAATTCATTTTTTATTAGTATTAACTGCCTAAAAGTTGATTGAATTCTTTGATAAAAATGAAATCTAAATTATGACTCAAATCCGATTTAAGAATTATTCTAAAACTTTGGCTCCTCCATTAATCATCATTCTAGCTGATGATGTTGCATGTCCTGCACAATTCCTCATGACTCTCTAAACCTATTTGTTGACTTTGGTTACATGACAACTTTCAAAGGCACGTGATTGTATGATTTTGTTATTTACTCTTTAATTTTTTAAAATAATTATGCGATACTTGCATACTTCACAACTATACATAACTTATACATAACATTATTCTTAAGAAAACTTGACTCATCTCTCTGGGCTTAAGAGGAATCCAATGTAGCATATTCACATCTAAGCTCGGTTTTAATTTATACTCGCCTATGAACATGTCTTTTCACTTGTAAATTAAACTTTGTCCAATTTAACACGGGCTTGGAAGTATTCCAAATTCTATACTTATGATAAAAGTGTCATTTTACTGTCAGGTTTCATGTTTTCTTGTAGTTATATAGGCTAAGAGTATTAGTAGTGGGTTTAACAAATTTTGGCTAAAATTTGATAAAAAAATTCACTTTTACAAATTTAACTAACCACTTTTCAATAACAGCAAATAACAGACTCAACAAATATATCAATATTCTATTAAAATATTGATTTTGCACTTTTCATTTATTTTAATTATAATTATAATTTGAATATTTATTTGTTATTAAAAAATTACACAGTAATTTTCTAATGTTCAAATTATTCTTAATAAATATAATTTTCTAACGATTTTTTTTTACAAGGGTCATATTATTTTAATTGATATATTTTTTGAACTTTTTCCACACAATTTACATTAACATATTAAACCCAATTTCATATTCTTTTTCTAACTTTTGTTTTTTATAAGCATAGCAGCTGCGCGCCGGAGTTTCAAAGAGAGGAAAATAGCATAGCTTCTTTATATTTTTCACCTTTTCTCTTGTGTGGGAAACCAAAATAGCAGTAAGATAGAATTATTTTATTATGAAAATAATATTTAGCTAGCCTCTTGGGCTGGCCAAATCTGACTAGTCAAATAACTTTAAGCTATAATTATTGTTCATTTGTTGAGTCTATTACAGTAGTTTATTGTGCACTTTAACTAAATTTTGATCAAATTTTAACTTTATTGAACTCAGTACTAGTACTCTAAAATATCATTCGTGATGATTATGTTAGTAGTTACAATTTGTGATAAATAAGTGACATTATATTGTAAAGCACTAGTACCCCTCGTGTCAGACGCCTTCTGTGACGCCCCGACTCTCACGTACAAAAAACTCCGGGAATCGTGACGTCAGGATGATGACAACCCAGTCACGCATCCCAACGACAAGTATCAAGTGTGTGCAACAAATAAACAGTGCATAAATAAAAACACAGCGGAAGGTAAATAAGTCAACTAGTACCAGAATTTTAGTTAATACAGATATCCAAAATACAATTACCTTAAAAACAAAGCCAAATCCCATAAAAATAAATACAAGTCTGGAAATAAAAACTACAGCATGAGTGATCCTAGATCACTCCTCCGGCGGAGCCAGATCCTCATGCTCGGCATCTGCATCAACAACAAAGTCTGCAGTACCATTAAATGGTACCACATGTAAGTTATAACCTAACCAAGTTTAGAGATAAAATCATATCTAAACAATTAACCATGCATGCACATGATGCAATATGCAACACACGCCAAAAATCTCTTTTGGCCCAAAAATATTTCCAATAAAATCATTTCCACCATTTTCCCAGAAAATGGCCCAAAAATCAAGTTTCATCATTTTCCCAGAAAATGATACACAAAAACCAACTTACGCTATTTTTCCAGAAAATAGCCATTTTCCATTATCCAATTAACCATATGCACCATGGCCTCCTCTATGGACCATCCGCACGTCCTGGCTACTTTATGAGAGATGTCCAGTTCCGCACCCGGTGCGTTCGTGGCCAGGTCATCCTCTAGCCCCCGCCAGCAGAAGGGCCACGGAGTCGGCACGTCCAACGTCCGATCCCGTTGTCGCCCGGCGACAACCCAGGGGACATCACTCAGTATATTCCGCTCCCGAGTGACCAGAGGAGCTCCACCTAGATAATACCCCATCTCGGCTTGGGGTCGTGATACACACGCACCCACAAATCCAGTCAACACATGAAAATCCAGTTTTCAAGATAACCACATGAACATGAATGCAATACACGAAAACCCAGTTTTCAATTTACAAACATGATCATGCGTGCATATGTAATGTACCAAACCACAGCAATAAACCTCAATAACCAATGATCAACTCCCAAAAGCACACATAACCAATTCCAACTCACAAGATAATCAATATCCAACAATAATCTAATCACCAAAAATCACACAACAAAATACTCCGATCAATCCAACCACCCCGAACTCCTCGGACTCAGTCCGGAAACCAACCAGGATACATATAAATAAATATAGCAGTTAATTGCAAAAATATAATTAAACCTCAAAAGAATTGTTTAGGAAATACTTACAGCGCTTTAAAAAAATATTTTAAGGAGGATCCGAGGCACAGGGAATCACCAAAGCAGCAATTGTCACAGTGTAAAAACATTGTGGCCGAAACACAGTGAATTTTGAATTTCACACGGGTTCAAACGAAAACTTGAAAATGGTAGGGTAGGGCCTATGGAAGGTGGGGAATCTAATGGTGTTGAAGGTTGGCCGTGAATGGCGGTGGAAATAGGCGATTTAAGGCCGAGAATTTCGAATCGGAAGTGAAGCTCGCACGGGCGGCTCCGGCGACGGATCGGGGCCGGGAATGAGTGGAAAAGCTTGGTATTGGGCCGGTGAAGAGGTGGTGAAGAAATGGTGGCCGGAGGTGGCCGGACGGCCGCGGAATGGAGAGAAAACCACCGCTGGTTCAAACGACAACTAGCGGCTAACGGCGGCAAGGTTCGGCCGGAAATTGATGGGGCAAGGTCGCTGGTCAACGGGGAGTCGAACGGCACTGGCGGTATCGACCATCGCCGGCCGACGGCGGCGCTGCGGTAGTAAGACCGTGGCAGCCGTGGGTGAGGAGAGAGAGAGAGAGGTCTGGGTCGGGCATGAGCACAGGGAGAGAGAAAAGAAAGAAGAAAAAGAAGAAAAGAAAAAGAAAAAGAGAAAAAGAAAAAGAGGAAGAAGAAAAATGAGATCCAGTCTTTTCAACTTGGATTTCGAAAGTGATCCAACGAAAACGATTTTAAAATCACTAAATAAATAAAATAATCCAAACGCAGTGAAATATTCAAATAAAACAGTAACTATTTTTAAAACAGTTAAAATAAATAAATCAATTTAACTCAAAATTAACTAATATAAAATATTAAATTCTGACAAAAACATCCTTTAAAATAAAGAGGAATTAAATTGCAGATCACTAATTAAAATTAATCAAACGCAATGAAATGCTTTAATAAACAATAATAATTTTAAAACACATAAACAATCCAATTTAAATTAAAGATCAATTTAAATTCACTATAATAATTAACGATAAGAAAGCCCAGTAAAATAATTTTTCACAATTTAAAATATTCTAAAATAATATTCTAAAACTCCAAAAATAATAATTAATAAAAATAGGAAAGTCCAATCAAATAATAAAATAAAACCTCTAAAATATTAAAACAAGAGAATTACACAATAAATAATTAAAATAAACCTTCATTAAAAATACACTAAAATCCGGGATGTTACACCTTCTTTATTGTTTAGCCTTTTGTCTTGTCATCTAAGTAGGCCCCTTTCTTAGGTATAGCCTTTTGTCTTGTTGCTAAGTCCGTCGACGTTTTGAGTACTTTGCTTACCTTTGTTATCATGGTCGGGATGAGCACTTTAACTAGCAACTACCATTTCAACTTGCAAGGGTTGGCACTGGCGTACGTTCCATGTTGAGGTGGAGAACATCGATGATGCCCTTTTGCTCTCCCACCGAGGTGGTGAGCACTTTGGGTGGCAAGCACATGACCTCCACTTGTTTCTTGTAGAGGTCTCGGGCACTTTGATAGCATAAATTGTTCAAACCGCACAAGAGCTTGGATATCTACCATGTAAAGCATACCCGATCTCCATAAGAATCCGACTCTCAATCAAATTAGTTGGATTATGTGGGAGCTCTCAAGCATGTAAAGCGTACCCTAATCTATGGGACCAAAATAACTTAGTCCACAAGGGCACTTTGGTTTGGTTAGTAACTGTGGCAAGAGTATTTTAGAGCATTTCCACCTCATTCCCTATAAAATTTCTTATAATTTAGATAAATTATAAGAAATTTATCTAAATTTTTCTAAATTATAATTTCCACCTCATTCCCTATAATCACATTCTCTAAATTTTTTTTCTAAATTTTACTCATCTTTCAAAAACCTCATACATTCCATTCCTTGTCATTTTTTTATTCTATTAAAATAATATTTCTCTATTCTTTATTCATTAATTTTTTCTCTCACTTCCATTTACAAATTTAATTACTTAAGATTTTTTCTTATGTTTTGAACTATTACTCTAGTGAATATTTTAAACAAAAATTTAAATTATTTTTTTGCGGGTATGATAATATTGTTATTTTTATATTTTAGTAATTATTTAAATTATTTTTAAAATTATTATTTAAAACTATAATAAATATGAGTATGCGAGAAAGTGTAGATGATTGGAAGAAGAATTTATTTTATTTATGAGAATAAAATATTGATAAAAGATTATTTATGGGATGAATAGTGATTCCCTATATTTAGAGAATCATTGTTCATCCTATAAACATTTTTCCTAAAATAATAATTCGGATATAGGAGAGATTTTAACCAAAACCGTAAAATCAATCTCAAATTATAGGGAAAACTATGTTATGGGGCACTGGCTGCGAATGCTCTTAGTCCAATATTGAATCTGTAGAGGGACAATTTAGTGAAGCGCTATGATCCTAAGGGAGACAAGCAAAGACTATTCGAAACCCAAGGGGCCATCAACAACTCAGAATGCGAGCAACAATGCTCAATTTTAGGGAGAAACAAACAAAGAGTGTCCACATCTTGGACGAGCAAAGGATGCTCGGACACAGGGGAAACGCTCGAACCCTATGACGAACAAAGAGAGCTCAAATACAGGGCTGAGCAACCATAGCTCTTAATGGACTTTGTACTTACTTAAGGGCGAGCACATTGCCTTCCTTTGCACGCACTCGGGGCGAGCATATTGCACGAGCACTTTGCTTGCAAGCATGTTGTTCTGTGGTGCTCTCACCCCACCCTAGTGTGAGCATTTTGCTTCTCTATGCTTGCCCTCGGGCAAGCACTCCTCATTCTCACATTGCATGCCCCGGTCACCTTAGCTTGAGTACTTCCAAGCTCATGGTTCTCCCCGAAGTAGTGAGCATTTTGGTTACCGTTGAGGTTGCTCGCCTTTGTACTTACTCACTCGAGTGCGAGAACTTTCCCTTTTTACGTTGCTTGCCTTGATCGCAAGCACTTTGCTTCTTGTGGGTTCTCCTGTAGCTCCAGCACTTCCAAGCGAGCAGCTTGTCTGGCGGGCACTTAGGGAATGTTTGGATACTTAGAGTATCTTAGAATTTTGTGAATAGTAATGAAATGGTTTTAGCGGAGATGTTTTATTGGGTTTTGAGAAATGAGAGAGAGAAAGTTGAATAAAATATTATAAAATTAAAAAAATTGTTTGAATTTAATTTTTTGATATAATTTTTTTTTGCAGTTCATAAAAATTGTATTGATTTTGTGTTTTGTTTTAAAATTTGCAAAAGTTGTATTGATTTTTATGTTTGAATAATGATTAGGTAATGATTATATGAAAATGTTAAAAATTTAAAATTGGAAAGTATTTTATGTTTGAATGATGTTTAGGAATAAAACTATAAGAAGTTTTGAGAATTATCATAGTGTCCAAACATGTCCTTAATCTTTCATTGTCCTCACCGAGTTGCAAGCACTTCCCACCTTTGCTACTCAATGAAGTCTTGAGCACTTTGCTTCCCTTGTGAGTATCCTACTTCCCTTTTCTTTTCATCTTTCATGTGTCAGTTGCCAGGTACAAGATCGAATAGTACTATTTATAGTATTTTGAGTTCTGGATTCAGTGGGTCATTTTAGACCATCAAAAAGTTGGAATAGACATCTATGTAGTGTATGCTCTCGAACTATTTTCCTTGCTTGCACGTGTTAGACTATTTTTATTATTCAATTGTCTCCTATTAGACTTTGGTTTTCACTTTGGCATGAGTTACTGTTAGACTATTATAGACATATATATTATGATTTTTTTAGCATTTGTTTACCCAATTAAATTTAATAAATTTCTTGCGTGGAGAATCAAGCACGTGCATTGTGAGATTCTTAACTAATCAGTTCATTGTAGATGTTTTTTTCATGCGTGTCATCTGACTAATTTAGGCAGCTAAATCCTTGTGCCCTACTCCTCTTGAATTCTTATATTTTCAGAAGTTCAAGAGAGTGTTACCCACTAATGTGGATCTACATGATCATGGGATGTCACACTTAACTTATGTTTATGAAAAGTAGGAGAAAAAATTTTAATGTAAATTAAAAATTACTTTATTGTAAACCAAAAATACTCTCGTCCAAACATGCACTTAGCCATTGAGTCTCCTGTATGTTATGCATTTGGAGAGTGCTACTCCCACCGAGAGAGTCAGTATCGAATTGGGTACCGATAAGTGCATTGTGTTTTTTTTAAAGCTTTTTTTGTGTATTTAAAAAAAGAATACTAAAAAATAAAAAACACAAATACTAAAAAAACAAACAATTCAGTACAAATGATAGGTACACTTTGTCAGTGTACCTATCATTTTCCTATGCATTTTATCCCTTCGTTTAATTACTATGGTAAGTAGGCATTCTCTATACTCTATAAAGTGCCAAATTATCAACTACAAAATTATTAAAATTTTGGGGAAGAAGTTCAGTTGATAGTTATATTATTATGAGTAGTGCTAGATACAGTTTGAATGTGTGCAAGTTTTGTACACTCACCTTAAAAAATAGTGAAGCCCACCGGTATTTTTTTATGTGGATCTCAAATTTGTCTTCTTTGTGTAACGGGAGTGCACAAGGTTTGCATATCCTAAAACTGTACAAATCATTTTTCATTACTAAAAAATAATAATTATTTTAAAAATATGAAACAAAAGAGCATCATCTAATCTATATCTCTAATAATAAATAGTGAATAATTTTAGCTTAACAAAAATAAAATAATAAGTTGAAAATGTATTTAACCCCTCCTCCACCCGCTCTATGGTTGTGCAAAACTTCCGTCGACTCTAGCTCTAACTCCGACAGAGTCAGAATAGTTGGAATCGGAGTCCATATGGGCTCCGAACTCCTATTTAAAAAAAAAAAAAAACAGATGTAAACCGACGTCGTTTTACATTTGATTGTTTGAAACTAAGTTAACTAAACGACGTTGTTCCATTCACATCTTTCAAGTGGAACGAAGTCGTTTTTTCATCATGTGTCCAAAATGCAGGACCCCATTCTCTCCCTCACTCTTTTGTGAATCTTCTCTCCTCTCTATTTCTCTTTGCCCGTCAGCCGTGCTGCACCTTCTTGTCGTTGCTGTGATGGCGTTGCGAGCCCAACCCCACCGTAGACTACTTCCCTTCAATTGTCACAATGTCGTAAGTATATTTTGGCCTCCTAATTTGATTTGCAATTGTTGTTTGATTTGTGTTGATTTCGATTTTTTAGTGTTCTAGAATTTTGAAAATTTTCAATTATTGCTATTGTGACTTCACTGTAAATTTAATTTAATGATCCAATCTATTTTGTTGTTTGAGGGCTACCTAATTTTGTTGTCTTATTGTGAAATTTCGATTTTTAGGATTTGAAAATTGTTAAGGTTTTTCTCCTAATTGGAGGTTTTAAATTTCTTGTTTGTTTGCTTCTTAATTTTTTTTTTCTTTTTGTAGCATGTCTTTATTGGCTATTTCTTTATTTTTTAAGTGTAGTTGATATGGAAATAGATGTTATATCTACTCAGGACGATCATTATAAGGGGATGCTACATTTTCTATACATACAGGTACTTTCACTGCTAAACGCACATCTGGAGCAGCTATTTCTTGTGCAAGTAGTCGAGTACCTATAGATATAGAAGATAGAGATATTCTTAATGAAGAGGAGTTGGATATTGATGTCGGTCGACTACCATGACTTAATAAAAAAAGGTCGTAAATATGAGAACACTTATACCAAAACTCATGGTAATCGTGAGAACTCGTAAGTAAAATGTCATTACTGTGGGCAACTTTGTAATTGTCATTTGAAGAAGTAATGCACTTATATGTTAATAGCACATCTTATGGGCTGCCGTGGTATAAGGTACACAAGGGGTTAGTGGCCAATAATCAGACGAAACTCAATTACGAAACTTCTACAGCCATTGATGGTACGTATAGTAAGAAACTGTCAATCCTCAATACAATGAGAAGAAGTTGAAGGATTTGCTTGCAGAAATGATCATTACAGATGATATGCCTTTTCTCACCATTGAGGAAAAAGGCTTCCGTAGATTTGTGCAATGTCTTGAACCCCTATTTTTCATGCCTTCACGATATACGTTAATGCGAGATTATTTGAATAGGCACGCCAAGGAGAGGACCTAGATGAAGGAGATGTTTATTACCACTGCCCAGAGAATGTCATTTACGACTGATACATGGACGTCCATACAGAATCTTAGCTACATGTGTATCATAACTCATTTTATTGACAGTGAGTGGACATTGCATAAGCGGATTATTAGATTCAAACAAATTGAAAATCACAAGGATTCATCCATTAGAAAGAAGATGGATGCAATATAAAGGATTGTGAGATTACAAAATTACTTTGTATGCCAGTGCCAATGACACTACAATAGATTGGTTCAAGTGGAATACGACAGTAAAAGAGGATACAATTCGTGACAATGGGTTTATCCATGATCGATGTTGTGCTCATATCATCAACCTCATAGTTACTAAGGAGTTGAATGAGGTTGATGATTCAATTACCAAAATCCGTAACCTTGTGAGATATGTTAAGGCTTCCCCCCAAAGGCTTGACAAGTTTAAAGCTATAGTCAAACAGCTTGAGGTCCCATGTTCTAGTATGTTGAGCTTAGATGTTTCCACTCGATGGAACTCTATATACACGATGTTGGATGTAGCACCAAAGTACTAAAGAGCGTTCGAGTGGAGAGAGATTGAGGATAAGGGCTTGAGGTGTGCTTTACTAGAGCCAATAGAGGGGAGAAAAGGGTCTTGGTGAGCTGGACACTGTTGATAGGGAGAATGTGAGGTACTTTGTTCAATTTTGAAATCATTTTATAGCATAACTGTGTGCATATCTTGTTCCAAATATTGTATTGCAAACTTGTACTTCGAGGATATCTCAAGACTTTATGACCACTTACAACAGAGCTGTGATGACACTATCGTTTTCTTGAATAATATGATTATGCGGATAAAATCCAAATATAATAAATATTGAGGATGTTGAGAAGATAAATAGATTATTATTTGTGATTGCGATTATTGACCCCTAAGAGAAGTTAGTTATTGTAGAATTTTGGATTAGGGATGTCCTTGGTGAACGGAAGGCTGATTAGTTTATTAGAGTGCTAAAGAATGATATTGATGACTTATATAGCTATTACAACAACAATGATCAGTCTTCAAGCCAAGGTGATAGCTCCTCACGGCCGACCGGCTCAACATCTTCCTGAGATAACACACATAGAAAGGGTTCAACTATTTTGATGCGAATGTAGCATCAAATTCGAGCATCGAGGAATATTATGTAGTGCAAGTCTGAGATTGAATGTTATTTTATGGAAGATATCGACACACCTAGTGATACATTTAATACATTAATTTGGTGGAAGGTTCATTCCACCAAGTTTCTGATTCTTTTCCAAGTAGTCTGGGATGTGCTAGTCATTCCTATTACTACGATTGCCTCTGAGTCTGCATTAAGCACCAAAAATCGCGTGTTGGATGCTTATTGGAGTTCATTGGTTCCGACCACCATAGAGGCCCTCATTTGTACATAGAATTGACTAAATTCAATACCTATTAGACTAGATATTGTTGATGATATCGAGAGCTATAGGCTTGAATCGGGTAATTTTATGCTTTTAGCCTTCATTTTTAAATGATTAATTACATATTTTTAATGTTGTAATGATTTAAGTTATAATTTTTATGTTATTGTAGACCTAGCCGTGAACCCCAAAATAAGTTCAGATGAATGAGATGGATGCACCGTGGGATGGAGTTCGGACAATCCAGTATATCATTAACTTTCATGTAAGGTACTTTACTGTTAGTATGTTTAATTTGGCTAAGTTGTGTAATGTCTAACTTTTTTAATTTCCAAAACAATGTAGAATGCTTGGAATTGGAGGTAGATGGTGCTGATAATTATTGTAAATTATAGCTTTTTATTTTATTTTGATACATTATTACATTGTAAATTGGTTGAGAACTTTGATGAAGCTGGTTAGAGTTGGTTGTTATTGTGGTGGATTGGCGGTTGTTTGGTGGTAATTGTGATTGTAATTGTGGTGGTTGTCAGGTTATGAAGAGGTTATTTGGTTGTGATTATGATGGTTGTTTGGTGGTTTCGAGCATTTTTAATTTACATTGTGTTTGTAATTGTGTATTTTTTTTTCTCTTTAGTTTTGTAATGTATGTAATTTACTCATTGTATTTATGTTTTTTTTTAATATTTTTAGAAATGGAAAGTCTACTGGGTTGTTGGTGATTTTTAGTTTTTTTTTTTTTTAATTTTTGTAATAGATTTTTTGGAAATGGAGAGCCCAAATAGAGATTGGGCCTTGGGCTGGCCCAACTCCAATTAGAGTTTCGATTGCCAACTTTGAACTCCAATCGGAGTCGAAACCAGTCTCCCATCGAAGTTGAAATTCGAAAATACTTCTGACTTTTGTCAGAGTCGGAGGTGGGCTTTCTAGTTCTGTCAGAGCCAGAGTCCATCCCTAAGTTGCTCTATGAGTTTCATGAGAATTATCAAATACAATTTGAAAGTGTATAAATTCCGTATACTTATTTTGAAAGGCAATAAAGGGAAGTGGGTAAGTTTTGCATATCTTAGAATTATATAAATTCTATATTGTATTATTAAAAAACTTATAATTATTTTAGAAATATGATATAAAAAGAGCATCATCTAATCTATATCTCCAATAATTAAATATTGAATAATTTTAGCTTAAAAATAAAATAATAGTTGCAGAGGATTAAAAAATAATAGTAATATTATATTCAATCGTGAAGGGTACAAATCCTGCATAATTGTTTTGAAAAAAAATGAGAGTATATTATTAAAAATTTAATTTTTTTTATATGAAACTTATATTTATTTATTTTTTCTAAAAATATTTATACGAAAATTACGAACTCCACAGTTATAAAAATCATTTCTTAGTTTAAAATGTTCCCCCGTCCCTTTTCTTTGACTTTAGAAAAACAAGGAAAAAAAAGAAAAAGATAAGAGGCAGATAACGTGGCGTGGGCTCCTATTCATCTGTCTTCGTGTGGCTGTGCCCTCCGTCGGCTTACTATTACCATGGAGTAGTGCCCCTGTCTCTGCAATGAACCACAAGTAGACGCGTAAGCTTCTTCATCCATCTCCATTACTTCTTCACATGCTCTTCCTCTGCTACCATTCGCTTCACGACGTATTGGTGAGTCTTGGGGTTTTTTTTTTTCCTTCTTTTTTCTGCTTTTTTTTTCTCGGTTTTGATGCTGATGCTTGATTTGTGGTTTAGGCTCACTTTGCGTGGTGGGTTTAGTGGGTTTTGATTTCAGGACTTCGATAGAGAACTGGTGGTACTCTTATCTAGATGAATATGAAGGGTCTCATTCAGAGTCCGTGTTCTTCTTCGTCTTCACCCTCTGCGTTTCTTCGTCCTCCTTGCCTCACCTCTGCTTCTCGCGATTCTAAATTCCCACTGTAAAGTTTCAGAAACTCTCTTTCTTTTTTGTTTTTGAGGACTACATATATTTGAGCATGTATGGTTTCATGCATGTTTGCATGTAGATATACATTCCACCATAATAATTGCTTCGTTTTCGCAATTTTATGTGTTGGCTCTTTCTTTATTGTGGTTCTATTTATTTATACAAAATATCTTGTAATTTTGAATTTTTGCACAGTGATTGATATATCAAATACGAGGAATAGCCTGTTATTCCTGTAATTGAAGGTGAAGCCCAAGAGATAAGGAAAATATAGGAAACGAAGTAGAAAAACAGACGCTTGCATTTAGTTAGCAACTGGCTATTAAATCTAGAGAATGTTACTAGCTTCTATTTTTTGTAAAGTGCGGTTTCAGTTCCACCCTCTTAATGCAATGCATTTGTCAGAAGTTGAAAGCTGAATGGCTCTTCCATATCTTTCTGCCTGAGGTTGCTAGTCTAATATATCTCTGAGCGGGTGAGCCTCAGAGGTCTAAAACGTTTGCCTTGTAATTGTTTTATGAATTTCCGATGCTTGTTGTGAAGTAGGCAATGTGAGTTTCAAACTGGAACTATTTGTCTGCAAGATTCCAATCTTTTATGTGCCATTTTGGACCATGTACTTACAGCCATTATATTTGAAGGAGAAATTGAAGGATAGAAAAGTGATAAAGGAAAATCAAGGACATATAAACTCTTTGCTTTGTCTGTTTTGAGAGAAAAGGCGGGTGAAAAGTAATCAGAGGGAGAGGTAGTCCATCTGGGGGAAAATGGGTTGTGAGAGGATATATTTCCTTATAATATGAATGATTCTATTGGGAACGCCCTTGGCTTCAATCCTCCCCCCCCCCCCCCCCCCCCCCAACCCAATACATGGAGAGATGATCATGGAAGACCTACTGCTTTGATAACTCTAGATTGTGTATAGGAGTTGGTAGTAACTAAAAATGAATAAACTATCCCCAAAGGCCAAATGTGTATTAGACTGTCAATGTGTTTTAATGATCTCAATATCCACAGCTTAGAGTTTGAAATCTGAGCCAATGGGTAATTTAATGTATTTCATAAATTTTGCATTTTGAATGGTCACAATTTGTGCAATAGCTTGCACTGTTTATCCTTATTATGTTGACGTATTAAATTACCGTAGGTTCTAATATCTTTCCTTTGTTTTTAATCCCTAGGGGTTGGCTCAAGTGGTAAGGGCCTTGGTCTTGGTGGTATGCTCCTCTAGGTCTAAGGTTTGAACCCTTGGGTGCAAACGATTTCTAGGGGTCATGTCCCATCTGTGAAAAGCTGATGATTTACCTGATTGATATGTCAGGGAGGTGTTACACGGGTCCGGGATTTAACTGGGTTAAAGACATGTTGCTTTTGCACAGTCTCTAGGATTCCTAGTCATTAAAAAAATAGCTTTCCTTCATTTATGTTTTCTCTCATATTGTAAAAGTTTTTTAATATTATTTTTAATGTTTTCATTAATCATGCTCAGTTACCATTGCTAAAACATGTCACTGCATTCTCTTGTAACACCTAAAAATAATGGTGTTCTGCTACTGCATTTCTATAGATAAATTCCGTTGTAAATTCAATTAATAAACAAATGTTTTAGAATCATATGCGAGGATTGATACAGTAAATCAACTATTATATATTTGTTCTGTTCTTTGCTTTCATAGGCTGTTGCCACAGGCAATATGCACCTCCCAAAGGATATATCAATGCTCTGTGGTCTATATGGAGGCTTGCCATAATTCTTATCTTTCAAAACATTGCATGGTTGCAAGATTTTCTTCCGGATGGTCTGAAACACAATCTTTATTTCCTAAGCAATCTCTAAAGAAGTCTTTATTGCCACCGGGAGCACAAGTGACATCAAAAAGTCAAGATGTCTCCAATGCACCTATTGTTGGTGATGATAAGATTGGAGTCTTGTTGCTGAACCTTGGAGGTCCCGAGACTCTGGAAGATGTGCAGCCTTTCTTGTTTAACCTGTTTGCTGACCCGGTAACGAGCTCTCACTTTCCTGTTTAATGTATCTCAAATAGTATTTTATCATTTGCAATTGTAAGTTTGCATCATTTAACCTCTATTTATTTTATTCATTTCTTTTTTTATGTTTTGCCTTGATCGAACGCGAAGGGGATGCACCTTGTCAAGTATATTATTGACCATTACACCTATTTTTTTGATAATTTACCATTATATTTAATTTGATTCATCAATTTTTCTTTATTAGATGGGTTAATTACTAGATTTAGTTATCTGTTGTTTGTCTTTCACAAATGACATTGGAAGATATATATGGAATGGTCTATTTTGTTGCTGAATAATGTATGTGTGTGGATGTGTGTTTATATATATATATATATATATATGCAAAATTTGAAATAAATTTATTTTTTGTTATCATCTTGGAATCAAGTAATAACATTTGTCACATAATTTTATGAATTCCTTTAGGTACCAGATATTTTTTATTTAGGAGTGAAGATAGCTATCTAATGGTGGGAAGTAAAATCATAAAGTTATGCTTTGATAGACAGATATTTTTACAGGCATATGTCTTGCTATATGGAACATTCTTTTTTCTTCTGAATTCTTTTTCTTTCTGTTCCTTTTTTTTTTTTTCCTGCATATACATGCTCAACGGGCATTTTTTTTAAATGTAGGATAAAGGATTTTGACACTACATCCAATGTAGAGAGCACTGGCAACAATTTGGTGATAGTGTTAATGGTAGCACCACAATTAGGTTGTGGGATTTTTACAGAAGTCGTGGGTTTGGGATTAAACTATAAACTTTAATTGATACTTTTTCTTATTTTTTTCCTGGGGTGAAAAGGACCTTGGAGTTGGACGTTCATTTTGCCATCAATGGTGCTGTATTCATTTGCCTTCATTCTATTGGACAGGATATTATACGACTTCCAAGGTTGTTTCGTTTTCTTCAAAAGCCCTTGGCACAATTCATATCTGTTCTCCGGGCTCCCAAGAGCAAAGAAGGCTATGCCTCAATTGGTGGTGGTTCCCCTCTTCGACGTATAACAGATGCCCAGGCATGATTTTTCTGTTAACCTTGATTCAAACTTTTTTAGTAGCTAATATTTTATTATATATTTTTTCTAGAGCTTATTTGTTTAGCTTTTTTTACAAGAGCTTAGTTGTTAATTTTACATAACGTGTATAGTGATTTCGCTGATCAATAATATTGAAAAAATGGAAGAAAATGCTAAGATGACGCTTGGAATATTTGTGTATCAGTCCTGCTTCCTGTCAAAATTACACGTATATCTTGCCGATCTCACTTGAAATTCTAGTTTGTTTTTGTTTGTTCTTCCATTTTAAGTAGCAGAAAAGACTTTTGCCCCCCTCTCACTGTCATACTGCTAATGGATGGATGCCTCAAAATATCATCCAGTAGAGATGAACTCAGCGATGCATTGATCTCTGGTGGATCTCTAGTATTAGTCGAATAACAATTACAGCATGAGCTTCTATGTATGAGGTATTTTATAATAATGCCAATGGGCGTCAGAAGGGTTCATATGTGAAGACAAAATCAAGCAATAAAAAATCCTCTGTTTCAGGCTTCTAGTAAGAACTATGTAAAATTATGATCTCCTTTGCTCATTTTACATCAGTAGTGAGATCCTAGATAGGTATGGAGTATCTCATAGGACTTTTGTCTTTGACTTTCTAATTTTTTATTGCTAAAATTGGTATGTTTTCCCAGATCTGGACTCCATTGAACAAAGCACAGTAATTTATTGAAGCTATCGAGCTTGTAAAAGCTCATAGAAAGTTACCAGTTTATACTAATTTAACTTAACCTTTAATGTTGGCTGATGGTTGTGAAGGTTTTTGCATGCTACAGGCTTGTATCTATATACTTTGGTTCTTAGAAATTTCTCCTTTTGCTGAAAATTTGAGCTTATCCTTGTCTATTTCACTGGCTGTCCTTCTCTATGTTCAGGCTGAAGAGTTGAGGAACTTCCTTTGGGAAAAGAATGTCCCAGCTGATGTGTATGTTGGTATGCGTTATTGGCATCCATTTACTGAAGAAGCTATTGAACAGGTATCTGGTGGGCTCTAACATCAGTTTTCAAACTTATTGCTTGATACACTTAAGTGCTACCATCCTTGCATCTATTTTCATGGTACTCTTTTACTACTTATTCTTTTTTATTGGTAATAAGATTCCATATCTACTACTTATTTTAGAGGAGAATGCTGCATGATTTATCTTTTCTGAAGATGTCAATGGTCAAAGAAATTTTGTGCTTTCTGAGGATAATGCTATCCCTTATTTTATTTTATTTAAGAAGAGGACGGTACCCCAAATTTATTACTAGCGCTCACTTGTAGTGGAGGAAAACCGTGGTTACAACCAGATATCTGGGAGTTACAGATAGTCATAAAGGACCAAAACCCAGGCACCCAAGAAAACCTAAAATAAGGCAACAAAAGACAAATATCCATTGATTACAGGTCAATTAACAATAAAGAAAACCTTAAGAACAAAAAAGGAAAAAAATCCTGTAGGTAAACGTCAGCTCACACCAATAAGAATAAGAGTAAGAAAAACAGGTGCAATTTAATAAGTACCTCACTACGAAATATGCAAATAAGGAATTCCAATTCTGTCCATGCGAAGAAGACCCCTCAGCTTACTGGGTAAAGGATCTCTGTCTTCAATCCAGTCCATGTTAACACCCTCCGCTCCAGTGGCGGAACCAGCAATTGTGTTGAGGGGGGGCCAACTTTTCTACTGTGTGACACATTTATGTAAAGAGTAATAATAGATATAGTTATAGGATATTTTTTTTTTGATAGGTAATCATAGTAATTTTATTAATAGAAAATCCCAAGTACACAGGTAGTATACAAGAGCAGAAATCTAGGTAGAGTGTACAGACGAAAGAAGAACATTGAGACCATTACAAACAATGGTACCCGCCCATAATAGTAAAGACTTAAAAAAGAAATTTTTTAGTTCCTCCATTGTTCTCTCACAATCATCAAAACTTCTTGCATTTCTTTCCTTCCAGATACACCAACACATACAGATAGGAACCATTCGCCAAATAGCTGCCACCTGTGAGTTACCCTGAATTCCTTGCCAACTTGCAAGAAAGTCCACCAATCGAAGAGGCATGACCCATGACAATCCTACTCTCGTAAAAAAATCATCCCACATACCCTTGGCCACTTCGCAGTGTAGAAGAAGATGATCTACTGATTCCCCTTGTTTCTTACACATACAACACCAATCTAGCACAATTACCCTGCGTTTTCTTAGGTTATCTGTAGTCAGTATCTTATCTAACGAAGCTGTCCAAACAAAGAAAGCCGCTTTTGAAGGAGATTTCGTTTTCCATATATTCTTCCACGGGAACATGGTCAATCCAGGATTTGTTAAAGCTTGGTAAAAGGATTTAACAGAGAAGTTCCCTTTCTTAGTGTGATTCCATTGCATCTTATCCCCGGTACCCCCTGGCATGTTTACTGAATGCAAAGCCGTAAAGAACTCTAAGATAGTCTCCATCTCCCAATCTTGGGCTGCCCTAGTGAACTCAATATTCCATTGAGGGGGTCCACTTGAAAGGTCCAAAAGATCAGCGATCGCCGCATCCTTTTCTCTTGCAAGTTCGAAAATAGTAGGAAAGGTATCTTGTAGGCTACGATCGCCATACCAATGGTCATACCAAAACCGTATACGCGAACCATCCCCCACCACAATATGTTCATGTCCGCTAAAGGTCTCCCACTGTCTCTTTATATATTTCCATAACCCCACTCCATAAGTACCTCGTACCTCATTCGAACTCCAACCCCCCCAGGCCTCTCCAAATTTTGAGTCTATAACCAACTTCCATAGTGCACTTCTTTCGGTTTGATACCTCCACAGCCATTTCCCCAATAGAGCTTGATTGAATTTCGTCAAGTGACGAAACCCTAGACCTCCCCCAGAAATAGGGATACAAACCATTGACCAATTAACTAGATGAAACTTGAACTCATCCCCCAAACCGCTCCACAGGAAATCTCTTTGTAGCTTCTCAATGCGATTAGCTACCTTCAAAGGAAGTGGGAACAACGACAAAAAATAAGTGGGTAAGTTTGAAAGAGTACTTTTAATCAAAGTCAGCCTGCCACCTTTCGATAAATATAACCTCTTCCAAGAAGCCAATCTGCGCTCCATTTTTTCAACCACGCCATTCCATATCCTTACAGATTTAAAGGGGGCACCCAGCGGTAAACCAAGATACTTGAGAGGTAAAGAAGATACCTTACATCCCAAAATGGTGGCTAAATACTCCACTTCATGTACCACCCCTACTGGCACTATCTCAGATTTCGAAAGGTTGATTCTCAAACCTGAAACAGCCTCAAAGCAAAGGAGTAGTGCCCTTAAGGCTTGAATGTGTCCAGTATGTGCTTCACAAAAAATAAGAGTGTCATCAGCAAATAACAGATGAGAGATGTTAAGATTGTCATTTCCCACCGAAAAACCATGTAGAAGCCCCCCATCCACCAGACCCTTGATCATCTTACTTAGAACTTCCATGATGAATAAAAAAAGTAAAGGGGAAAGAGGATCTCCCTGCCTCAAGCCACGAGAGGAGTTGAAAAAACCCACCGGTGATCCATTCACCAAGATTGAGAATCTTGCTGAGGAGATGCAAAATTCTACCCATTTTTGCCATTTACCCCCAAAGCCGCATCTCTCAAGAAGATAGAGTAAGAAACGCCAATTAACACAGTCATAAGCTTTCTACATGTCTAGTTTACAAAGTAGCCCAGGTTCTTTTGATTTTAAACGACCGTCCAAAACTTCATTTGCAATGAGGATGGAATCAAGGATTTGTCTACCTTGTACAAATGCATTTTGTGGTCTCGAAATTAGCTTTTCCAACACCAAGCTCAATCTATTTGCAAGTACTTTGGAGAGAATCTTATACACCCCGTTCACAAGACTTATGGGGCGATAATCTCTAATATCTGTGGACCCCATCTTTTTGGGAATAAGTGCTAGAAAAGTAGAATTAAGGCTCTTTTCAAATCTAGCGTTGGTATGAAAATCTTGAAACACATGCATGAGGTCTTCCTTAATTACCTCCCAACAAACTTGGAAGAATCCCATCGTAAAACCGTCCGGACCCGGAGCTTTATCACTAGCCATACCTCTGACTACTTTGCATACTTCTTCTTCTGTAAACGGTCTCTCTAACCATTCTGCACTATGTTGATCTAGTATTGAAAACCTTAGACCGTCCACTTTTGGTCGCCAATTATGTTCTTCTGATAGCAGACTATGATAAAACTGCTCAATATGGTTTTTGATTATCGTTTGGTCCGAAGAAATTGCCCCATCTACCATCAATGTATCAATAGCATTTTTCCTTCTGTGAGAATTTGCCACCCTATGGAAAAATTTTGTGCACCTATCACCCTCCTTAAGCCATAGAGCTCTTGATTTTTGTCTCCATGAAATCTCCTCCATCAGCATTACTCTTTCAAGTTCTGTGATGACTTGAGTTTTACGAATTTTTTCATGTTCTGAAAGTGTTCTAACTTCCTCTTCTCCCTCCAAACCCTGTAGCTCCTCAAAAAGAGAACACCTCTGTTGAAATACATTACCAAAGACTTGTTCGTTCCATTGTTTCAGGTCATGTTTCAGTGCTTTCAATTTTTTTGCCATTATGAAGCTTGGAGAACCTTGAAAGTTGTAAGCATTCCACCAAAGTCTGACCCTGTCTACAAAACCATTAGTTTTAAGCCACATATTCTCAAATTTGAAATACCTTTTGCCCCCTTGGAAGCCTCCACAGTCTAGAATAATTGGGAAATGATCAGAACATAAACGGGATAATCTCCTTTGAGCAACATCTGGGTAGTACGACTCCCACTCGGGAGTTAATAAAAATCTGTCGATCCTAGACCAAGATGGGAGTTCTCGATTGTTAGACCAAGTGAACGTACCTCCAGAAAGTGGAATATCCATAAGCTCCTGTTCTGAAATGAAATCAGAAAAATCTCTCATAGCAGGAGTGATGCGAGAAACACCCGACCGTTCACTTGGAAATCGGGTTATATTAAAGTCACCTCCAATACAACTTGGTAACTCCCACCAATGAAGAAGTCCCGCTAATTCTTCCCATAGACGCCCTCTTTCCAAATCAGCGTTTGGGCCATAAACTCCCGCGAATGCCCATTTGAAGTTGTCTTCTATATTCACGAATGAGCAACCTACGATGAATTCGCCCACACATTCATCCACCCTCTCCACTATCCTTCTATCGAACATAATTAAGACTCCCCCAGAAGCACCTTTGGATGGCAAATAAGACCACCCTACATGTTGCCCTCTCCATAAGCTGCGAATTATGTGCCCTGTAATAAATTCTAGTTTAGTCTCCTGCAAACAAATAATATTTCCTTTCCACTGCCGAAGTAAGTTTCTCACTTGGAGCCGCTTATTAAGTTCATGCAACCCCCTCATATTCCAAGATATTATTTTTGGCTTCATGGAACAACCCTCTTACCACGCTCCCGACTAGAGCTCATTTCACCATCATCTTTCATTGCCCACTTGAGTTTCTTTAATTCACGTTCTTTCCTCTTTGCCAAGTTCATCTGCCCAGCCTCAACTGCGGTAAGTAACGCCATAAATTCTGCATCGAAGCCCTCGCACGTAATCCCTATCATGCTTTTAATATCCAATGCTGTCTGAATAACCCAATCAGACATCTGCGGGAAAGAGTTAAGGGGGATGGGTTCTTCCTCACTGTTTTTATTAGCCTCATAGATAACCAGAGTACCATCCACTGATTCTGTGTTAATCAAACCTGTAGTTGACACTGACAGTCCAGAGGATACCATCGGAGCATCCAAAATAAACTGATTTTGTGCTAGCGGAACCTCAGAACCCCCCTTCGACACCTTCTGTGTCTCCTTGGCAGGTGGTGGCCCAACCACTAGATCTTTAGACCCCGACGACTCTATAGACAGCCATTCCGTGGACAACGCTGTACAAAAAGCTTTAGACAACGTTGGAATAGAATTCACCTCCATGTTAGAGACCCCTGACTCTACCAGCAACAGGATCTGTGAGACCCCATTGGGTTGTGTTATAGGATATGAAAGCACTATGCACTGCCTTTGAAAAGAGTGAGGTCCACCATTAAAAAATGATTTTTTCATGTGAGTTATAGAATTACCTACTTTTTTCAAAGGGAGTGGGCGGGGCTCGCACATCTTGAGACTGCCAACTTCATTTCTCTTATGTAAATTAAAAAGAGATTAAAAAATCATAAAAATATAACTACATATAAAAGTATATCTCGGTAATTTGCTACGTATATGTAGAAATAAAATTATAAAAACACAACTTTATATATATTTCAGATTCTGACGATAATGTTTCATAGAATAATATTCATCCATTGTTATTTTTGTAATGAAATATTTAGAATTTATTTTCTTCATATAAATTATCAAGACATCTTTTAGAATATCATCTTTTATTCTAGTATATAAGCTACTTTATTAGATTTCATGTAAAATCTAGATATTTTCGTATCACATTAAACATGTAATGCTATAATTGAAAGTTTAAATTAATTCTTTTCTTACTCAATGAAGTCTAGAGGACAAAATCTTGCAACTATTTTTATATAGATCATCAACCTTAAAAAAGTTTTCTTGTATTTTCATTTTGGATTCCATATTAAGAAGCCCAATATTGTATAACAAAAAATTATCCTTGAAAATAATTAATATATAGAAATTAAACAGAATTTTGGGGCTATAAGAAAAAAAACTAGAGAGAGGCATTTTTAGGTATATTGAAATTTTAGAAAATTTTAGAAAATTTTAGAGAGTATATAGAGATTATAAATTTTTTGGGGGGGGCTATTTTCTATATTTATAGAATTATGTATAAAATCTAGGGGGTATATTGTGTTTTCAAAAATTTTTGGGGAGGCCATGGCCCCCCTCAAGTCCAACGTGGGTCTGCCACTGCTCCGCTCCCTGCTTAGCTAAAAGTCAGCCACAACATTTCCTTCATGAAACACATGGCTCACTCTATAATCCATACTTCCCAGGCAGGTCTGAAGCTCATCCCAATAGTCCTCAAGATACCAAATGTTACAGTCTCCCCTAGTATGCCATGAAGGATAATGCTATCTGTGTATTCCTAAATTTGCTGTAGGAATGAAAAGATGGATCTGGCTATTGATTTTTCTTTTGAAATAATTCTGTAGATAAAAAGAGATGGGATTACAAAGCTTGTTGTCCTTCCTCTGTATCCGCAATTTTCAATATCAACCAGTGGTTCTAGCCTTCGACTCTTGGAGAGTATATTCCGGTGATTACCAAACACTTGCTGCTATTATACTATAGTAACCCAAAAAGATAATATAATATCAATTGAGCTGACAAATAATTATATTGTTCATCAGGGAGGATGAATACTTAGTCAACATGCAGCACACAGTAATACCTTCATGGTACCAGCGCAAAGGTTACATAAAAGCCATGGCAGATTTGATTGAAAAGGAGTTAAGAAATTTTGACTACCTTGAACAGGTTGCTCATCTTTAAATGCTTTTAATACTTTCTTGTTGAATTTATTATCATGTATATTCCGTGTGTACTTGGGCTTTGCCTACTTTTATGAATAAAACTTCTTGATTACCTATAAAAAAATACTTTCTTGTTGAATTTGGTCATGTTTTTTCTGTCCAAACATTTCTTCACTCTGCATTGAACTAAACCACATGCTCCATCGCTTGTTTTATCATTCTGGAACATATGACACCCACTCTAATTGAAAATATGCATTTTAGGTTATGATATTCTTTAGTGCACATGGGGTGCCACTCGCATATGTGGAAGAGGCTGGTGATCCATATAAGGCCGAGATGGAGGAATGTGTGGATTTGATAATGGAAGAATTGGAAAAGAGGAAGATAACTAATGCTTGCACTCTTGCTTATCAGGTACTTTTGTTAGGGTAACAACCGTAGTAGTTTGTACTCTTGTTGCTAATTCATATAGAGCTTTACTACTTATCATCTCCACACACCGCACACCACATTTATTTTATTTATTTATAATTTAGTTTTAATAGTTTTTGGTTTTATTTTTCATAAACTAATTGATTTCTTCTACTCATTATCCATACACCACACTTTGGTAAGAGAAAAAAATAAAATAATAATGTGTGGTGTGTGGTGTGTGGTGTGAGGATGATGAGTAGAATTTTTCATTCATATAACCTAGTCTTGGTTTGATAAATAGGTCACTTAAATAATATATGGCTGAAGTTCTCTGTCTAGAAGTTTCAATGAGGAGTTGGTTGAAAGATGGGTATTGAATATTGATTAACTTATATGATCCAAGAAACCAGGTTTAGCGGGCTTATGCTTTATCTTGTTTTTAACATCTTTTGTTTATACTGAAGGGATTCTTACCCTCCTATTACAAGGCTTTGGAGATTAAAAGAAACTAATAGTAAATCCACATGTTTTTGCAGGAATTTCTAAATTTACTAAATTAAAAATACTATTTATCTAAATTAGTTACATTCGTTGAATCATTATATAATAAATGGAAACTTTGAGCATTTTGATCTTTAAAATTTGGTTGAACATATTAATCTTCTTTGCCCTTCTTTTATTTTATTGTTATTTATTTTAAAGCCCACAAACTTTGATTGAGTGGAGAGAGGGATCAATAGTTCTTTATGTATGCCAAAGTAACTATGACTATCATGAGTCATAAATTAACTTCCTCTAAAATTCCATGACTTTATGGATCTATTGGCTACAAAATAAAAAAGACAGGGTATCAGGTGAACTAAAAGATTATACTAACTTCAAATAGAAATTAATAACTTAATAAGATACATTATTTTTCGTTTAAAAGCTTTTCTTAATTATATATATATTTTAAAGCTTCATTACTGACATAATATGGGAGTGGATGATGTGAGTGAGCAAAAGCATAGCTCCCCCATCTTTCAAAATTATATGTGAAAGTAGATTCTTATTTTTTGTTGAATATGATGGTTGTTTTTTTAATGTTTTTACGAGTAAAGATATATTTTGTTAAAATGGAGAGGGATATTATCCTGGTATACAGGAAGCATAGATGAATTCACTCAACAAGCAAAGGGGAAAAGCGCTATAAAACCCGGAAAATTAGAATTGATGAGTTTTGAAAGCAATCCACACAATGAAATACTTTGTCACCTGAATTGATACTAGTAGTTAGGAACTTTATTGTTGTTCAGTGAGCGTATAGGTTGTCCAGTGAGCCTTTTTGCATCTACCCATGATACCATTGTGGAACTCATTTCATAGTCAATTTTTTGCAGAGCAGAGTTGGACCTGTAGAATGGTTGAAACCCTATACGGATGAGACAATAATTGAACTTGGGCAAAAAGGAGTGAAAAGTTTGTTGGCGGTCCCTATTAGGTAAGTCTATCAGCATCATTCTTTCAATACTGCTTCATGTACCTTTACTTCATGTTGTTACTGATAAAATAAATTACTTCTTGTTGGTCTGTCATTAATTCTCTGTCTGTCTCTCTCACACACACAAACACCGCATGTTGTTCTACCATTAATTCTTTCAATACGTCGTGTTGCTCTGTCATTATGACTTTTATGCTTGATTAACAGCTTTGTCAGTGAGCACATTGAAACTCTGGAAGAAATTGATGTTGAGTATAAAGAATTAGCTCTAAAGTCTGGTATAAAAACATGGGGGCGTGTTCCTGCCCTAGGTTGTGAACCGACCTTCATATCTGATTTGGCTGATGCTGTGATTGAGAGTCTCCCATATGTTGGAGCTATGGCAGTCTCAAACCTCGAAGCTCGACAGGTACCTTTATATTGGAGATGAATCGATATTTACTGTTTGGAGTAGATACTAGAACAATAAACTTTGGTGCAGTCTTGAGTCTAAAACTTCGCTTTTCATGGTAAAAAAAAAATCCAGATTATTTTTCTTTCCTTTTGTTTTGGAGAAAGTAAATGATGTAGAGTTAGTAAATAGCAGGATTATCCTAAAGATGGAAAAAAGTAGTCTCAAGTCTATAACTTCACTCTCCTATATTATGCTCCATGGGCTTGGTTTCTTTTCGCTTCTTTATTTCTTGTGTGCATGTGTATTTGTAGTGCACATATCACAGGGGATCTGAAAGAGCAAAAGAGTGAAGACCATAAGTCAGTCTACTGCCAAGTCTAGAAAAAGTTGGCTTTTCTTTTGATGATGCATGTCATTGAAAAATGAGCATTCAAATGTTAGACAGAAGTTTCTAGGTCTTAGGCGTTGGAATGCTTTTCTAAGTATTGCTTAAGGAAATACAATAGAAAGTATCAGTTGCTTTTGTCCATTTTGTAGTACATCATATTGACTGTATGAATCCAACGGCTTTCAAATCTTTAAGTCCACCCGCCCAAAGGGCGATCCTTATAATTTTCTACAGTGTATGGGACGGGATAACTGCTCATGTCTAGAGATTAGTGACGTGATCAAGGATTTTTGGAAACCTTAAGCAATAAATGACGGACTTTATTACAGACAATTAGTGGAGTATTTATATTGGTGAGACTATTCTTGATTCGAAATAAGTGATGGTAATTATAGTCTTGTACCCCTTGTATGGATGCTTATTTGGTTGGTTTTTAGATTTAATGTTGATCTGTGACATGAACCTGTTTGTTTAAATTCTCATTGGAATAGCATTGACTTCCCTTCATCAAAACAAGCATGCCTGTGACAGCTCCCCTTGACTTGTTTTCTGAATGGATTTCATTTAATGCATCTCCCTCGTTTGTCAAGGTGATCTTAAGTGTGAATGGGTCAACTCTTGTTCCATCCTCCTTTCCATGGCAATCCATCTAAACATGTCAATATTGTCTTTTGAAGAACAAAGTCAAATCTAGGTCTCCCTTCATAAGTTCCAGTTAGGTATACAAGTAAATTTTGCTGATAGTTATACAGACAACCTATCCTGCGACAATCCTACCAGTATTATCTATTTTGTTCAGCTTTATTATAATGCTTGCCTTTTGTGTCACTTTGTCTGGTCTGTCTGATTTGAGGTTTGTGGTTTTGGCAGTCTTTGGTTCCCCTTGGCAGTGTAGAAGAATTATTGGCAGCATATGATTCACAACGCAGGGAGCTACCACCACCTGTTACAGTGTGGGAATGGGGTTGGACAAGAAGTGCAGAAACTTGGAATGGAAGGGCAGCTATGCTGGCAGTGCTTGTGCTTTTGGCCCTAGAAGTCACCACTGGGGAGGGTTTTCTACACCAGTGGGGTGTATTATCATCGCTTCGGTGAATCTTTCTCCTCCCAGATTTATGAAGCCACCTGTGCATTTTGTTTATGCATACTATCAGCATCTTCTGCACGTGTATCGCATTCGGTCGTGCACGATTCTTATGCATGTCACACGGGATAAGATTTGGGGTAATTGTCTGGCGACACACCGCTGTGGGTGAAAAGAAAAGAGAAGAAGAGAAAAAAGAAATGTATAATAGTGGTTTTGGTTTATATACATCCGCAATGTTCCTTGAATGTCTGTTGTAAAGTTTTTTGCTGTGTTTTTTCCTTCCTCTCTGCTGGTTTTCACAATTTAGAAATAACTGAAGAGTTGTTTGCGGGCGATCTGTTTATGTAATTTGAAATTAAGCAATATTCTTTGCAACCAGCTATAATAATGGAGTTATATTAGACTGACATTATGAAAGCAGAGAAATATGTCGAGGGTCATTTCCAAATGGGCATGGAAATGACCGTACAGTTGTAGTGTTCCCAATTTGCTTTGCTATGATTGAGATTGGAGTCATTGGACTACATAATGAAAGCAATGAAAATTGTATCCTTTATAATGCATGGAAACTTACGCGACGTTTGGATGTGGAGTTGAGCTGTGGATAGTAATATTTTATAGATTTCATTAAGATGAATTTAATTTTTTTAGGTTGAGATAGATTGAAATGTATGAAATCGATTGAGATGAATTTAATTTTTTTTTTATAGAAAGTTGAAAAATAGTGAGTGCTATCAATAATTGATTTGAGATGAGATAAGTTGAAATGAAATAGAGATAGGTTTGGTTCAACAACCAACACAACCTTTTCCATGCTATATGTATGGATTGAGATTTTACTCATGATACCGAGCGAGCAAACTTGGGCCTCATTTGATTACGCAGTTCTAATGAGATGAGATAAGATATTTTGTTGAAAGTTGAATAAAATATTATTAGAATATAATTTTTATTTTAGAATTTGAAAAAGTTGAATTATTTATTATATTATGTGTGAGAGTTTGAGAAAATTGTAATGATAAGATGGGATGGTTTTGTGTATCCAAACCTGGCCAATGACTTGAAAGTGCTTATGTCTCGTTTGGTTACGCAGTTTAGATGAGATGAGATGTTTTGTTTTTAACATAATAAAATATTATTAAAATATAATTTTTTAATATAATTTTTATTTTAGAATTTGAAAAAGTTGAATTGTTTATTATATTTTGTGTAAGAGTTTGGAAAAATTGTAATGATGAGATGAGATGATTTTGTGTATCTAAACCGGGCCACAATGACTTGATAGTGCTTATGCCTCGTTTGGTTACGCAGTTTAAATGAAATGAGATGAGATGAGATGAGATGTTTTGCTAAAAGTTAAATAAAATATTGTTAGAATATAATTTTTTTAATATTATTTTTATTTAAGAATATAAAAAGTTGAATTATTTATTATATTTTATGTTGAAATTTGAAAAAATTATAATAATGAGTTAGTTTTATATATCCAAACTAGGGAGAGATGCACATACAACAAAATTAATCAGTACCATTCATCGTGATCTTGAATATTTGTGGGGACACAGTTGCGCGAGCTCACCACCAATGCTAAACTTTACAACGACAACAATCTTTATCATTAACACACGGAAGTTACAACCAGAGAGTACAATAAAAATCTTGCCGACAAAGGGACCCAAGGATTTCAAAGATCCTTTCCTTCCTAGTGTGAAACATCCTAGGATTTCTTCTGGAGGATCTGGATGCAATTTATCATAAAAATTGAAACTGAAATAAAATATTATTAAAATTTAAGTTTTTAATATAATTTTTATTTAAAAATTTAAAAAAATTATAGTGATTAGATGAGATGAGATAAAATAGATAAGAGGTTTTTTGTATTTAAAGCTCCCCAATTTGTTGATCTAAATATTTTCCTTAGTTTAGAGAAAGATAAACATAGACTGTGAACTTGTCTATAGACAATATGGACTAAAATATTAAACCGGCAAATATAGTATAATCATTCAAGACCCTGTATATTATGTTGAGCCTTTCTTGCCTAAATCACTTGTGCTGCTGATACAGTGTCCTTCAAAAGTGTGAAGCATGCAAACCATAAAAATTTACCTTGAGAAAACAAGCATACGAGCCCATTTGAAAAAGAGAAATTATATTTATATATATATATATATATATATATATATATATATATTTATATAAAAGGTTGAAACGTATAAATTTCACGTAGACATTTAAAAACAAAAAAACTCTATTATAAAAAAATATGAGAAATTTTTTTAAATTCATATTTTTATAAAAATTTAAACATAAAATTTATCTATTTAAAATTTATATTCGCCGTTATTTTTTAAAAAATTATAATTTTGAAAGATCGACATTTATAAAAAAAGTCGTGCTATTCTCATCGAGAGTGTAGCTCGGGACATTCTCCCAATAAAACTATTTGGCCTTTTTTTTATATTTTTTTATATTTGTATACATTTAAAAATAATTTACATTTAAAAATAATTATAATATTATTAAAAAATAAAATATTTTTAGATTCATTTGATTACAAATTAAGTGACCCTGCACGAATATTTTTGCAGGAGCGTCAAGTCACCATATCGCTGGCCGCTGGGTCCTCACAAAATGTGAAGAGTTCCCATCAAAGAAATCTTGGGAATTTATATTTAATTTTTTTATTTATTATTTTTTATAGAAGGAACTAGCTCATTTCAGTATCTCGCATTGCTGTCCTCTTTTTCCATTTCACCAGACTGGTCAATTTTTTAGATGCGAAACATAGCCATGGATTGAAAATACTTTCTCATATTTTGCGAGATGACAAAATTATAAACAGTAACTATTCATTCCGCCAGAGGACAAGAAGACAAACGTGCAGCTTATTTGAATATTTCATATCTTTCCGTACAATGTGCAGTTCATTTGAAACATAAC
Organism: Cyclocarya paliurus; assembly: GCA_029856935.1. Lineage (NCBI taxonomy): Eukaryota > Viridiplantae > Streptophyta > Magnoliopsida > Fagales > Juglandaceae > Cyclocarya > Cyclocarya paliurus. The sequence continues at coordinate 34,015,052 of CM056950.1, read as the reverse complement.
TTTTCCGTATAATTGATTTTATAAATATTTCATAATTATTTAAGTATATTATAAATAAAATATTTTTTTATTTGATATTTTTTTATATAATTTAATTTTATAAAAATATTATCATCTTATAATATTATTATAAAATATATTATAAAAAAATTGGTTATGTAATTTATAAATATATTTATAAACAAAACAAAATTATTATAAATACTACACAATTATTTGTAAAACTCATATCTATCTCCTCTACAATAAACTTAAAATCATCTTATTTCACTTTCAGTTCAAACATAAAAAAGTTTTAAAAATTATCTCAACTCACAAATTTCATTACTATTCACAAATCATCTCAATTGATCTCATCTCTCAATTCAAACGAGACCTTATTATGCCCCCGAATTTACTTTAGATTAATTAGGTATTTGCAATTTATATTATAAAATAAAAAGATTAAGATTCTTGACAATTTTCTAATTCAAACATTTTTATAAATTGGAAAAAGACATACAATCTGTGATCCCACAACATTAAGGACTTGTTTGAATATTTAGAATATTTAAAAATATCTGTAAATAATAGTGAAATAGTTTGAATTAATATATTTTATTGAATTTTGGAAAATGAGACAAAAAAAAACTGAATAAAAATATTATAAATTAAAAAAATTATTTGAATATATTCTTTTTAATATAATTTTCATTTTAAGATTTGAAAAAGTTGCATTTTTTTTTGTGTTTTACCTAAGAGTTTGAGAAAATTGTAAGGGTTAAAAATTGATTAGATGAAAAAATTAATATTTTATATTTGAGTGATATTTGAGAATGAAATATTTCAAAATATCTGATAATGATTTTGTTCCCAAACAAGCCTTTAAATACTAACAGTACATAATGTAAATTACTTGATTAAATACAAGGGAATACAAATGTTAGTGTTTATCTATCTCTGAATTATAGAAAGTATTGGGATAATCAAAAAATAAAAAAAGTTGAAAACATCCTTATCCAAAACAACTGGAGTAGAACTGTAGTCGTTGGTTCAACCAATTGTCGAAATAAGATTATTCTTGCCTTCTTATATCAGTTACAAGTTGGTGTTACCTTATACGTACGTGGATGTCCTCCTCCATTCCATTCCGCTTGTAACATAGATCACGTCTTGACACATCTATATGAAAGATCATCATGAATAGAAAAGAGAAAAGATAGAAAGTGTCGGGGAAGACAAATAGTACATATATATATAAAATAAAAGAAAACTTAGGATCATCTTGTTGAGAATTACAAGGAGAAATTAAGAAATTAGCATCGCATATATAGCTACTAACATGTCAAAAGTATCTCAGCCGCAGTACAAGCCAACCCCTTTTTGGAGACATGCGTCTGCTGTTTTGTTACTGTCAACAAGAACATGTCATGTCAAGCAAAGAATAAACCATCCACCACGTAATGAATCCCCACACCCAATTACTCTCTCTCTCTCTCGTTTGCCAAGATTCTGGATAGTGCAAGTGTGGCTATGGTATATAGAAGCTGCCTGAAGAAGAGATGGCATCACAATTACCAAACAAGCCATTTTGTTCTTCATTAATGTCTTGGTCTTCTTCTACTTCGTTTTTGGTTCTATTACTTGTAACTCTACCGATACTTGTTATTATTGGTTTCTTGAGTTTGTATTCTCCACCTTTCTCCATAGAAAGTTCGTCTAAATTGCTTGAACCAGAAGCAGCAGCGGCAGCAGCAGCAGCAGCGGTAGCAGCAGTCCCCCGTACTACTACTCCTCCATTAATTAGTTCTAATTCACAACATGGTGAAGCATCAGAAGCAGCACCAACTCCACATGGTTCTGCAAAACCAAACGAAGAAACACCATCAGATCAAGCTGATGAAACTCATACTCCAATATTATTCAATTCTTCAGAGCCCACACCAGCGCCATCAGCTAATACTACTGTAGGAATTACTTCTACTTTTTTTTTTTTTTTTTGAATTCAACGATGTTGCACGAATGTTCTGTTACTGATATTTCTTCCTTTTGGGTGGTGGGTGAGCAGGGAGAAGAGAAAGAGACAACACTGAAGCATGAAGCTGGGCACGATCAAGATCATTTTGTTGGCGCTTCTAAGAGAAAGAGCAGTCCTTTAATGAAAATTGAAGCAAGTTTGGCTAGAGTCCGGTTTTCTATAAGAGAAGCTTCTCAAATCCGGAATTGGACATCAACTTATCAGGACCCAGATTATGTTCCTCATGGCCCAGTGTATAGGAATGCAAATGCTTTCCACAGGTACTATCTCATATTTATTGCCTAGTTTGAATTGAGAGATGATCTCATCTTACTATTATTTATTATTATTCATAAATTTTAACTCATAAATCTCATTACTATTTATAAACTATCTTAACTCATTTTAAAGACTATTTATATAGTCACTTTTGTGTACTCTTTAGATTGGAATTATTTGTTTTCATTTCTCATCGAATGGAATTATTCTTTACCTATAAGTTGAAGCCTCCTTGGAGTTAGTGATATAAAACAAAAATTTTATGTGCAATCACTTTTACGTATTTTTTGTACACTCCACTAATATGATTGGCTGTATTATTTTTTTTAATATAAAATAACTGATTTGATCAATTACATCAGTGAAATACATAAAAAATATATAAAAACGACTATATATAACAGAACTCGATATAAAATTAGTATCATAAGTTTGCACAAGTTTTTAAGGTGTCGAAGCCTCTTGGAGTCCTTTTAAAAAGTGGGTGTCACGATGAAAAAAGTGACTTTTTCATAATTTTTTTTTTTGTGATGGTTCTTGCTTATTTCAAAAGAATTGTACGGATCAACTTGCATACTCTATGCTTGTATTTGCGTTGCTTTTTAAATAAACTAAATATCTATAATTGAGTTTTATATTGAGTGCTGTAGTTAATTCCTTATTAAGTAGTTAAAAAATGATGATTGGATATATAGGAGTTATCTAGAGATGGAGAGGCTGTTCAAGATCTACGTATACGAAGAAGGAGAAGTGCCACTGTTTCACAATGGTCCATGCAGGAGTATATATTCCACAGAGGGAAGGTTCATCCATGAAATGGAGAGGGGACAACTTTTTCGTACTAGAAAGCCTGATGAGGCTCTTGTCTACTTCCTTCCTTTCAGTGTGGTCATGATGGTTCAGTACCTCTACGTTCCCAATTCTCATAAAGATCATTACTTTCAACACGTTATGGTCGATTACATTGACATCATTTCCAACAGATATCCCTTTTGGAATCGAAGCCTTGGTGCTGATCATTTCATGCTCTCTTGCCATGATTGGGTAAACAATCAAACCCATAAAAGATTACAAAATGCAGGCACATGCACGCGCACACGTATATATAAACTGATCTAGCTTGATGGAATATGTCAGGTTGTATTTTTGTACATATTTCTCATTCCTCATATATAGTAGTTCTATTACAGGGGCCGAGGGTGTCTTCCTTTGTTCCACATCTATTCCACAGGTCCATAAGAGTTCTATGCAATGCTAATACATCTGAAGGATTCAAACCATCAAAGGATGCATCCTTTCCAGAAATCCATATTCGGACAGACAAAATCACAGGGCTAACTGGCGGTCTCCACCCGTCCCGCCGGTCGGTTCTTGCTTTCTTTGCAGGTCGTTTGCATGGCCACATTAGGTACCTACTTCTACAGCAATGGAAAAACAAAGACCAAGACGTGCAGGTTTATGAGGAACTGCCACATAAAGTATCTTATGACTCTATGTTGAAGAAGAGCAGGTTCTGCTTGTGCCCAAGTGGGTATGAAGTAGCCAGTCCAAGAGTTGTGGAGGCAATCTATGCTGAGTGTGTGCCAGTGTTGATTTCTGATAGCTATATACCACCTTTTAGCGATGTTCTAAACTGGAAGTCGTTTTCTGTTCAAGTCGAAGTGAAGGACATACCAAATATCAAAACGATTTTGAGGGGCATATCTCAAAGACAGTACTTGAGGCTGTACATGAGAGTAAAACAAGTACAGAGACATTTTATGGTGAATGCAACTCCTAAGAGATTCGACGTTTTCCACATGACTCTTCACTCTATTTGGCTTAGGAGATTGAACGTCCAAATTCAAGATCAATAACCATTGATGAATGGATAGGAAAAGCTTGGGATTTCCATTGTATTAGTCTCCAAACAAGGGAATGGCCTGTTTGGGATTACTTAAAAACACTCTAATGATAAATTGGATTATTTGGTTGATTCATATTAAAATATTTTTTCACATAAAAAAAAAAAGAGAGTTAAAAAGTACATTTCAGGAAAAACATCAAATTGATGCTTCTCTTCAAACGTATTTTTTTGAATTTTGAAAAACGTAGTTATACTTTTAAAAAAATTGTCAATAGACGAAAGTATCCATATAACTTTTAAATAATTACAACTTTATCTTTGTCTTATCTTATTAAGTGACAGTCTCATTTTATCAGTATTTTCTATTTTAATTGGCTCATCAATACATATGGACCTATGGTTATGTATGTAAAATTGTCCTTTTATGTCATTTCTACTTCAAAAAATATTTTTTTAATTTATTTCTAAACAAATATAATATATTTGAAGGTACTTTAGACATATAGTTAAATAGTAAATAACTTTTCAATAATAGTGCTTATTACTTTAAGCTCTACAATTATAAGCCTAAAGCTAGAACTTATATTACCAACTGCAATCCCAAACATGCACATAGCATGCAAGAATAATTGACTGTTTAAATTTCTTCTTTTCTTACACAACTAAAAGGTAAAATGTTTTAGGCACAAATAAATCTTAAAAAAAAAAACTCAAAAACTGATGTGACTTGATATGATACGTTATATTGTAAAATCAAAGTAGCCATTTCATACAGAAACGAGAATGACAAGAGGACATCGATCAAACACATTCAAGTTCGCATATAACAAGAAAACTATCCTTTTCTGATACTTTTGGCCTCCATGGAAAAACAGATAGTAGATTACATGCAAAGTAATATACTCTAGAATCCACCATTCTTTTTTTTTTTTTTTTTTAGAGATTGTAGCATCAATTATTAAATCATACATACAAATTGATAAATATGCTACGGCCACAACTTTAAACACTTCAATTATCTTATGACCACAGAAGGATGAAACTGCTTAGCTGATTTGAAACTCTCCACTTGCATGAACCTCTTTGACCCTCTTGTCATACTCGTCTTCTTCGCCCTCTTCTTCCTCCACCTCCGCATCTATGTCTTCGTTACCTTCTTCTTCGTCTTCTGCTCCCCAGCTAAAGCCCCTGATAGGCTTAGATGATGGAGGTGGGTTTCTTGCCTCTCCTACAATTTTCATGATCTCATCCGCACTTTGAAGAGAGAAGCTTGGATTGTCTCTCTGGTAATAGATAGCTTGAGCAGACTCTGTTAGCTCCCTTGGCAAATTCTTTAAAAACCATGGATGGTTCTTGATTTCTTTAATTGTAATTCTCTGCAAAACCAACAACACAAGGGGAATTACCTATATTGTAACTGTTATATAAAAATAAATAACAAAATCTATTTCTTCCCACTTTTGGGACAAGTGGTGATTTCACATGGTATCAGAGCATAGGTTATAAGTCCGAATCCTGATTCTACACTTTGCTTCATTTAATTAATTATTACACATGTTAGGCCACCGATTGAGGTGGAGTATGGCCCACATCGAGGGGGAGTGTTAAAATATAAAAATAAATAATAAAATCTACCTCTTCTCATCAACTTAAACTTTTGGGACAAACGGTGATTTCATAGTAACATGGTGGTACAAAGTCTAGCCCTCAACACTCAATCAAGGTACTTTATCACAAGAGATTCAGTATCTTAGAAAGCACCTTTTAATCTAGAAATCCACGTAATAAACTCAGAACCCAAAGAGTAACTATGACAGTATCCTCCCAATATACTCTAGCACCCACTAAAAGAAACAAACACACAAGTTCTTAGTTCTGTTTCAAATACATGTTGCATTGTTATGCTACATGCCATATTTATATTACTAATTAGAGAGGGATTTACTATGCATCAGCTACTATTCAATCTCACACCCCACACCTATAGCTTTTTTCATAGGGTGTGTAGGTGTTTTTCATAGAGTATGGGAGTATTTTTCATAGGGTGTGTGGGTGTTTTTCATAGAGTATGGAGTATTTTTCATAGGGTGGGGGTGGTGAATAGTAGCTAATGAAAAGAATTTTTCAATCAGAGAATACCATTCATTATGCACGCATAATTAAAAAGTCAGGCCCAAAGTCTTCCTTTCATATCGAGCCTTCTATCAGTGACCAGCAAACGAAATCTGAGTATTCTGCCTTTGCAGCAGATTGTGCCATACTATACCAAGTGAGATCTGTTGTGCATGCAGATTTGACTATGTGAGTGTTGAGGGAAAAACAAAGATACTGAGTAGTTGATATGCAAAACTGGATCTTCTTTTAGATTTCTAAACTTGTGGATTGAAGTTGTGTCCTACATGTATCAAAATGTTCTCGGTGGACTCTATAGGCATCTCTCTTCTAGAAACGTTTGGTATGTGGCTCCATTAACAGTGCTAGCTATTCATGGAGCGAGTCGTGGTTAGTGGCTGCACCATTTGGTGCAATTTTTGTATGCAAAATGACAGTATGGAATTGTGAAGGACTCACGGTAAAAGGGATTAGGTTGATTTGTATAGGCTTGCACCTGAGAGGAGACTTAGCTAACCGCTAGATCATTTCATAGAGAAGCAAATGAAAGAATTATTCACTACCAGCAAAGGCATCGTGTATTACAGAGGGGAATAGTGGGCCATTTGCAATGTCAGTCAAGACATGGGTTCATTTATCTAACCATACTACATGTGGATTCAGGCAGACAAGAGAGTTTATTGTTGCCTTTCTATCATTTCAACCATATTGTTCTATGCAGCTGCCTTACTGCGGCCAAGCCAATCAAACTTGCCATTAATTCTACTATGCCTCTCATTGACATAGTACGAGGAAATTGTCCAGGAAGAGGAAGAATAAATTGAGAAGGTAAGTTCCAATGAGATGAAAAGGGCTAAAAAGGTATTTTCCTGAATATTTCATGACATCCTTAAGCTAGCTGAATGAATCCAAACTTTAACGATCGGAATAAAGTTTAGTAACTTCAGAATAGTACATACCCTGGATGGACTTGCAACAAATATCCGAGAGAGTAGGTGCCTGCAATCTTGAGATATGTGAACATAGTCGGGGATTTTGTACTGAACAGCCATTATTTTCTGCAGAAGAATGATAGAGAGAAAGAAGAATCACATATGAAAATAATGAACACGTTATTATTTTTTTAAATCATATAGATGGAGAGAGATAATTACTTGAATTGTTTTTCTAAAATTCCTGGGGTCATCTTGGTCTTCAAAAGGATATGCTCCCACCAGCATGACATAGAGAGTTACTCCACAAGACCATACGTCTGCCAACTAAATAAATGGAAGAAAAGATATAATCTTCGTCAAAATGATCAAGTTCAAGTTACTCCCATTTAAATGTTGTAATTTTAGCAAGCACATAACAAAATGACTCGGCTACTATTTCATTTATGTTATACCCATAACAAAGGTTTATAAACTTAAAAAGCTTTTGGACTTGTTTAGAACTCGAGCCGTTATTTGTTGGATAGCATGACCAGAAACACGAGTAATTAATTTAAGAAACTAATTATGCAGAAAGAGAGAATTTCAAGTCCCCCTGAAACTTGCGGTGGGGATCTAGATGCAGTAAACCAAATGCTAGATTTAGGATGGTGGCTAGTGCCATATACCGAACAGAAAAGGCTATCACAGAGTAAGTTCAGTTAACATTCCCAATGCACCAAAAGCACTTGGATTAGATCAGCCAACACAAAAATACAAATGGCCATAGAATAATGGAAGACAGATAATGCTCAAAGGAATCGTCTTATCATATTT